>JASUUH010000063.1:0-600000 GCA_030449925.1 Citropsis articulata
TTAAACCATACAAATGAGTCAATAATGCAGTTAAATGCCAACTGCAACAATATATCAACTTGAACAAAAAGTTGATAAAGAGAAAATTACTATAACTAGATGAAATTTTGTCTTGAGAAGAAACTAGAGAAAGTGTAAAATTTATATAGAACATTCAAATTTTATGTAATCAAGGTAAAAATGTAATTCAGCTCCAATAAAAGCATAAACAAGTTAAACAGCTTTAAACATACTCCATTAACCACACTAAGATTTCAGACCTTCTTTAACAACCCAATTAATGGTTACATGGAGGTGAAAATAATCTTACAAATGGAACATGCACTTACAAGAAGTTTTTTATTGACAAAAGCTTGGTTTGAAACATGGAAAAAGACTGAAATTGCAAAAATGGAAAACAAGTGAAAAGTACAGACATATATCTTTCAGTTTCCAACTTTTGTATAATCCAGAGTATCTCAACTCCATTGGCATAAAAGCCTAGTAAAGGCAGTCACTTAGGCTCAAAGATTTGGCACTCAACATTCTGAGAATAAGGAAAAAGTTTACTTACAGTCAGCATCGGCCAGAATGTTGCCTTCAACTCACTAAAAATATTGAATGGAGATTCAAGTCGCAATAATCCCAAAACAGTAAAATAGATACTGTTCCAAGCTGCTGCCCAGGCAGTTTGGTCAAAGGCTACTTTGGCAGGAACCACCCACCAGTCTTGAAAAGGAAATAATTCCTGCAAAATGAGAACAAGTGTCCAAGTAACATACAGATAAGTAAAATATTTGGTGAGACTAAATTGCTAAATGCATGTTTAAAGCAGAATCATCACCTCACAAAACTGGTAGTAGTAATGAGAAAGGGAACCATGCAGAGCGAAACCCACAAGGCCCGATCTAAACATTCGAGTACGATCAAACTCAAATAAAGGTTTTCCCTCGAAGCACTGCAAATCACATGACATGAATGAAACAAAGTATCAAATAAAAATCTTACAGCTGAAAACATGTTTCTATTTTGCATTATTCATTAACCTGTGCAATCCAGTCTCCTAGAGAATAGACCACACCACTGATCATCATTTTCGCTAAAACCGGGTTCGACTTCAGAGCTTCCTCATAAGCAGTCCAGTTGTGTAGAGGTGCGTATCTTACTATTTCATAAATTGTCCAACCCTAAAAGGAAAACTAAAAATGAACTTTAGAAGATCAAAATGATTAATGACTATTAATTATACAACCAATAACGACTATACAAACAGCTGTTCTGCTAACCAAATAGTAAGCTGAAATTAACTAGACACTATCTCTTAACTTTGAAATACAAAGCAAGAAGGTTTCACAAAACGAAAATTATGTTAACGCACACAAATTATAAACTACAGTGAATCTCTCTAAAATCCTTCATGCCAGAGGTTGCAAATGCAGTTTACTGACTCAATCTCATTAATCCCTAGGCTTTTTTTCATCAGCGCAAAGACAAGATTGAGAAACAAAAATAGTATAAAAAAATCAAAACAAGAGACTAGCAAGCCAAATTCCAACAGAACATCACCCCCACCCAAATTTCATGTCAATTTGACGGGATGGGAAAAAAAATTATAAATTTTCAAACAGAGCAACAAACTTTGCAAAAATAACCTTTATAAAAAGAAAACAAATAAAATAAAACAAAATAGTTAAAGAAGACTTACATGCCAGTAATCTTGATCAATAGTGAGCAACTTGGTGATTGCAAAAGTTCCAACAGCAAGCACAATAGTAGCATTAATAGTTCTATCAATCAATCTCTCCATTTCTTCATTCCCTCTTCTTTCATCAACAGAAGCTGAACAAGAAGAAGACGCAGAAGAGAATCCTTCAAACGACAGCGTTCCATCACTGAACCCGCCAACTTGATTCACCTGACTCGCCAACTCGCCATCCTCCTCTCGCCCCACCACTACACCCTCTTGCATGTCCGTAAGGTCCTGGCTCTGTACCGGGAGCACATCAAGCTCTTCAGTTACCACCGAGTTTATCACCCAGCTGTTCAACTTTCTCTGTTTGTTTCTAGAGAAATTGGGGTTCTGGGAAAGTTTTGAGAGGAGGGAAGCGTGGCTTGGCAGCTGTTTTGAGTTGATTTTGTTTGGTTTTGAGAGAGAGAGGAGTGTTTGAGGAGAAAGAGAGGCCATGGCTGAGTTTTGGGAGGAACTGAGTTCAGTTGACCGACTTAACGCACCGAATCGATCCTGAAACTAAACCGTCTGTGTTTCTCCGAGTTGGAAATGCCAGAGGATTAGGCTTATATAGATTATAGAGAGATGATTTGGCGATAATCCAGTATTTTTAGTGTATGATAAAGTTTTGGCTTTTGACCAAAATCACGAAATGGACGGTCAAGATGATGTTTTGGATTCTCTCATTTGACGTTGACTTAGATGTTGAATGATTACCGTATATTGGTTGTGGATTATTATTTTGCTTACGAAACATGAGATCATTGTCTCTGTGGTATTCGATGATAATTTCAGATGACAAATGCAGTCCACATAAGGAAAGCCAACGACTTGCTTAATTAAAAAAAAAAAAAAATTCTTTCGTTTAACCACGTGCCGGCCTGCCGGGGGACGCGACGCACGTTCAGTAACCTTCTCAAGTTTTATTATTTGATTTTATACATTTTTTTTAAATTACATTTAATTTTATATAATTAAAAGAAAAGAAGTGATAGAAATTTATTCGGAATATTACAAATTGTTATTTCGATATTTCAAATTTTCCTACTAATAATATTGTTCATATTAATAATCATATCAATCCTTGAATGATGGTAAAAGATTTAAAAAGTTTATCTTCATTTTATTTAATTCTCAATCTAGATGAAAGGTGAACGAGTTAATCAATTATAACTTAATTGTATGTTTAAAAATTACTTTTAAAAGTACAATAATTATGTGGAAAACTATCATCGGTGTAAATATGCAATTACATTTCATATCGTTTAATAGAATATTTAAGCACACATTATGCTTATTATCAACCGAATTATTTGTAGCGCAAGTAGTTTTATTCTAATGAACTAATTTGATTTAAAAAATGAAATTAATTTATTTAAATATAAATTTGAAATTTTAAAAATAATTAAAATAGTAAATTTTGCTACTCTACATATACTTACAATTGTGTCTAATGAATTAAATTATTAATGTAAAATTTACCCAAATATATAATTTAGGCCATTTATTTATTTATGGTTGAAAGTATGAAAATAAAAAAATAATTAAAAATCGCTAACGATTCACTGTCGGAAATTGGAATCTAGGAAGGTGAGGCCCATCAGGCTCTTCAATGGAGAACAAGCCCACCTCATCGAGTACCGGGTCCCACTTACTCAAGAATGGACATTTTGAGCCCATCGAGAGAGTCCACATGTTTTATGTCTGCTGGGCCCATCGTGTCCCACAAACCCTGTGGGCAAGAAACCTACGTTTCTGAAGTATCTCCTTGTTGGTCAATTAGAAGACAGTCTTGTAACTTGTGTTGTGGATATGAGGGGCGACTCAAAATTTTGTATACCACTCAAATTTTCATGGCCATGCTTCAAAAGATAGAATACAAAATTCCTGTTTTTATTTGCTTATGGAAATATTGCACGTGAAATTTGTTTTGGATTTTCTTTGAAATTTGTGGCTAATGTGCAAAAAAAAACTGTCTTTCTTATAATTATCTTATTGTCTATTATCTCATGGCGGTGCGACTTGTGGAAAATTTTTTATTAAGTTTGGATAAAACTTACTTATTATAATTGTCTATTTTCAAATTTCCAATTTTCAACACCGGCAAAAATTAAGAAAAAGAACTTGAAAATGGTTCTTGTTTTGAGGGTTTGATTTTGATCGGTGAAAATTGGGTATGAAAACATAATTATAGAATACTTTGATGCTCAAGTTAACAAATACTCTTAATTTGTAGAGTCTTGATTGTAACATTTCATAGAATTCAAAAAGGTATTCTTGAGTCAATTTTGTCTATCAGTATCAAAGTTCAAAATCTATTTTTAGGACACACGAAGTGCTAGAGGATTTTAATGTCAAACCTGTAGACAGATTAATATTGTTAGACAAACATGATTATCTCAAAATCCTTCTATATAATAGCTTCGATGGAACTCATGGATATGCATGAGCCCTACGTACACACGTCGTTGGTTTTAAAAATTCTATATTATATGTCATTGATTTTAAAGATTTTATACTAAATGAATTAGTCTCTAATGCGAAAGTCAGCAAAGCTTTAAAACGTGGATTCAATGTTTTATGATTACATAAAAAGTTATGTGGCAGCATAAAGCCGTTTTAATTAAAAATTTTATTTTAAAATTTTTGCTAACTTTTTTTTTTTTTATGTTTATCTTTAATTATCTCTATTAGTCGAGAGAGTTTGATTGTTTTTTAATAGTATTCATAAGTTCGAAATTAAGAAAGGTAAAGGGGTGAAAGATATTTTAGACTCCACCTATCCTTATTTGTGGGAAAAAAATAAAGACCTATTATTACATCAATATGTAATATCTCTTGGTTTTGAGAAATTATCTCTCAATTACCTAAAAAGATTGAAAGCGTAAGTAGTTACCACAAAATTTTTGATAATATTTTAAAACTGCCTCGAATTTTTATTTTATATCAATTGATTACTTTTTCGTTAACTTCATTAACCACCGTTAAAGAACATAAGAGAAAATCTTATTTTACTCTTAAACTCGTTTATAAAGGTAAAACAAAATATTTGAGCGACATTTCATTTCTACGTTAGCCCGGGGAACGGCAGAAACGCCCGAAGCACGATCATACTTCCATTAGTCCATATTCCACGTTGGGCCTGGGGTTTACAATTTTTCAGGGAACCAGTACATTAACTTTGGAGTCCCCAGTCTTTTCTGATTTCACAAGTAATAGCATGATTATCCATTTGTTTCAAATAGCCGCGTAACTGGAAATTTAATGGAACAAGAACAAGCCGTTCCTGACATTGCATGCGGCGTAGGGTATCTGTATAATTCTTAACTTCCGTACACGTGGAGGTCTTTTCTTTACGGATTCTTAACTTGACAGTGCAAGCCAATGGGTCCGTGGCCCATTTGAGTAGGATAGGTAATTTGCTCTCTATATTTAGGTAGGGTAGGTTATCAGAGCTGTGATATAACAAAGTAATACTGGAAAGCTCCGACTGATATCTGATTCTAAGATTTCAATAGAATTCTTATTGTAATGTATACATAAAAAAAAAAAAAACTTGACAGTGCACCTGGCTTAAACTATACCCTTCTCATTATACAAGATTGGCATTCCCTTCAATAAAATTGTGATAAAGAATTTGTAACATAGTATTACATTTCTCTGTTTCTCAATTATAAGTTAAAGTTTTTTTTTTAAATTAATAGAAATGTTTTGGAATTCAAAGTCCAATAACAAAATAAATTTATCTTAGGTTAATTTAATAATGTACTTAAAATTAATAATATTTACTTGGTCATTAGATATATGGTGATGTATGACCAAAATCTTTTAATTAACCCCATAAATCCGACTAAAGTGATGTTTATCAATTGAATAATAAAATAGAATAATAAATATTTGTACGAGTTATGAAACTTATTGAATTTTGTGTGAATTAAACACATAAAATTATATAAAAGAAGTACGCGGACTTTTTGTTTTGAACATTTCATGCAGTGTAGGCTGTACGGTATCCATATAATTAGTTCTTAGCTTCATTCTTAGCCGACATGACAATGAACTTGGTTTGGCTTCAATACCAAAATGCAAGATTAGCCTTTTCTTCAACAAAACCTATGAAGAGATTAGAGAATTTGCATTCTGATATTACAATTCTCTGTAGTTCTCATCTTTGGTTTCTCACATTCATCAAAGAAAAGGTCAAAAAGGAATTAGCCAGCCCTGCCCGGTTACTCCAGCAAATTGAAGTAATTTTGGTGGAATATTTAGTATCTGCTCTCTCTCTCTGCTCATTGTTTTAATTAATTTATTAACAACATTATCTGTGTAATCTCTTTATCACAATCATTGACCAAAAAGCCTAAGACATGCCACATGGAGGCCATTTGGATTAATTCTCTTTAACGTAGAACCAGAAATCAGCCCAGGTGCCTTCTATATTATTATTATTTTCATGTTAGTTTTTAGACTGAACGCATGTCCACTAGTACAATAAAATTGCGAATTTTATGAATTTTTTTATACAAAGCATGACTCAATATATATATATAGAAATTGGCATTCTGTTTTGTACACAATTTAAGTAGCGTTTACATTTTATATTAAAGTGAGAATCCTTGATTTTTAAAGTCACTTTTAGCCCTCCAAAAAACAATCCCAAACGGAACCTTAATGATACTACTTGATCAGTATAATTTTAATTCTCAATTAAAACTAACAAAATATCTTTGTCATAGATATCTCATAAAATTTACCAAACTATCAAATTTATGTCATAACATATTAACATGCGGGGATGTTAAAGGATAAAATAGTCAATTGAAACTCATATTAAAGTAATTTTTTTTGAGAAATCTAAATCACAAAAAAAAAAAAGATTTAGTCGATTAATTTTTTTAATTTTGTATTTATTTTGAATCATCTAAAAATAATATTATGAATCTTCGGTTATTATTATTTTTTAAATCGGGTAGTTTACACAAATTGTGGAGAAAATATTCCCACTCAAAAGAATATCTTGATGATTATTCTAATTTTTTATTATTTTGACCAGGGGTGCCAATGAATTAGAGATCAATGGATTTTATTAAATAATTAAATTTAAACCACACTGTTGTGTGATGATTTTGGTTGTTTATCACAATTAAATGAACCTTAACCTTGGCATAATCTAATTCAAAAAAAAAAAAAACTGGCTAATTAACTTTCTAAATATGAGATCAATGAAAGATTAATTAAAAAGAACGACTCGTAGTCGTAGATTTCCAACTGCACAATACATTACAAACAGAACTTTATATGGATGGAGAAAAAACATCAGTCAGTTAAGACCACAATCAAAATTAATCTAAATGCTACTCAGTAATGAAATAAAGAAAAGAACATAGAAGCAGTATTATGTACATATGTACTTAGGCTTAGATATTAGTATTTTCAGCTAAGCTTAGTTATATCAACCTCCTCTGGGGTTCTAAACATGTCAGCTGCACCGAATTTTCTTCTCTCTTCCCAATCTTCAGCAGATTCATCTTCGATACTTTCGCAATATTCATCAATAAAACTTGCCAGAGATGGGGCATCGTTTATGCTTCTTAAGTGGCAACACGCGGACACGCGCCATGTTCACTTGGTGCAGGTTGGAAATTTCTACAACTGTGTTCCTCATTAAACGGGAGACGTTGTTTCCATGGCTCTCCATCAATCCTCGTGAATGTATGATCAGCAGCACCCTTTCAAACTTGAAACAGATTCTGCTTGCCTGTATGAGAAAATGAAATTAAAAAGTTAAAAGTAAGCAGAGGGGACTGCTGAATGGCTTCCAGATATTACCAGCACACACTTTTCATGAGCAGCAATGTCATCATAAAAGTTAAAATTATCTTCATACCTAAGCAAGACTAGTTCCATGTCCATTTGGGGCAAGCAATACAAGCCCATGCCAAGCATCTCTAACCAACAATATCAAGCAGGCCATCATCAACATATGGAGGAGTCAATCCTCTCTGAAAATCAAAACCATCATCGATTAGTATCTGATTTATCCGGGTGAGACTACTGTTGACAAATATATTTTTACTTGAGAACTCATGAAACAATAGGCTAACAAATAAATTATAACTAACCTGCCGTAGTTTCTTCTGGAATGGTTTGCCCCAAGGATCAAGTCCACCAGAAAAACCGGGCAAGTTAAGGAGGACAATAGACCTGATGCTGTATGTCAAAGATGAAGTGTTAGTGAAATGGACAGGAAAATGGGACAGAAACAAGGAATCAAATGAGTTAATGAACAAAAATTAGGTATAGAATATATCTTCTTACTAGCGAGGTATGTGCAGTTCCTCCCATTGGCCTTGCTTTTTCATAATTTTAACTTTTGCCATCTGTGCAATGTTACTGTATTAAATTTATGCAAATAAACAAACATTAACGAAACAGAAGGTTAACTAGAAGAATAAACCAGATCACAAGTCTAAAGAAAATTAGGGATTGATAATTCTTTCAAAAATTGAAGTACTCAAACCAACTGTGTGCGAGACAGCCTAGTGACTAAGTAGTTCAATATGATTTTAGTGCAGTACTGCAACAGCGAAAAATTGATAATTATCAAGCAAAGGCATCAAGAGAGATTTCAAAAAGACAAAGTTACTCTCTGACAGCCATGGCCAAGTATTCTTTGAATCAGCTATGTTGAATGGACTACTGAAAGGCTGACAGAGTCGCATGGATAAACAACAAAATACTTGATAGTTATACTTCACATTAAATATTTTCAGACGACAAAGCCTCTCAACATCATAAGACTACACTATATGGAAATTTTAGTTTCATCAAACGGTCCTGACCAACATAACTAAAATTATTGGGGCCATGCTGAGACACCTGAGATCATAACATCAGGCTTATACTGGAATATTAATTTCAAAATGACCTGAACTGGTAGACATAAAAGTGAAGCAATTGACAAATTTTAAAGAATATATTATATCAATCATCAATTCAAAGACTCACCTTGAAGAAGGATGCAATAGAGGAGCCAGAAACCATGCCTGAGTACCAGCAAGCTTCAAATACGTACTCTGCAATATCCAAAGAAAGAATGTCAACCGCAGCCAAAATATTATAAGGATTTACATTAAGGAGAAGACAAGTGAAATATGTTTCGATAACAGAGAAGGTACTTACATATATATTCCTACCTTATTAACTAATTGATTTTGTAATTTTTCTGGGCGTAACTTCCTCTCAGAGTGAAATGGGTATGATACATGAGCATCCATTCCTGCACAAAGCACATAAACATTTGTTAAATAAACTCAGTAATTATTTTGATGTCAGAGAAGTGGAAGCTGCTAGCAAACAAAGGTTAGATTTCTTACCCATGCTGAATTAGTTCCAAAATCCCCACAAAGTCTGTGATAGCCCTCCTGAGAACATTGTAAAAACATTTGCTAGTAAGCAAGTGAAGTAGTACCACATGTATATGAAGCAAATAAACATCAGAAAGTAAATCAAACAACAGCAAAGTAATGACAGTTCTCAGATTCAAATACCCACTTTGTGTCTGACTTGTGATCCATGGTTTTGATCTTAATATCCTATGGGTTTTCATGATGACTTTAATGAAAAATGAAAATATTTCACTCCATGCACAATTCCAAATAAGGGAAGTGAGGTATTTAAATAGTCAAATGATTGAGAGAGTGGCAGAGACTGTTGATGAAAAAAGTTGTGCTATTTTGAGCGTTCAATTTAATCAGTTCAGAATTAAGGTTATGTCAATCTTAAATACTCAATTTTGGATGACGATTATGCTTTTTAACAGTTATAAAGTCAAGAATATTTAGGTCTTTTAAAGAGTCTGACATTGTTCTTGGATCTCACGGTTTTCCACCAAGTAATTTACCATTATTTGACGGGATAAAAATGAGTCAAAAGTCTATTTTGATTTAATGTGCTTATTTAATGTGCATGGACGCCTACCACTCTATCCTTTCGTCTCTCTAAGAGTATTTGAAGTTTCTAGAGAACTCGAATAGCTGAAGAGGTCTAAGAGCGACAGCATCTTTAATCACTTGTTACCACATATTACATCATTGGTTGAAGCACATGAAACAAATATGGTATATAAAAAAATGAAAAGAAGCATTTACTAAGCACAAATAATGGAAATGAAGACTTACCACATTCAGTTTATCCTTTTGAGAGACACAATGAAATCCATGCAAAGAATGGGGTAGTTCAAGAGGTGCAATGGGATCACAAGATCCTTCTTTAGAAGCCTTCATTCTCATGAGAATATGCCAGCTGAAATTCAGTCAAGAACATACAGTTGGTAAATAGAAAAGAAAAATAAAAGATTGAGCAGAGACGCATTTCAATTTCCCTCTTTAAGTACAATGACTGAAAATTGAGACCACAAATGAACGGAAGAAAAGGATTTCAACATCTAGGCTCACTGTTATGCCAACATAAGGATCTTGTGAATTTGTTCTGAGATCCATCTAAACTCAACAAGTATTTGAGCACATAGTTAGAGTGCATGCTGTTCAAACTATATGTAGTCCAGTAAACGATATCCATCAAGGAAAACAAGGGCATAAAGGGAAATTAAAGAAACAATTCTAGTTATTTTGTAAGTTTCACCCTTAATTAAAGTTAAATATTTTCTTTCTTCTAGAACTCATTTTAGAATTCAAGAGATTCTAATAAAAATAAATTCTTCAATATTTCCCCTTTCTTAAGCTGTAATTCTGGAATACCTAATTCAGATGGCAAATCCATCACATGCTCAGCTGTGACAATGGGAAAAACCAAAGGGACTAAATGAAATGTTGTTAAAGAATCATCAAGGCATTGAATATGATGATGGCAAAATAAGATATCTGTGGCAAATCTAACATGGTTTAGCAAGGATTTCTGAGGACAACCATCCTTGCTATAAAAAGTACTGCAACACGTTAACTCTTATTGACATACTTCCTCCTCCAAAAAGTACTAGCTATTTGACACATGTTTGACCCAAACATTTACCTCTAACATTAAATTCACTGAGGTTACAATCAGATTTTATTCAAGTCTCATGCCCTGAAGTTAGGTGCCACTATTAGTGGAGATGGCATGAACAAGTAAACTTCAGAAGTAGATACTAGATAGTATGGCCCTTTATGAATGCCTCACCTGTCAATTTGCATTTCATTTGCATCTTTTACTTGTTCCAAGAACGATAGCACCACTTGTTGATCTGTGTTTGATTTTCTTTCCTTGAAAACCAAATAGAAGCATAAAATTCTAGTTATGAGTCATACCGATGGTTCCAAAAATGACTATATCTTTACCACAGGGAAGAAATCAACATAAAACAATTAGAAGATTGACATTCTCTAAATTCAGCTTCAAAAGACTAGTAAAAAATTAACATAGGCAGCCAAATGAGAACGGGTTGTTGTCTCCTGTTCCTAGTGGCACTGTCGCAACTGGAGGTGTATGAGGTAGTTTTAGATCACTAACAAGACCAAGAAGACAGCTAGTCGTGCCATTTCTGCCTGCAGCCTGATTTTACAGCACATGTTAGAAATAGAAATTAGGGACTTACGGAACGGGAAAAATGTGAACAGTGATATAGATATGCATATACACAAGCTCTTACTGAACAAACCAACTCACGATTAATCTCAACCTCTTATCAATTTCAGAGCAAAAACATCTCCAGCAGCCTTGAACTTCTCCAGAGTGGCATAAAGCTGATGTAACACTTTACCAGGTGCAGGCATCTTTTCTCCCAAGTCCACAACATGAAAATTTGGTCACCCTAGCATCAATTACACTAAAAACAGTTTATCCATATTCGCAACTAGACACCTTAAGTTTGCAGACAATGTAATTACAGAATTCTCTGGTTTTCATTAAGAAGGGAAAGGTAACCGAGTAGAAGCTTCCTGCCCAACTGGCTGCCACTTTTGGAGTTGATGAACACTAGCACACAAGAAGGTATGAGGCTAGATCTCTGAACCTCCGATCCAATTACAAGAATGCAATTTGGAATGTAATAGTCGTTTAAAATCTTGATTTAGGAGTAGCCACTGCTTCCTCTGAACTGCACATTGCATCAAAAGAGTCCGTCGGAAACTTAATATTAAGCTATTTTGTTTCATTCAGATCATGTAATTCACAAACCCAACTCAATTCACATCAATAATCGCACATAATTTAGGAACAACAGTTTTATCAGATTCCCAGGTTCTCATTTACTTCAATCATAATTCTAGAGTAAAATCTTACATGAATCAGCACATTGAGAACACCAAAAGTGAAAAATAATAAACAAAAAACGAAATAAATAAAACTGACCTATCTAATCCCAATAAATATCGGATGTAAATATCAATACACATCTGATTATTCATATAGCGTTGATAAACGAAAACACAGATCTTGCATCTCATAAAAATCTTTTTCTATTTCACAACATCAAAACTTTTTCTTCTCTTAATTGTGATTCCAATTCCAACTTCTCCGAGTATGATAATTGAAATGATTTTTTTCCCTTTATAGTATTCTTTTTCAATCCTTTACAATATTCCAACGATTTGCATAACTGTAAAAATTCAAATTAACAAAAAAACTCTAATTAAACTATAACCATTTCCACCGATTTCCTTTTTCTTTTTCTTTTTTTTTTTAAGAATTGATTTAAGTGTAATAACGAATTGAGATAACCACCAAAAATAATGAAAAGGAAGGAATGATGACAGAAACAAGCAAACAGGAAATGGAGTATGGACCTGCGAAGTTTCTTTTGTCGTTGTTTTTCATGAATCATATGTTATCGTGATGTTTGTTTTTAGCATTATCGTTTCGTCTTAAATCAACAATAAAGTAACTTTTTGAATTGAGTTGTTTTTCAGAATTGACTTATAATTGTCCACTAAACAGGAATCAAAATTAATTAGGTTAGAAATATAATGAGCCACTAAGCAGGAATCAAAATTAATTAGGTTAGAAATATAATGAGCTAGAATCAGAATAGTTAGAATCGAAATGAGTAATTAGATTATAATAATTTATTAATTTAAACTCATAATTAGAATTAGTTATATTATTATTTATGTATTTATTTTATCTTAAAATAAAAATTAAGGTAAGTTAAATTATAATAAATTATTATAAAAATTTTAATTTATTTTTATCATAATTATTATTTTATATTTTAATTATTGTTATTATTATTATTATTCAAAAATTAATTATTAATAATTTAATGAAAAAATTATAATTATAATAAAATAAATATTATAACTATAATTATAATTCATTTAATAATAAATATATTTTTTAATTAGATGAAGGTTGTTTTAGAAACTTAAAATTATAGGGGGTGAATTGGTATTTTAAGGGTTTTAATAAAATAAAATAAAGTATAATGGGTTAAACGAAATTTTATAATTCAAAAATTTTATAATACTTACAAATAAATATAAATAATATAGAATATAGGGCTGAACGAAATTTTACCTTTAACTTAATTAATATTATTAATAATAATAGGATCTCTTCGAGTTAAGTTTATTGTAACATACAACTAATGAAATGACTAATGAAACTGGTTTAAGCGGTTGAAACCGGTCACCAAAATTAATCAATGCGAGAGACTCCCTTCTACAACTGGTCTTGACTAAGATAAAGATGTTGTTTTAATCATTAAATTAGCACAGGAGTTCCATCTCTTCCAACACAACCTTCTCGAAATTCAGACGTCCACCATAGAATTCCAACCAAAATCAACGACTCCATAGACCATTGAGCGAAAGAAAACAACGGTGAGTATATCGAACTATGTCATTACGACTCACAAGACGACAAACATTACTCGCTCTTGCGTCAGCAATTTCACCAGCCTGTAAGAACTCAATCTCGTCATTACCAGACTAAATGTGATCCCAAAGCTTCTCAAACATCTCGTGACTTATATACAATGAGGATATGACCACAATGCCAGGATTTATACTTTCGGCTTAGAGTTGTTGTGTCTTGATTGAAGGCTATGAGGGCTAAGAGTTTCTTTAAGTGAGCTGAAATGAAGAAACAAAGAGATCTACTTCAAATTTCGCATGCAGGTGAAAAATGGTGCAGAAGAAAAATTAAGAAGCACCAACAACAATGAGTTGTAGGCGAATCAATTAGGATTTGATTATTATGTTTCATTTGGCACCGTCTCTTTTTTCTCCTCCACAATCCCTAAATTTGATCATTCCCTCCTCCATTCTTATAAATTTTGGCCTTCTCAAACAGGAATAGTGAAACCGTTTGGTCCGGTTGCCAATTAGTTATCCCTAACCAATTCAGCCGATTTCCCTTTTGCTATTACTGCTGCATAAATTAAAGTTCAGCCGTTGGATTGAAATTGAAGATATCTAATGGTTTGAGATAATTCAAGCGGTAAGATACGTTAAATGTAACTTAGGGATTGCCATAATAATAATATGCTTAAGCAGTGTACTTGTACTTGACCCACCATTCTCTCTTGTAGATACTAAATATTAATATTATTTCCTTTTTCTAGAATCAGAAGTTACCAATAGTGACTTATATTTAAACCATAATATCAACACTTTTTGTGCTATAAGGTGGTAATTGGTTTTAAGAAAGGGTCCGGAAGGGGAGGGGGAGGGGGAAGGGGGAGGTGATGAGGGAGGAGGGGTATAAAAATTAATTGCTCTTATTTGATTTTACATTAAATTTGTGGGAAAAGAAATTACATATTTTTTTATTAGACAATTATGCCCATTGTCTTTAGTATTGAAATGTTAATATTATTAGTAAATATAAACAAATAATTAAACTATGAATTAAAATTTAATTTAAAAATAAACTAATAACAAAAAATTTAATTTTATATTATATTTTTAATTAATTCTCCATTATTTTATGATCAAAATAATTGACGTTGCATAACTAGTTATATATTCAAATTAGTTTCTAAACATATATGATTATCGAATACAAATAATATATTAGCCTATTGAAATTATCTACTTAAATAGAGATTTAAAAAAAAATTACCACAGTAAATCTTGGACATTAGTTTATTGTTGCCATCGCCACCTCCCACCACCATTCACCACCGTGGTTGCCATTGACCACTATTATTGACCTCCATTGATCGCCTGTTTTTATAACCTTAAATATATAAAAATGGTTAGAAATGGAAGATTTACTCATTAGAGGTGTTAATTTTACCAAATATACACTATATGGTTGGAAGTATAAGAGTTACAATGTTCTCAAACATTTAAACAAAATTGGAGGTATATCACGACGTACATTAACATTTCTAGCTCCATAAAGTTATAAATTGGCTCCTTGCTACCAGTCTTAATGGTGAAGCCCGAGTCCGGTGATCTAATTTGTTGCTTTTTCTTTTCACAAATAATTTCATCCTATTAATTTAATAAAATAAATATAAATTACTTACACTTTAACTTATTTAAAATTAATTTTATTTAGAGGACAATATTAGAATTTTTGCATTCCTATCTATAAGAAATTTGAAATCCTTATCCATTGCTAAGGAATACAAAGTCCCCAACTTAATGGAAATTAAACTTCAATGGAAATTGAATTCCATTAATTTTGGTGCAACCAAACAATGGAAAGTGGAAAAGAAATCAAATTCTTTTCTTCTCCCCACTCCTCTACCCCCAACCAAACATGCCCTAAAGGGTTTTCTCTCTTCGAACTCTTGATTCTCTCTATGGATTTGCTGCTTTTAGTTTGATTCTTTTATGTTATGCTTAATTTTTTCCATTAGGCTACATTTGGAAGATCGGATTGGACTGTATTAACTCTTAAAATTAGATTGAATTAGATTAAATTGAATTATATAACACTGTCTTTTATTTGGTGTAGTTTTGAACATGATTATGTTCAATTTAATTGAATGAAGCTAAAGTAACTATTTAAACAATATATTATTTTCTAAATCATATAACTATTTGTTAAATTTAATATTTAAATTTCAATATTATTGTAATTAAATAATTGAATTTTTTTATGTTTAATATATTACATAGTAGTTAAAACAAATTAATGAATTAAAATTTTGATTTAATCTTAAACTTAAAAAAGTTAAAAATAAAATTTTAATATTAGTAACAATTTAGATTCTAAGATATTTAATTCTATTTAAACATATGTGAAAATAAGGATTGATGATCTTATAAATGATGGACTAAAATTTCAACTAATTTGTTAGTCTTGAAAGCCAAAGATGGCCCTACATTGGAATAATTTTTTTTTAATCATTCAAATTAGTCTAATCGCACCTTTTGTGCAATATCCAAACATAGCTTTGGGTGATAAAGCAGGCCTCATGTATGATCCAAAATTGGGCAATTGTTCGGAAATCTAGGGAATGAATAGTCAATAGTCCATTCTTCATATCCTCCCAAAAAATTAGACTAGTAACACTATAAGAATCATTTAAGTTGCCAAAGCGTCTGTAAACTCCTCGCCATTTGTAAAGGGGTATGATAGCTAGAGCAAATTGTTGCATCCACAATCATCTCGTACCAAGGGAAGCTGTTATGTTCTTATAAAACTTTGCAGTCACCTTACAAAAGGATCAAATCAAGAAGCAAGAAAAAAGGAGTGGAAACGGAGCCAAGAACAATCAAGTCAGAAGGATCAAGAAAAATAACAAGATGATACAACGTGGTTCGGCAACAAGATGCCTATATCCACAGTTGAAACAGCTCTGCTTTGAAGCTTTATTAGAATGAGAAGAATTACAATTGAATCTTGAGATTACAAAGATTAAACCTCCATATTAAGATTTCTCTATCTCCCCCACCAAGAATCTCAAAACTCTAAGTAGTGCAAACTACCAGCCCATTTCCTTTTATATACTACTTGATTAAAACGTATAACAGCCTTAACGGCAGATGGCCCCCACTTTGCTAGCTCAGCACACCACTTCACTCATTCTTAACAGAATATAACTACTCCAAGCTTTACAGAAGCCAATGTTGATATTATAAGGAAACTTCAATAAACGTAGGCACTATTGGTGCTGAATAAATTAAATCTTGTTTTGCTTATGATTTCGATCTAATATGAACTAGGGCTTCTTGCTTTTATTCTAGAAATAACAGAGAGACTCTTGGGGGCGTTTAATCTTGATGTTAACATATGGATTAAACACAACTCACCAGAGCAAGTAAAGAAACTCACCTACAATTATCATGCAAAGAGGTTATTCAATTGCAGTTGGCCTGGTGACTAATAGAATATTTCCACCTCAGTAGTACAATTATATAAGTCTAGTTTGGATGCTAATCAAATCATAGATCCCACCAAGGTTTTTGCTAAAGTTTCTTTTTCAGGCAACCAAAATCTCACAATATCTCAAATTCTTCATCCAACAACAACAAATGTAACTTTAATCAACTTTAAATGAAATCAATATAATCTTAAAAAGATTCAATCTATATCATCTTCACCAAAGGGTATTCGTGAAGACATTATGACCCCTAAGCCAACATGTAAAAAGCTAATAAAAAAGAAAAATTAAATCCCTTTGCTGATTAGTCCCTGTTTCTCCTTTGAAATTTCAAAAATAGGTATGCTCCAGATATTTTTCACATAAACACAACTCACTAGAGCATGTAAATAAGTCTAACCTGCAAGTATCATATTAGGCTAATAGCATTTGCCAGATGCTATATATACAACATTCAAACCCCTTAGCACTCTAGTGGTTAATGATTTATACAACTGGTACTGAGCTTAACTGCAGAATCAAAGGTGTCAATACAGCTTAAATATGATATTTACAACTTTTATCGGCCACTAACATTATAGCCGAGAACTAGCATAAAAGGTCTAGATAAATAACTAGGGGTTGACAGTGATACTGGTCAAAACTGACAATATTGGTCTTAATATGACTGCCACTGAGTACTAAACCAAATATGCCTGTTAATAACGAAATCTGGATGAGTTGGTTAGTGACTCAATCTCAGATCCCTGCATTAGCATTAAATTTGTTTGGTGGGAAGCTGCTGGTTGATCTCTAAGAAGATCCTGTGAATATGACCAGAACATTCATGACTAGATAATCTTGAAACTACAGATTAACAAGTACCTAAAATTACAGAGAATGGTCAGAGGCGCCGGAAGTTTTTCCGGCATAAACCCTCCGACGCTCAAGTCAGTTAATGGATTTATGGGAAAAACAAAATATGTAATTTCTTCTCTTTTATCAAGAAAATAATGTTAAGTAAATGTAACAGAAAAGACAAAGCTTAGGAAGAAAAAAAAGTCCCATTGGCATGATTTTCTTTGGGTTTTTATAAACATCCTCCCCACGACCTTAGATCGTGGCCATTAATGAATTAGATTCATGCCCTGATTTTTTGGAGGTGACCTGTGGCGGTTATTTTGACGGAGCCTGCTTCCTGGTGACTTCGTCCAATGTCTCCTCAAACATGTCTACTTGAGGTCACCAAACTGGCCATCTGGTCGAGATAGCTTGTTCAAGGTCATAAGATTTACCCTCTGGTCGAAATAGCTTGCTCAAGGTCATAAGATTTACCCTCTGGTCGAGGTGGCTGTTCACAGTCTCAAGATTACCACCTGGTCGAGGTGGTCTGCTCACTAGGTTGTGTGCTCACCAGATGGTCTGCTCACAGCTCACCAGGTGGTTTGTTCACTGCTCACCAAATAGTCTGCTCATCAGCTGGTTTGCTCATCAGATGGTCTGCTCACTGCTCACCAGGTGGTATGCTCACCAGATGGTCTGCTCACCAGATGGTCTGCTCACTGCTCACTGCTCATTAGGTGGTGTGCTCACCATGTGGTGTGCTCGCTGCTCACCAGGTGGTCTGCTCGCTGCTCATGAGGTAGTGTGCTCACAAAGTGGTGTGCTCACTGCTCATCAGGTGGTGTGCTCACCAGGTGGTCTGCTCACTGCTCACCAGGTGGCCTGCTCATTGCTCGCCATGTGGTATGTTCACTAGATGGTGTACTTATCAAGTGGTCTACTTATCAATTTGCTCACTTTCACTTAGAGGAGATAATGATCACCCTATTTAATTCCCCAAACAATGCCTACAGGTCATAACTTCATATTTACTAACTTTGCAGTAAAAAAGCACACTCTAACAGTCTAACTAAAGTAGGAATGGTATATAACTTCTCCAATATGTTCTCAAATTTGAGAGAACAAGTAGTAAACTGGGAACTGACTATCCTACAGCCTTGTTCTCTCAGCCAAAGATAAAAAATTACATAATATCTCAATAAAGTCATTAGTATCAAAATATGCATCCCATAGAAAAGATATGTAGCACATTCACAACAAGCGCCAGGCTAGCTGGTTGTAATCAATGTACAAAATTAAAACTTATTTAGATACAAGTTCTAATTTCAATCAATAGCGTATGAAGTAGTTAAAAAGCTTTTATATCTCATAAGCACTTTTAGAGAGTTGATATCATCGCTGACGAACAGTAATGACACATTTGGAGCAAACAACTCTTCAGTTCAACCTGCAATTCATAAAATAAGTTCAGAATATGAAGACAACTAGTATGTTTCATCTATTTTCAAGGTCATCAACTCACCTTATTCAAGCCTAAGACGACAAAAAGTTTTTAATTCCTTGCTTTTGCAAAAAAATAATGCTCCTCTGCCAGTATCTTGACAGCTATAAGAACAATAAAAGCTACCAACACACTTGGCCTAAAACCAACTAGTGCAATCACTGGTAGGAAAATGAATTAATAGAATAATGATTAAATGACACATAATTATCCGAGAAATATTAACCAATCCTACCATTCTTAGAAGAAATTATAGCATAGCGTTAAGCTAATGCTTTCAGAATCTTAGCAATATTAACATTCAGGTTAAGTTCGGTCACAACATCCTCCATAAAAGCATGAATGAATTTTTCAGATGGTATAAAGTGATCAAATTCAGCAGTAGTGACACGAGCCCATTGATCTAAGCTTCCCTGTTTTTCCTTCAAACCATGTTTGTTCTGTTATAATAGTAAATGTACAATGAAATCAGAATATAAAATGTAAAAGTGTATGAAAAAAAACCGACAAATTAGAATATAAAAAGTAAAAGCATAAGAAATTATTTAAAAAAACGATTATGTTTTACCGCTATTTGAGCTATTGATGATTTCAGATCCATCTTTCTAGCAGCAGTAACGATACATGCAATCATCACGCTATCGACGGCTTCAAAATAGCCATCATATCGACTGCTTCCAGATGACTTGGTCCAATATCTCCTCAAACATGTCTGCTTGAGGTCACCAGACTAGTCATCTGGTCGAGATAGCTTGCTCAAGATCATAAGATTTACCCTCTGGTCGAGGTGGCTGTTCATAGTCTCAAGATTACCACCTGACCGAGGTGGTCTGCTCACTAGGTGGTGTGTTCACCAAATGGTCTGCTCATTGCTCACCAGGTGGTTTGCTTACCAGGTGGTATGATCACCAGATAGTCTGCTCACCAGATGGTCTACTCACTGCTCACTGCTCATTTGGTGGTGTGCTCACCATGTGGTGTGCTCATTCACTCGCGGTGGTGCTCATTTCATCAGGTAGTGTGCTCGCAAAGTGGTGTGCTTACTGCTCATCAGGTGGTGTGCTCACCAGGTGATCTGCTCACTGCTCACTACTCACCAGGTGGCCTGCTCATTGCTCGCCATGTGGTTTGTTCACTAGATGGTGTACTTATCAAGTGGTCTACTTATCAATTTGCTCACTTTCACTTAGAGGAGATAATGATCATCCTATTTAATTCCCCAAACAATGCCTACAGGTTATAACTTCATATTTACTAACTTTGCAACAAGAAAGCACACTCTAACAGTCTAACTAAAGTAGGAATGATATATAACTTCTCCAATATGTTGTCAAATTTGAGAGAACAAGTAGTGAACTGGGAACTGACTATCCTGCAGCCCTGTTCTCTCAGCCAAAGATAAAAAATTACATAATATCTCAATAAAGTCATTAGTATCAAAATATGCATCCCATAGAAAAGATATGTAGTACATTCACAACAAGCGCCAGGCTAGCTGGTTGTAATCAATGTACAAAATTAAAACTTATTTAGATACAAGTTCTAATTTCAATCAATAGCGTATGAAGTAATTAAAAAGCTTTTATATCTCATAAGCACTTGTAGAGAGTTGATATCATTGCTGACGAACAGTAATGACACATTTGGAGCAAACAACTCTTCAGTTAAACCTGCAATTCATAAAATAAGTTCAGAATATGGAGACAACTAGTATGTTTCATCTATTTTCAAGGTCATCAACTCACCCATCTGCAAACTGGGATGACAAAACTTTTTAAATCTTTGCTCTTGCAAAAAATAGTACTCCTCTGCCAATATCTTGGCATTACTGAGCGGGCTACCAACACACTTGGCTTAAAACCAACCAAAGGCAATCACTAGAAAATGAATTAATAAAACAATGATTAAAGGACACATAATTATCCGAGAAATATTAACCAATCCTACCATTCTTGGAAGAAATTATAGCATAGCGATAAGCTAATGCTTTGAGAATCTTAGCAATATTAACATTCGGTTAAGTTTGGTCACAACATCCTCTATAAAAGCATCAATGAATTTTCAGATGGTATAATGTGATCAAATTCAGACGATGACATGAGCCCATTGATCTAAGCTTCCCTAATTTTCCTTCAACCCATGTTTGTTCTGTTCTAATAGTAAATGCACAATGAAATCAGAATATAAAATATAAAAGTGTAAGAAAAAAAAAACCGACAAATTAGAATATAAAAAGTAAAAGCATAAGAAATTATTTTAAAAAACGATTATGTTTTACTGTTATTTGAGCTATTGATAATTTCAGATCCATCTTTCTGGCAGCAGTAACGATACATGCAATCATCACGCTATCGACGACTTCAAAATATCCATCATATGGACTGTTTCCTGGTGACTTGTCCAAGATCTCCTCAAACTGGTCTGCTTGAGGTCACCAGACTGGCCATCTGGTCGAGATAGCTTGCTCAAGATAATAAGATTTACCCTCTGGTCGAGGTGGCTGTTCACAGGTGGCTGTTCACAGTCTCAAGATTACCACCTGGTCGAGGTGGTCTGCTCACTAGGTGGTGTGTTCACCAGATGGTCTGCTCACCAGATGGTCTACTCACTGCTCACTGCTCATTAGGTGGTGAAATACAAGTGTGTAACCCAAGAGGGGGGGGAATTGGTGTTTTAAAAATTATCCTAATTAAACCACACAACAATCCACAACAATCCAATCTAATGCCTTAATCAAATCAAAAACAATAAATTCAAACAAGCATATTAATAGAGGAGTAAGGGAGGAGAAAACAAACACGAGGATTTTTACATGGTTCGGCTATCCCCGCTTACGTCCACGCCTCCAAGCAACACCGGGCTTGAGGATTTCACTATCCAAGCCTCCCAAGGTTTCAAATGTTTACAATTGACTTCCAAGGTGTCAATGGACCTTTACAATCAAGAGATTATCTCCCCAATCTCTTAATCCCAAGTGTTTCCTCACTTGAACACTCACAATTTGATGATAAATGAAAGTTACAACAATAAAACTCTCTTTAAGAGTGGATAAACAAATTTAGGAACAAAGCTCACTCAAGAATTTATGATTCACGAATTAAGAGCTCGAGATATGTTGTATGTCTTTTGTTAGTGCGTGCTAGAGATCTTGAAAATGAGTTGGATTTGAGTTTTTATAGTTGGAGCTCAAAAACTAGCCGTTATGCACTTTTTGCCAGAAAACAGATCAAAGTTCACCCTTTAACGGTTAACTGTTTGTGTTGGTCAAAGTTACCGTTGGGCTGAATTTCAAATAAACGGTTCACCGTTTTCCTGTAAACGGTGAAGGGGTAATTTCCAGAGACCTGCAAAATAAATTTGGTTTAATCGTTTTTACTAAACGGTTTAAGGTTAATAATCTGGAAATAAACGGTTCACCGTTTTCCTGTAAACGGTGAAGGGGTAATTTCCAGAGACCTGCAAAATAAATTTGGTTTAATCATTTTTATTAAACGGTTCAAGGTTATAACTGAAATAATAGGTTCTGATTTTCCATAACAGTCAGGTTAATTTCAGACCTGCAAAATAAATTTGGTTTAACTGTTTTACTAAAGCAGTTCAAGGTTAACAATCCTGGAAATAAACGGTTCACGTTTTGATAAGCAGTTAGCCGTTCTTCTGATGCTACATTCTGATGTTGTTTACCAAAAATTACAGTTTTATCCCAAAACTTTATATAACTGTACTATGACCCAAAAAGTTATAAAACTTTACAAATAGGTCCAATTTCATAATTTCTAAATAATACTCATTAATCCCAAAAATTTTAAAAATTATGAAATGGCCCAAAATATTAAAATATTTTTAAATAAGTCCAAATCTGAAATTCTAAATAATATTTATTAAAATCAAAGATTGTAAAATTCTTTCATTTTAGTACACAACTTGAGAAACAACTTAATTTCATAAAATCATTTTTCCATTAAATATAAAACCTTTATAATGTGAAAATAATGATTTATTTAAAATGTATAAAAAAATAATTTAACCTTTTAAAAACTTAATCATTCTTAATCTTATTTTGTTATCATCAAAATCAATAATATGTAAACATATATGTTAACAATCTCCCCCTTTTTGATGATGACAAATCTTTCATGTTTTTAAAGAATGATTCAAAAATTAATCTTGTTTGTTATCATCAAAATCAATATTATGAAAACATATATGTTAACATTCTCCCCCTTTTTTATGATGACAAACATTTCATGTATTTAAAGAATGATTATAAATTGCTAAATGTAAGCTTCTCTTACAATTTAGGTAAATTGACAAATTTAAATACATGATTTCTTCTCCCCCTCATCATCAAAAAGAAAACTTAGTGGAAAAGAAAACAAATAGCAAATTTTTGTATAAATTTAAAAACATGTATTTTTCTCCCCCGTCAATATAAAAAAGAAAATTTAAAGGAAAAGAATGAAAGTGGAAAAGAAAACAAATAGCAAATTTTTGTATAAATTTAAAAACATGTATTTTTCTCCCCCGTCAATATAAAAAAGAAAATTTAAAGGAAAAGAATGAAATGAATAAATTTGTTACCCATGTTGTCAAAGTAAAAATCTTAACATATTCTCCCCCTTACAACAAGCATCACCTCAAATACAAGTTTAGTAATATAACCCCCAAATTATTATCATCACATAATCCATCAACTATAAAATGATCATGAATCATGATTCCATCAATTATCAAATATAAAACTCAAAACATAAAATCATCATATAAAAACTATATAATCAAAACATCACCATATCTCAAAATCATCACCATAAGTACATATCAATCATTAAAAAAAAATGCTCAAAGTGCATGTTATTCTCCTTCTTTTGAAAATATCAAAAAAATATATTATTTTGTCTCCCCCTTTTGACAACCAAAAAGTTCAAAATGCATATTATCTAAAAACATATTGTATGCTCCCCCTAAATATATGGCCAATTTAAAAATTTTAACCAAAAAGATTTTATCCAAAACCATATCATATTTATCTTCTCCTTTCATCATGAAAAGAAAAGATAAATAGATGCACTCGAAATAAGATCATAAAAATAATTTGACGAAGATATTACCCATTTTATGCAAGTAACAATTTCGACAAAGTCTCCCCTTAGAAATGAAGAAATCCTCAAATACACAACATGGTTAAAAAGACTTCCATATAAGCTTAAGCAATTATAACAAATCAACAACTCCATCAATTCATCAAAATCTTAAAGTATATGTATTTATCATCAAAACTTAAGCAGCAAAGCATAAGTACATAATGGCAATAAATAGATCATCAAAATCAATATAGCCATTGAGAAAAGCCATCATTATGAAGTAAAGAACAAATGATCAAATCCATAAGTGCAATAAGTCATGTGTGAAAATTTTATAAACAAATGATGATATAACACAATTAATGGCATATGAATTCACACATACTTAATAGATGGACAATAATGATAGACAATTAAGAAGATGAAATCAAAAACCATACAATTATCAAAATCAAACAAATGCACCACTCAATGTTATACACAATGATAATTTCATCATGTAAACATACAAGCATACTTTCGCAAATTCAAGCTATTATCCATCTATCATGATCCATTCAACAAAATCAATATGGCAAGAATTGTTACCAAAATAATTAAATCATCTTACCTCATCTTTTTCTCCTAGATCATGATCAAGTGATTATCCTCACAAGCTTTCATCAAGGAACTCTCCACCATTCCTTGATTTATGGTACCTACAAAGAAAAATTCAAGTTGTGTGCTTTGGTACCCAAATATTCTTGGGTCCTTGAATGTTAGCAATAGTTACTTTTGGAACCCAAATATATTTTGCTCCATAATATACATTTCTTTTAACCGGACATCTATTCTTCATGTGACCATCTTGATTGCAATAATGACAAACAATTTTATGATCACATGTGGAGGTAGCCTTAACAAAATAATTCTTATAATATTTTTGTTTCAAATTTGGCTTATAACCAATACCTCCTTTGTCAAACACACATTTTTGTGTATTAAGCAAGTTATCCAACATCTTTTGTCCATTTGTAAATTTTAACACAATTTGATTTAGGTCATTGCTCTTCTTCTTTAGTACTTCATTTTCTTTCATTAATACATCAACATGTGATTTCTCATGCTCATATGAAGTACTTTGTTTGCCTTTAAAAGATGCAATTTTATCATGCAACATTTTATTGTCTAACTCTAGTCCTTTAATCATTTCATTTAATGAATCATTGCATTTTTGTAAAGCATCATTTTCATTTTTCAAGTCATATACATGTGATTCTAGATGCTTGTATGAGGTGCTAGATTTCTCATTTGACAAGGCAATTTTATCATGCAATGTTTTATTCTCTAATTCTAGGCATGTAATTTTTGCACTTAAAGATTCATTTTCATTTGTGAGCTCTACCATTTTCTTTTTAAGGCATACATTCTTTTTACCAATTTTCATAAACTCATCATGCAATTCTTTAAAAGCATCATGCAATTCTTTAAAAGCATCATGCAATTCATCATAGGTAGGATCACTTACCTCATCAAGCTCATTATCCGATTCATCTCCAATTGCCATAAGTGCCAAATTTGACACTTCATGAGATTCCTCCTCATTTGTAGTCTCCCCATACACAACTTCAAGTTTTCTCCATATTTCATAAGCATTAGAACAATTTGAAACTTTATGAAATTCCTTTTTATCTAAGGCACAAAATAAAGCATTCATAGCCTTGGAATTTAATGACATCATTTTTCTATCCAAGTCACTTAAACTATTCTTCCTAGGAATGAATAAGTCATCACAAACTATTTTCCAAATTTCATAATCTAAGGCCTATAAAAATACTCTCATCCTAGTTTTCCAATACGAGTAATCGTTTCCATCAAAATATGGAGGTCTAGTGGTGGATTGGTCTTCCATGAAGGTTGAGCTAATTTGGGTTGCGATTGATCTTTAACTCTAGAAGGTTAAGTCTACACAAGAGCATATTGCTCTGATACCAAATGAAATACAAGTGTGCAACCCAAGAGTGGGGGTGAATTGGTGTTTTAAAAATTATCCTAATTAAACCACACAACAATCCACAACAATCCAATCTAATGCCTTAATCAAATCAAAAACAATAAATTCAAACAAGCATAATAATAGAGGAGTAAGGGAAGAGAAAACAAACACGAGGATTTTTACGTGGTTCGGCTATCCCCGCCTACGTCCACGCCTCCAAGCACACCGGGCTTGAGGATTTCACTATCCAAGCCTCCCAAGGCTTCAAATGTTTACAATTGACTTCCAATGTGTCAATGAACCTTTACAATCAAGAGATTATCCCACCAATCTCTTAATCCCAAGTGTTTCCTCACTTGAAACTCACAATTTGATGATAAATGAAAGTTACAACAATAAAACTCTCTTTAAGAGTGGATAAACAAATTTAGGAACAAAGCTCACTCAAGAATTTATGATTCACGAATTAAGAGCTCAAGATATGTTGTATGTCTTTTGTTGGTGCGTGCTAGAGATCTTGAAAATGAGTTGGATTTGAGTTTTTATAGTTGGAGCTCAAAAACTAGCCGTTATGCACTTTTTGCCAGAAAACGGATCAAAGTTAACCCCTTAACGGTTAACTGTTTGCGCTGGTCAAAGTTACCGTTGGGCTGAATTTCAAATAAACGGTTTACCATTTTCTTGTAAACGGTTCAAGGGTAATTTCCAAAGACCTGCAAAATAAATTTAGCTTAACCGTTCTTACTAAACGATTCAAGATTAACAATATGAAAATAAACGGTTCACCGTTTTCCTGTAAACGGTGAAGGGGTAATTTCCAGAGACCTGCAAAATAAATTTGGTTTAACCGTTTTTACTAAACGGTTCAAGGTTAATAATCTGGAAATAAACGGTTCACCGTTGTCTTGTAAACGGTGAAGGGGTAATTTCCAGAGACCTGCAAAATAAATTTGGTTTAACCATTTTTATTAAACGGTTCAAGGTTAACAATATGAAAATAAACGGTTCACCGTTTTCCTGTAAATGGTGAAGGGGTAATTTCCAGAGACCTGCAAAATAAATTTGGTTTAACCGTTTTTACTAAACGGTTCAAGGTTAACAAGTGGTCTACTTATCAAGTTGCTCACTTTCACTTAGAGGAGATAATGATCACCCTATTTAATTCCCCAAACAATGCCTACAAGTCATAACTTCATATTTACTAACTTTGCAACAAGAAAGCACACTCTAACAGTCTAACTCAAGTAGGAATGGTATATAACTTCTCCAATATGACATGTGGTATGTTCACTAGTGGACATGTGATATGTTCACTAGTGGACATGTGGTATGTTCACTAGATGGTGTACTTATCAAGTGGTCTACTTATCAATTTGCTCACTTTCACTTAGAGGAGATAATGATCACCCTATTTAAATCCCCAAACAATGCCTATAGGTCATAACTTCATATTTACTAACTTTGCAACAAGAAAGCACACTCTAACAGTCTAACTAAAGTAGGAATGGTATATAACTTCTCCAATATGACATGTGGTATGTTCACTAGTGGACATGTGGTATGTTCACTAGTGGACATGTGGTATGTTCACTAGTGGACATGTGGTATGTTCACTAGATGGTGTACTTATCAAGTGGTCTACTTAATAATTTGCTCGCTTTCACTTAGAGGAGATAATGATCACCCTATTTAATTCCCCAAACAATGCCTACAGGTCATAACTTCATATTTACTAACTTTGCAACAAGAAAACACACTCTAACAGTCTAACTAAAGTAGAAATGGTATATAACTTCTCCAATATGACATGTGGTATGTTCACTAGTGAACATGTGGTATGTTCACTAGATGGTGTACTTATCACGTGGTCTACTTATTAATTTGCTCACTTTCACTTAGAGGAGATAATGATCACCCTATTTAATTCCCCAAATAATGCCTACAAGTCATAACTTCATATTTACTAACTTTGCAATAAGAAAGCACACTCTAACGAGGAATGGTATATAACTTCTCGATATGACATGTGGTATGTTCACTAGATGGTGTACTTATCAAGTGGTCTCTTATTAATTTGCTCGCTTTCACTTGGGAGATAATGATCACCCTATTTAATTCCCCAAACAATGCCTACAGGTCATAACTTCATATTTACTAACTTTGCAACAAGAAAACACACTCTAACAGTCTAACTAAAGTAGAAATGGTATATAACTTCTCCAATATGACATGTGGTATGTTCACTAGTGGACATGTGGTATGTTCACTAGATGGTGTACTTATCAAGTGGTCTACTTATTAATTTGCTCACTTTCACTTAGAGGAGATAATGATCACCCTATTTAATTCCCCAAACAATGCCTACAGGTCATAACTTCATATTTACTAACTTTGCAACAAGAAAACACACTCTAACAGTCTAACTAAAGTAGGAATGATATATAACTTCTCCAATATGACATGTGGTATGTTCACTAGTGGACATGTGGTATGTTCACTAGATGGTGTACTTATCAAGTGGTCTACTTATTAATTTGCTCACTTTCACTTAGAGGAGATAATGATCACCCTATTTAATTCCCCAAACAATGCATACAGGTCATAACAATGAATTAATAAAACAATGATTAAATGACACATAATTATCCGAGAAATATTAACCAATGCTACCATTTCTTAGAAGAAATTATAGCATAGCGATAAGCTAATGCCTTCAGAATCTTTGGAATATTAACATTCATGTGAAGTTCGGTCACAACATCCTATATAAAAGCATCAATGAATGCTTCAGATGGTATACTGTGATCAAATTCAGCAGCAGTGGCACGAGCCCTTTAATCTAAGCTTCCCTGTTTTTCCTTCAAACCATGTTTGTTCTGTTATAATAGTAAATGTACAATAAAATCAGAATATAAAATGTAAAAGTGTAAAAAAAAAAAACCGACAAATTAGAATATAAAAAGTAAAAGCATAAGAAATTATTAAAAAAAAACTATTATGTTTTACTGTTATTTGAGCTATTGATAATTTCAGATCCATCTTTTTAGCAGCAGTAACGAGAAATATTAACCAATGCTACCATTCTTAGAAGAAATTATAGCATAGCGATAAGCTAATGCTTTCAGAATCTTAGCAATATTAACATTCAGGTTAAGTTCGGTCACAACATCCTCCATAAAAGCATCAAGGAATTTTTCAGATATTGTATGTGATCAAATTCAGCAGCAGTGACACGAGCCCATTGATCTAAGCTTCCATGTTTTTCCTTCAAACCATGTTTGTTATGTTATAATAGTAAATGTTCAATGAAATCATAATATAAAATGTAAAAGTGTAAGAAAAAAAAAACCAACAAATTAGAATATAAAAAGTAAAAGCATAAGAAATTATTTAAAAAAAAAACGATTATTTTTTACCGTTATTTGAGCTATTGATAATATCATATCCATCATTTTAGCAGCAGTAACGATACATGCAATCATCACGCTATCAACGGCTTCAAAATAGCCATCATATTGGACCTTCACGGTGACTTGGTCGATATCTCCTCAAACATGCGCTTGAGGGTCGCCATCTCGAGATAGCTTGCTCAAGATCATAAGATTTACCCTCTGGTCGAGGTGGCTGTTCACAGTCTCAAGATTACCACCTAGTCGAAGTGGTCTGCTCACTAGGTGGTGTGCTCACCAGATGGTCTGCTCACTGCTCACCAGGTGGTTTGTTCACTGCTTACCAGATACTCTGCTTATCAGCTGGTTTGCTCACCAGATGGTCTGCTCACTGCTCACCAGGTGGTTTGCTCACCAGATGGTCTACTCACTGCTCACTGCTCATTAGGTGGTGTGCTCACCATGTTGTGAGCTCACTGCTCACCAGGTGGTGCCATTTCTCATCGGTGGTGTGTTCCTTTCGTGGTGGCTCACCAGGTGGCCTGCTCATTACTCGCCATGTGGTATGTTCACTAGATGGTGTACTTATCAAGTGGTCTACTTATCAATTTGCTTACTTTCACTTAGAGGAGATAAGGATCACCTATTTAATTCCTCAAACAATAATATAACTTCTCCAATATGTTCTCAAATTTGAGAGAACAAGTAGTAAACTGGGAACTGACTATCCTACAGCCTTGTTCTCTCAGCCAAAGATAAAAAATTACATAATATCTCAATAAAGTCATTAGTATTAAAATATGCATCCTATAGAAAAGATATGTAGCACATTCACAACAAGCGCCAGGCTAGCTGGTTGTAATCAATGTACAAAATTAAAACTTATTTAGATACAAGTTCTAATTTCAATCAATAGCGTATGAAGTAGTTAAAAAGCTTTTATATCTCATAAGCACTTTCAGAGAGTTGATATCATCGCTGACGAACAGTAATGACACATCTGGAGCAAACAACTCTTCAGTTCAACCTGCAATTCATAAAATAAGTTCAAAATATGGAGACAACTAGTATGTTTCATCTATTTTCAAGGTCATCAACTCACCTCATTCAAGCCTAGGATGACAAAAAAATTTTAAATCCTTGCTCTTGCAAAAAAAATAGTGCTCCTCTGCCAATATCTTGACAGCTACCAGAACAGAAGAAGCTACCAACACACTTGGCCTAAAACCAACCAGTGCAATCACTGGTAGAAAAATGAATTAATAAAATAATAATTAAATGACACATAATTATCCGAGAAATATTAACCAATCCTACCATTCTTAGAAGAAATTATAGCATAGCGATAAACTAATGCTTTCAGAATCTTAGCAATATTAACATTCATGTGAAGTTCAGTCACAACATCCTCCATAAAAGCATCAATGAATTTTTCAGATGATATAATGTGATCAAATTCAGCAATAGTGACACGAGCCCATTGATCTAAGCTTCCCTGTTTTTCCTTCAAGCCATGTTTGTTCTGTTATAATAGTAAATGTATAATGAAATCAGAATATAAAATGTAAAAGTGTAAGGAAAAAAAACCGACAAATTAGAATATAAAAAATAAAAGCATAAGAAATTATAAAAAAAAATGATTATGTTTTACCGGTATTTGAGCTATTGATAATTTCATATCCATCTTTCTAGCGATACATGCAATCATCATGCTATCGACAGGTTTAAAATAGCCATCATTCTAAACAAAAAATACAACTACTTAGTGAGATTATACTCATTATAAAATATTATATAAATCAGGTACAAAAATACAATGTTATGAATAGAGAAGATGTAAAGAAATAAAGCCTACAATATTTATTCCTATAAATAACATATAACTAATCATGATTTACAAGAAAAATATATATAAATCAGGTTTGAAAATCATACCATTAAATCCTTGTTGAAGCAAGTAAATCGATCAAAGAAGTTCATGACTACGTATTCAAGGTACTGAGGATGAGGTACATCCTCTAACAACTGCCAAAACAAAAAGAATATTTAAAAAATAATGATAATATGCCAGTAAAACAAATAATTAAACCAAACATAATGACCGGCGAACTCAAGTCATCGTCGGCGTGAGAGAGACGAGAACGGCGTGCTATTGTTCTAAGGTTTCGCACCTAACCTATTACATAAGATTGATTTTCGGTTTGATAATATGAACCAAACAGTCGAATCGAACCGTCCGGTTCGTCCGCCACTCCTAAATCCCTAATTACATTCGTAATAATTAATAAATAATTATAATAATAAAAATCAAATCAATTATTACCAGATCCATCAACTTCATCGAACGGTGTCTCATGAGGCCAACGTTCTCATCCGCAGTGTAAATGACGCTTGGTACGTACTTATCGTCCGACACGATTCGGTCTCTCTCTGCACGTAGCATTGGATGCAAGTCATCCGAACCGAACAAGAAAGAGAGATGGAAGTCATCCATGCCGAACCAAAAAGAGAAGAACTAGGAGATAGAAATTGAAAAGAACGGAAGGAAAGAGAAAGGAGAAACTAAGAGATAGAAATTGAAAAGAACAGAAGAAAAGAGAAAGGAGAGAGAAATTGTGAATGACGAAATGATATTTATAGAGGCGCGCTCTCTCTCTCTAAATCGTTGTATTTCTCTCTCTTGAATTTTTTAGCTCCGTTTGGGGCTAAAACAAATGAGATTCCTATTAAGTGCGGATTGACTCTCTCTCTCTCCAGAAACTGTTATAGTTTCTCGCTCTAGACAGTTAAGTTACGATGGGTCTTTGGGAGTGAAATTTTGGCGGGTCAATTTTTGAATTTATTTTGGAGACTCAGAGGTTATTTATTTTTATGGAGTTGCTTCAGTGACTAATAGAAATTTGTCAACTCGTAATTATTTACAACAAGAATTCAACTGCGACTAAGTTCAGTTTGGATGCGACAATCCAAGTGTTTGTATCATTATCTGAATGATCTTTCTTAAAAACTTAAATCTAATTTTTACATTCACTTTTTTCGTCCCTCCCCATGGATATCGTACCGGATGAAACATGAACCATGATACTTCATGGAATTTGGCCGCTTTATGTTACATGAACCAAATAAATCCCTTGTATTTATAAATGAAGTTGTTACATTATAACAAAGCCGGATTCATGTTATAAATATTAAAGGGGTAGGATCAGGACCCTTTTTTTAATATACAAATTTTGATGCCTAAGATTATTAGTGATAAGGATTATTTAGGATTATTTTGTAAAGAAATAATGTCATCTAATGGACACTACTATTAATACTCTTGATTATCTTGTAAATGCAGATTACTATGGTTCTCAGACCAAAAATATAACTGTTCTGTTATCATTGAGAGAGAATACTCACGATGGAGTTCTCTCGGAATTGTTTAGCAGATGATACTATAGAATTTGTGATAAGGATCATTAAAGTTTGAGGCATTGATAAAACTATTTAGTCAGGCCCTTGCTTGAAACATCATTGTTATGAATTATGAGACCAAGTCTAGCCAAGTGCACTATTGGACGTGAACATACGGGAAACAATACTGAATATGAAAATTACTTTTTCAACGATTATAACAATATTTGATGAATTAGTTTTCGACAAGTTAATCAAGGATAGTTGCGGAAATATGAAGCTTAGGTGCTGATCCGTTGGGTGAAAAATAGAAACGTCAACTGTAAAAACGATTCACCATAATTTTTTTGTCATGCATGTTAGGGAGATAACATCGTAGGAAGAAGAGGGAGTGAATATATATAAAGATCGTTAAGAGTAAATAGGAGGGAAAATAAGAGTGTTAATAATAGTTTTGGAATTCATTATTAATTGACTTTTTTTTAACAAATTAATCACTACAAAAAAAAAAAAAAAATCTTAGCCAATTATTGTGATTTAATTGATAAGTTCTTGTGTCGAAATTTATGTATAAAAAGAATGGATTCACCCCAATATGGGTGGGTAAATTAAGTCCAGGTTCATATTGTTCAGATTTGCTTTGGGCTACAACCCAATTAGGTTAGAGAATGTGGGTTTGTGTGAGTGAGATTGTGAGCATCCTGGGCTGGACTTGTGCTTTTCTCGATGTGAAGCGCGGAGAAGAGGAGAGGAATTAGGGATTTTTATTTTTATTTTTATTTTTTTTTTGCCTTCTTCTTTTTTTTTTATTTTTTATATGCATATTTTTGGGCTAATCCGATCATGTTCCAATTTTAGTTCGGATTCAAAACTGAATGAGTTCTAAATTTGAACCATTTCATATCTTATAGGTTAACCCGATGCGGACACCCATCCCTACACCCGAATATTAAAACCAGGGAGGAAAAAAAAAGAAAAAAAGAAAAGCACATTCCTAAAATAAAAATAGAAAGAAGGAACTAGAGCAGAGTGAAAGCTTACACAGAGGTTCAAACACAAAGCCCCACAACCTTATACTGATAACAGAACAGACTCTCAGTCCCCTCACCTTAATATTTATATTTATTTCTACAAATCTGTACTGTGTCAGTGCTGTTTTTGTTTTTGGCCTCTGCCTGCCTGCACCTTTTGCTTTTGATGCTGTTAGGGTTTGTGCGCTCATAAGCAGAAGCTGCAGCAACCAAAAATCAAAATAAATGAATAAAATTAAAAATCACTGTGCTGCTCGTTTCACTAAGATTATTACTTATATATTTTTACTAGCCTCTCTGAAGTCTTTACAATCTTGCTTTTAATTATCAACCCTCTTCACCTTTTCTTAATAAAGCACTTGTTAAAAAGTTGCTTGACTCGCACAAACAGAAAGCAGAGATGCTCAAGTTGTTTTGCAGTCCACAAAAGATGACAAGTGACTCTATTAGGGAAACATCTTCTTCCTAGTCTCTAGTAAAAACAATTAAGACAGACAGGCTGTGAAATAAAGAGAGAGGTAAAGAGTTTTACGTTAGCAATTCAGATAGCCGCTTCCTGCTGCTTTAATTCCTGCCTACTAAGGAGTTCATACTGTTCATATTTAAGCTCATCTAAATGAGATAAAAATTTTGAATTCATATATTGAGATCATGAGATGCATGAAAGATCATAAAGATTATAAGTGTAGTATAAGAAGATTTCATGCATTGCATTCTTGAAGCTCCTTATTAGACATATATAAATATTTTACAACAAAAGTGTTAGTGGTATAATGCTGCAATTACTTAATACTTTATTATATGATTTGGGTTCTAAGTCCAAAGAGTTTTCATTAGTTAAGAAAGTTCTAGCAGACATAGGTTAGATAGGTTACATATATAGAGGGCCTGCTGCCTAATAACAATTAAATCAATAAGCATTGAATTCAGCTTTTAAGCCATACAACTTGAAAAGTTTCATTAGAACACTAGTTAGATCACATGAGAAATAATGACAGTATCATTAAAACTCATAAGATTAAACCTGTCTGTAACTGACATGATCTTGGAAAGGGAGAGTGAGAGAGAGAAAGAAGAGAGAATTTTAATTCAAAGAAAATTATTGCAAAATATTGGACTATTTGATGCAGATCATGATCACATTAGTTTAACAACAAAAATTAAAGCGGTGATTTGGGTTCTGGTTTAATATGTTACACCCAAGTATGCGAAGCAAAACAAAAGCTGAAAACAGAAACTTTGCTTTGCATCTATACTGAAAGTTTGAGGGACAAATCAATAGAATTAGAAGGTTCACATGCGTTATTATCACTGTAATAAGCAGTAGATGTGAACCAAGAAGCTTCACCATGCACTGCAACCAAAGCTTCTTCCAATGGAAATTCCAAGTCTTTGGAAGACGTGCTTTTGCCACCTTTTCCCGGGAAAAATTCATACTCCCTTGGAACATTTCTGCCCATTGAGTTACCGTTTCTGTGAATCACCACCGCTTGTGCGCCCTAATTACAGAAAACCCTCCCCGTTTAACACAAAACGGTCAAAAAATCAATGAAGAATCGAGTCATCAAAAAAAATATATAAGGTACTGCACTCATATTGCTTTATGCTTAAAGATTAACCTGGTTCTCAAAATTATTATTATGATATTGGCCAGCATAAAAAGCACTTCTTGCAGCTCTAGCACCATAACCATCCATCCCTTCATAGAAGTTAAAAGTTGTTTGTTGGATTGATTAATCCAGGAAATCCCAAATTCTCCCCATGGAAGCGTTTCTTCTAGCCCCAAAAAAAAATATATATATAAAATAAAAGAATAAAATTAATAAGCACTTATTTACAAACAACCATATCGTGTGATCACTTATAAGAACAAGTAGGAAAAGAACAAAATAATGTTCCTCACACTCTTAATAACTTTTTCAAGCACTTGGTACATGAAAATATATACATGAATTTTAGAACAACAATCAGTCTTTTTCAAGGTGAAATTTCATCAAAAATGAAAAAAAAAAGTTAATACTAAAAACAAATCACATAACAAAAGAAAAGATTAAGAGAAAAAGAGACATTAATGAAAAGCAAAAAACTTTTCATCTCATTACTTTTTGTCAAACTTTTTCCCAAGAACCAAACAGCATATATATAACACAAGATCAAATAAACAAAAACTCAGAAAAAAAAAAAAAAACAGCAGAAAAGACGCTACCTTTAGGCAAATATCACAATGCTGTTGAGGCAAGACTCCCCATGGCTGCTGCTGGTGATGATGCACATGCGCATGTTCTTTGGCATTGAAGAGAACTCTTTCGATTCTTGCTCATAACATTCAAGCAAAGTTGTTTACTGTTTGTGATGTCTTATATGAGTATTTTAAAAGAGTGATGATACAATCATAATTTTTTGTACAAATTTATCTTGTACAAAATAATGTAATATTAATTCATTGGTAAAATATAAAATAATAAAAATAAATCATGTGAGTTAAGAGATATTGAATTCAACCAATTTTATCATGGCACATCAGTTTGTACAAAATAATTTGTACAAGAGTTTGTGACTATATCATTACTCATTTTAAAGTATTAATATCCCACATTAAAAGGGAAGTTAGAGTAATTCTTTTGTGATTAATTTGAAATTAATTATATGTGTGTTTAACACACTATATTATATAACGTTATATTGCATTATTTTAATAATGTTGTATGGTATTATATTTTATCATATTAGAATTTGTTAGCCTAAAAGGCTATACATTATGTAATTTTGATGATAACAAACATGTGTCTTAAGTGATTTAATAAATATTGTATTTCACAAGTTCACTAGTTTTTGAAGAATAATATTTATGCAAGTTAATCAAGTGAAATCAAGCTCAAGACACTCAACGGACAACGGCGAAATCAAGATTGAAGTTTAAAGTTCAACGGACAAATTATTGCGACAATATCTTGTAAAGCCGGTATGATTTAATTGATGCATGATTTAGCATTTGAGAAGCTCAAGTTTTGTTTAATAAATTATTACATTTTATAAACCAAAATGTTTTATATTTAAGATAAAAGTATTTTGTGGAATTGAGTAATTTGAATTAAAATGAAAATGTTTTACAATATTTGATTTTAATCAATATTATTTTGAAATTGAATTTAAACTTATTTGAAAAGGTTTGAAACAATTTGGGTCATATTATAATTTATGAAAGTTGAAGGACCCAAATGTAATTCAAATATTTTGATGTCCAAAATTGGACCTATTTGAAAAGTTTTGTGACTTTCTGGGCCATAGTATAATTACAGAAAGTATTGGGGCAAAACTGTAATTTCATGAACAGTGTTACTGTAGCAAAATTCAAAAATAACGGTAACATCACTGTTCATTCATTCCAAAGTTAAATCAAGCTAGCCGCTTAGTTCTTGGAATTGCTTATAACGGCTTTTTTTGGGTTTAACTATAAAACTCAATTAAAACTTCATTTTAAGTCTTTCTAGAAAGCCAAAACAAGTTTATAAAGCATATATTGAGCTTCCATTTCGTGAATCATCATTTATTGAATCATTATTGTGCTATTATTTGTAAATCTACTCTTAAAGAGAGTTTCTTGTTGTAATTTCTTTTCTACTCAATTTGTGAGTGTCTGAGTGTGAGAAACACTTGGGGTGAAGAAGATTGAGATATAATCTCTTGTTGTAAGGTTCATTGGCGCCTTGAAAGTCAATTGTAAACATTTGAAGCCTTGGGAGGCTTGGATAGTGAAATCCTCAAGCCGGTGTGCTTGGAGGCGTGGGCGTGGCGGGGATAAGCCAACCACGTAAAAATCCTCGTGTTTGTTTCTCTTCCTCACTCCTTTATTATTATGCTTGAATTTATTGCTTTTGATTTGATTAAGGCATTAGATTTAATTGGTGTGTGATTTGCTTAGGATAATTTTAAAACACCAATTCACCCCTCTTGGGTTCTGACAATTTAATTGTATTATAATAATCTTTGCACAATGTTTAGTGATATACTGTACTGTATTAATTTTTGGGTTATTATTATTTCACTACTTTAAAAATTGAAAAATATCAAATGACTATAAGAAGTATTGTCCCATATCATTTTCCTACTATATCTTTACAAAAATATCATTTTAATATTTTTCCATTACAACTATTAGTTGACCAGTTAGTTGACCAATAAAATACCAATTTTACCCTTCATGATTTAAAAAAAAATTACTTGGAGCTTATTTACAAAATCAGCTCTTCTACATTTATTTAATCGTCCAAGTTTCATTTCCAATATTAGGATATAAAAATAGAATAATTAATAAGACAAATTAGTAATCCAATATCCAATAAATAAACAAGTGTGTGGTGTCACTTGTAATGAGTTGTAAAGCAGATTCCTTAAAGATAAGAATCTACTATATCATGTAATATAAAGTGTGATGAGTCATAAAGGAGATTCCTTTATGATAAGAATGTAATAATATAAATAGTAAAAGGAGATTCCCTTAGTGACTATAAAAAAAACTCCCGATAGTGTGTTAGGGCGTTGAGTCTTTGGACAAAATCTTGTATTCTCTCTTGTAGTCTTCTTTAGTAAAAGCAATAAAATCATCCCTTGTTATTTTAAATTTTTATTGGTATAGAGCCATATTTCCGAAAAGGAAACTCCTGGGTGTGCAACAATATTATGCTTTGTGATTGTCCAAAAATTTCGGATCCTCTACATAAGAAAGTTGTTGGATACTGATCTGACTGTCAAAATTTACCAAAAACTAAAACATTTCATAAAGAATTCTCTAAGGTGTGGCACCTGTTTGAAAGGCCAGGAGAGCCGTGTGTTCAGGGCTTATCACCACAAAGAAAACTCGTTGAATTATTTTAGCTATGGAAAACCAAAACAGTTCTAGACCAAAATCCCACATAACTTCTGATCCTTCCTCTACAGCCATTAGAGTCCCTACACATAGCTCCCTCAGTAAACTTCCACTTCAAAATACAAGAAGATAATAACAGAGGAGAGAGAGCAGTTCAGTCCTTCAGATTGGATTCGCTAGACCCATACAGATACTACCATGTAAACACCACACTAAACTCCCTAAAAGCCATAATCTCAATCAGATAGCCTAAATTAAAGTCCACTACAAGTCCTCCGAAATAACAGTCCAGGTGATATTCTCCAACCCAAAAGAAACCTACCTGCCTATACTCTCACTTCCTGAGGTAACCAGGTACAAAAGAGAAAGGTACAAGAGATTACAACTTGGAGAAATCCATATAGTATTACAACTATTATTCATAACTGGAAAAGATGTAATATGTTTGGTTGCCATTCTTGATACCAGATGGCAAACGTTTGAGAAAGCCTTAATCACTGCTGGAGAAGTAAGACTAAATCAAGGACATATTATCCTCCAGGTAGAACCAAACTTCACCCTTGATCTAAACAGACCGTTCCTTGTAGATGCTATCAAAGTATTAATCCAGTTAAATAGATTAGCCATGAAACCTGATGAGTCAGCCTTAGCAATCCACCATTCTATAACCTATAAAGTCCAAACTCACATGTTCTCCATTAATAGCTCCGGAAAATCCGTCAACAGATTCATAACTGGTGAAGGTCGAATAATACAGCTCAGGACTTATAAGCATAACCAACTTATTTTTCCACCACAGTAGATCAATGAGTATAAAAAAAAAAAGCAGGCCTAAGTAAATCCATGAGGTCCCAAAGTTGGCAGATTGTAAGATGGAAAAGTGTTAGTCTCATTTCCATCAGAGACTAAAACTCTAGTGGAGCCTGGCAAGGGTCTTCTCTGCTCAGCATGTGATCTCTTTCTTGCATGATTAATTTTCTTCCCTACTATCTTCTTAGTGATCTTGTGAAGCCTGCTACCAGTCTTAGAGTTGCTGCCCTTCTGGTTAGTTGTAGGGCTTTCTGGCATTTTCTTTTATACCATACTGTCATTTTTTCAAACTATGCCAGCCTCTCTTTTGGTTTTATGCCATCTATATTCCAGAAGTCTTTTTCAGGAGTAGATTGTCCAAGATGGACTCTCGTCTCCTATTCTTCTCCTTACGAAAATTCTTCTGCTTGTTCTGTTGTAGGGGCATTTCTAGGCGGTCTTCCTACTGGGTTTAATGACTCAACTCCTGATGCTTGTGGTTCTGCATACTCAGAGGTAGTGAACTGAGTTGCTCCGGATGGATTCTGGGTTGGTATGGTTCTGTTAGGGTCAAAAGTTTGTCTTTCTTCAATGGTTGAGGTTGCAAACCTTCTCCTAGTGTCCACATAAGTAGGATTAACATGATTTGGTCTTTCCATAGAGATTAGAAGTGAGGATCCTTCGTCTGAGAAAGAATCAATAGAAGTATTTGATTTATTATTTCCCAATCCAGATGCTTTGACATGCCATGGCTCGACTTGTGACACAACATAACTCCTTCAAAATGCTTTTGTGTTGCTTTCCGTAGCACTTTCTTCCCAGATGTGCCAAGGCTTTGTGGGCTTGTCCCTTTTCTAAAAGGGTGTCTTCTTAAAGCATTCTCTCGTTCTTCTTATTTCTTCATTAAAATATGCTTCCGTCTAAACTATCACGCTTATGACCTAGGCCTTTCACGGAGTTGTGACAGCTGCTAGGTCTTCATCTTGTGGGCTTTTCTAGTTTTCTTCACCTACTTATCCAATCTGGTTAATTGGGCCATAATCTGCTGCTAGTTCATTAGGATTTCTCCTAATGCTTGGTTTTGTTCAACAACATTTAGATTGGTCTAATTTAATGCCTTTTTTATTGGTCCAAACTCAACAGGGCTGGTTTTTTGGATTATCCCGGACTGAAGTTATCCTCCCAGTCATATTTTTAACAAATTTATTGTCAAGATCTAGGGTATTAATCATGGTAATTGGGCCTACGATCCTTAGAGAAGTTGATCTTCTGGGCAAATGTGTGCAGGAGGAGGGTCGCCTTCCTTCACTTTGGCACTTCTCACATGGATAAAGAGGTTTAGTCTTTGATGAGAATGAGACTGACACCCTTTCATCTTGCAATCTGCCAACCTTTGGGACTTCATTGATTTGCAGAGACCTTTTTTTTTATACTCATTGATCCAACGTGGTGGAAAAACAAGTTGGTTATGCCTATAAGTCCTGTGTTGTATTACTTAGCCTTCGCCAGCTATGAATCTGGTGATAGATTTTCCAGAGCTACTCATGGAGAACATATGGGTTTGGACTTTGTAGATCATTAAATAGCGAATTACCAGGGCTAACTCATCGGGCTTCATAACTAATCCATTTAACTGGATTAGTACTTTATTGGCATCTGTAAAGGACAATCTGTTTAGGTCAAGGGTGAAGTTTGGTTCTATCTGGGGGCCAATATGACATTAATTGAGGTTTGCTTCTACAGTAGTAATCAAGGCCTTTTCAAACATTTGCCATCTCGTATCCAAAATGACAACCAAGCATGTTACATCTTTTATAGCTAAGAATAACGGCTATAACCCTATCTGGATTGCTCCAAGGTGTAATCTATTATACCCTTCTCTTCTGTATCTGGTTACTTCAGGAAGTGAGAGTATCGGCAGGTAGGTTTCCTTTGAGTTAGAGGATATTGTATGGACTGTTATTTTAAAGGACTTGTCATTTGGACTTTAAAAAGATTATTAATGTTTAATTACTGCGATTAATGCTTCAAAATTTTGTCTAGATATGTTATTAAATGCATATGATCTTGCACTTAATACCCTCATGAGACAATGAACTAAAAACACATTTTAATAAATAGTGAGACAAAAGTTGTCAATTGGTTAAACAACTTTGAAATATAAAAAGAATCAAACATATATAAGATATATTTTCTTTTCATTTCACGTTAATACCCGTGAGTCCATCAAATTATAACAACGTTTCATGTAATCATTTTTTTCAAACTTAAAAACACATAATGTCACATCCATGCGCCGTTCTTATAAAGTTTGTGTAATTAATTAAGTCTTTTCACTAGGCAATATAGTAAGTAGTCAAATTATTCATGGGAGAGTTGTTGCGAGACCACGATGAACCCCAAAATCGAATCTCTCTGGTCTTTATATACTGTCAAGTGTCTCTATCGATATTATTGTTGCCCTCATATGGTCACATGCGTATTCAAAAGTTCTTGTCAAGTCTTATATATAAAGCAAAAAATTGAGTTTGTGTCCATGCCCATTATATTATCATCGTTTAAAATTGCATTAAATTATCTAAATTTCATAAATGCTGGCAAAAATTAACGCACAACCAAGACATAGTATATCAAAGAGAGGAACTACAAAGCGTGAATGTGATCAATCAAATGAGACCGTGCCATCAAACAAGTGTAGCACCAAAATATTGTGCTACAAAATCAAAATGGCGTGATTAAACCAATGTGTATCAATGTGATTCGGGTGAAGCTGACTAGCGCCGTCCTCAAACAAGTTCGACAAATAAAAATCAGCCACGTAAGCACACAAGGCTCAAAGTTTCCATTCTTCTTTAGCCAGTGAAAATCTCTCTAGACTACACAATTTACAGCAAAGAATATCTTTGCAAGCCAGCAGCTTGAATTAAAAACCTATGAATTGAATTGAATTGAAGAAGTAGAAGAAGAATCTCATAATAAAAATGTTGATTGGCTGTACCCAAGCTCCCGTGGTCCCTCTGCCACGTGGACAGTGAGCATGAGGTCCCCAAATTGTACTTGAAATGGATGTGTTAATGGCCGTGGGGCGGCTTGTAACTTGATGTTTGTGGCTGAGCAGGTTTGGCACGTGTGAGATGGATGCGTAAAGTTAATTATATGTGAGCTCATGGATTGTAAGTCAAATGGGAGAGTGGGAAAGGAGAACCAATGTAGTTTTTTTTTTTTTTTGTTGTTGTTGATTCCTAGTGAGATTGCTAAAAGGAAACCAGAAGTTAGAGCAACTGTTATCTTTGGCTTTATGCAACTTGTGAAAGATGTAACTATTTACAGATAAAATAGCAAAAGATCCCCTCTCCCTCTCAAATCTCCATTTATAAACACCAGCACCAAAAACTCATCATCATAATTGTTGTGCATGCACCACAGAGAGAAGGAGAAAGAGAAAGATGCAACATTATAGTTTAGATCACAATCTGAACTGAGATTTCCTCTCGCTTCCTCTTTTATCACCCCCCACTTTCCATTCCAATTTTGCCCTCAGGGCCAGTGTCATATAACAACTGCACGCTACTGCCCCACTGTAATGATTTTATGGAGGGGCAGGATCAACTGTGTGTGTATGCGCGCGCATGATAGTGGGGACTGATCTGGGCCGTCCGAAGGCAAAAAGGGTAAGCCTGTGCAACAAGTACTTGGGTGTTTGTTTGGCATTTATGCACACATTGGTGTAATTGATGCATGAAAAAGGTCACGGTCATCTGTTAGTTTAGTTGTGCTGTGTTGTGTTCTGGCGTTGTCCGGCAGAAAGATAAATGTGTTCTGGCGTTGTCCGGCAGAAAGATAAAACTCAGTACAAAACAAAGTTTCAGACATGACAGCAAGATATGTCTGTAAGATGTCTGGGCTTCTCATTTTGAACATAACTCATTTTGTTGGACCACATCATAGTCAATTAAAAACAAAATCTCATTTGGCATTTCATCTTCTTTACCCTTCCCTCTTGCTATTTCATCAATCATGACTTCAGAAACCTCCTTTATCTTTGTGATTGATTGATTATTACTAATACTATCAGCCAAGCCATTTAGCATTCTCTAGAAAATGTGATGCTTATATTTTCTGAAAATACACAAAACCTTAACCCCGATAATAAGGTCATGTTTGGGATTGAGATACTATAGTTCTTAAGTTACAACTGTTGTGGAAAAAAATTATAACTATGAACCAAAAGATAATATTATGTATCAAATACAATTTTTAAATAATAATTTTGATAAAACTATTAAAGACATAATAGATTTTTTAATCATACAAGTGAAAAATCATATCAACATAACTTCCAAACTACATAAGTTATTGTTTACCAATTAATTTAGTGCTGTCGTTTAATGCTACAGCCGCCCAACCTCAATCCCAAAAAAGACCTAAGTATCCTTATGTTTTGCTTGGAATTGGGGTGTTGTAGTAAATATAAAAACTATAACTATGTAACAAAAGTTAATAATATGTAGTAAATATAGAATTTAAATAATATTTTTTACAAAATTATTAAATATATAATATATTTTTTATCGTAGAAGTGAAAAATCAAATCAACATAGCTTCCAAGTTACAACATTTAATATTTACCAAACATTTTAATGCTGTAACTTTTAAGTTACAGCAACCCAACTTCAACCTCAAACGCACCCTTAGGAAAGCCCTAGCAACAAGGTATAGCTTCAAGAGTAAAACATTAAACAAGAAAAAGCAATACCTAACAACTCAAACTCAAAATGATCTAATATTTATAGTCGCATATTGTGGAACGGAGCTTTCATAGTTACTTAGACAACCAATTAATAAAAACATCAAGCAAGTCTCATAATGGTTAGTAGATAACAAAAAGGGAGATAAAGCCTTAACTACTTCACTTCTATAACTCTTGTCATTCCCTTTTGTTTTTAAAGTACAGGGCAAAAAACCACCATGAAAAAAAAAGTTGATCCAATAGGTAGCCGTATACTAGGAAATAAACAAGGAAACAGGCCACCTATATGGCAAAATGTTTCTTCACCTTCCCTATGGGTTCTCATAGCGTTATTTGCAATTCTTCCGAAGAAGGGAATAAGTAAATAAATAAAACTATGAAGTAAAAGAAATTTATGATTCTATAATCGAATGAATTGAATATTATGATACATGCCTGCAGCTAATGACAAGGCTTGGCTTTAACTTGAACTACTTACAGATTGGGTGATCTTCTTGCAAATGCTACACTCTCAGGGAGGACAAATGATGCACCTAACATCCATTTTCCTGGAGCGACAAGGTGTACCCTTCGCATTTCTACATTAACTGCAACCTCCGAAAGAGCAATTCTTATGCGCTGCAGTGAAACAATAAAAAAAGGAATACATATAAACCCAACATTCCATTAATGCACAAACATATGGAGGGAAAATTCAGTATTAAACCTCGTGAAAATCAAACTCTGGATCTCGGGCTTTAGAGAATCCATAAACATGAATCTTGGGAAAGGTGAATTTGACATCTTCGGGCCTATCTCTGTAGATTCCTCTGAATGCATCTGCCCGTGAAATGCGGGGTCAAAGTTTCACACAAAATAGTCCGATATCATTGACATCGCAATTCATTAAATTTAGAGTCAACAACCATACTCGTCACTTTACATTGCAACAGTTATAGCCAATAATGACTTCCCTAGTTATTAATGTCCAGAATGCTGCCTTGTCATTTTCAAAATTAAATTTCTGTAACTTGAACATCGGAAACTTCAGAACATAGACTAAATCCCATAATTCACTGCACATATTAGTACGTTCTTGATGACAAACTCGAAATTAAAACACCTATGAAGTTCAATAACAAGTGACGTGCAACAGAATATATTTTGTCAATACAAATTGTAACTGAGAGGAATAATCAAATTATATGATTCAACTATTAATCCATTGAAGGGAAGAAATAAGCAAAATCACTGATAGAACATAGTGGCAAACCTAGAAACTCTGTAGCATCATTTGGCAAATTCATAACCACTTGGGTAATTTTATGAGCTTTTTGGCTTGCAAACATAGCATCAATGAACCTCCTTCCATCCATGTTAAAGACCTACATATCAACATACATGATGTCACATTCTAAGCAGTAATAGGACATGGTTTCTTTCCATAATTAACAAAAAAATGGACCACCACGCCATGATACCCATACAAAAGTGTCTTAATCATACCTCAATCTTTTTCTCAAGCTTGTTGAGGACACTATTTCTTTCCAAATAGTCGACTGCATAAGGGTTCAGGTCATTAGCATATACACATTTCACAATCTTTGCTGCAGGTATAGAGATAGGACCAATGCCAGCAAAACATCACCTGTCATTTGGACAAAAAACAAAGATTCACACATATAAGCATCTCACTATAGGGTTTCCAACAATATCCGCCAACAAATTATGGCCTCTTCCAAGATAGGTGATGGAGATCATGGCAGCCAAAAAATAATAATAGTAAATAATAATAATAACAATTTAAAAAAATGCCCAAATTGAAGTATAACAAAAGCAAGGAAGGATTATAGGTGAAAAAAAAAAGAGTTAATATACAAACATACAAACAACATCTTTGAAATTGAATCCACTCAAAAGCCTTTGTCGTTCGGTTGCTAGCTTTGAATTCCAATATCTGCACAGGGAAAAAGGAAAAGAAAGAAAAAAACAAAAAAGGATTCCTTAAACCTCTGCTACACTGGTTGAGTTTGATAGTAGAGGTTCTTGTTAAGAGAAATTATATAAGAGACCCCTTCACGTTACTTCACTTAAAAGAGTTATGAAGAATCTGAAACGTTTATACAGTTTCATAGGTTCATGTTTCTACTGCATGATATGCTATGTACAAAATCATTCTACAGATGGTTACAGAATTATAATTAAATTAGGGACTACAAAAAGTTAGCCTTGTGCTCTCTGCATAAAATTATCATCACATAAAACATTTTGTCAAAGCATTGTGTCAAACAAATAGACCTCAAAAGAGATAGATGACGAAATAGCTATGATTGCATCATTTCAAATTAGCACATATTTTCAAGTGCCTAAATTAAGGAAGGTCATAAATTCCTGCTTTCAGATCAATGTAGCGATTTAAAAGAGAGCACTGCAATTTTGAGCCATTTAATCATATTATACTCACTAGGGAAAGAAGTAACTACAAAAGTTCAGCTGAATTTTTCAATAGCCTGAAAGGAAGAAGAACATACACTGTCGCTAAATCAACATTAAACCGCAATCCATTCTCAACAAGCATAGTGACAAGGGAATTGTTTCCGGCTAGAACCTCAAGCTGCATGGTTCTGTAGTCATTATGAATGGCATCAATTTTATTCACAACTGTTTTTATTTTTGGCTTATTTTTATCCAGTACTACCTGAGAAAGAAAGAAAGAAAAACAATGGCACCTTTAATTTAATTTCACATGTCAAACGTGCAGTACATAGTCAAAATGGATAGAATAATATTACTATATCTTAGCACCTTTGCTATAAGATACTTGAACGGTTGATGTTCTTCTCTCAGGTTTAGATGTACTATATGCCCAACTGTTTCAAAAGCCGAAGGGATGATCATACCCTTTGGTAGCAAGGCCTCCAATATCTGCACGTAACTATGGAAGTCAAAAGTTTCGTCAACATTACAAACTTTCAGCTCAAAGCATTAAGTGCCCCTACCATACAGGTGTGACCAATGATATACCTTCCCAACAGTAGAACCACTGCAGGGGAGGGAGGGTGAGAGAGAGTATTAGAGAGCCATCCTAAGTGAAAGCAAAGGCTGCAATCTATAGAGAAATTCTGTCATAGCTCAGTTTCGTTCATTTTTTGAAAGAAACCGATACCAAAATAAGGTCAATAGGATTACAAATGTGAAACTGGAAATAAACAGAAGTTATTTCAAAGCTAATTCAATTATTTGTATTTTATTTTTTAAATCAGACACAAAAATGTATGTTTTACCAAGTACATAGCTTACCAGCTTTAAAATTCTAAGATGATGCTTTGTAGGTTGACAACCAAATTTTTATGAATAAATGATTCACAAATAATGTTGCCTAAGCAATAACAGAGTAATTAAATATAGATTGCTAATGTCAGAGCCGTATGAAGAAAAGAACATTAGAAAAACAATGAAGTCAGCTAATAAGATGAAGAAGAAGAATCCCCATGCAAAACACCTGAAGTTGAAAATTGAGGGCATAAATTAAGGGCGTGTGCTAATCTCCTTCAAAGGAGGTAATGTACTATATTTGCATTTCCTTTTCTTTTATTCCTTTTTAGCAGGTATCAACAAGTGAACTCATTTGAATAAACTGACAACAATGCCATAGAATAATTTGCAAACCCAAAAGAAAAGTGGAACAAGAAAAAGCAAGGAAAAACATATCAAGCATATAAATACACACAGGAATAGTCAAATAAAATACCTCATTCATCTGCCAATAATCATAAAACAATGTCAGCCTACATTTGACAAGTTCCAAAGTTGGTGTTGTATTTTCCGTGGTATCTTCTTCGAGTACAACCTGAAGCATAGCCATAGATGATAGTATAAGATACAATTTGACTATTGAACAAATAAGGAATACTCATTAAATCTAACTGATTTCAGATAATGGCATGAAAAACCAATTAAACCTCAGTACTTCATCATAGAACAATGATATAGCATAACAAATAAAGCATAGAGATCATAGAAACATAAAAATTTCATGCCAGGCAACAAAAAGGGCATAGCATCCAGGCACATAGTATTCGCTACTGAACGTTATAACATAGCGTGCCACACTAAAAATCAAGGAAAGTTCATGCTTGCCATCTAAAAGCAGCTTTCAAAAGTAACATACAATTTTAAGTACCTGAATGTGTTTTGAATACAATCATAAACAGCAAATATAATCTTTTGCTAGAGCTAATATATGAAAACGCGAAACTAGAAATGAAATCAAAAATTGAAAAGAACTCACGAGAGACCTTGATTGCTTCAGGAAATTCCTCCACATTCTTATCAACTAACTCCTCATCCAAAAGCAACAACCTTGTTGATCCTCTCCATTTCTCTCCTCCTCTAAACTCATCCCCCAACAATCCACTCATTTCCTTTCTGTCTTCCTCAACAACCTCCACCAGATAAAGCTCCCCCTTCCTCCCATTTCCCTCCTTACGCTCCTTCTTTTCCTTCCTCTTCTTCCTCCTCGGCCGCGAAATCCTCGCTAAATTCCTAAACTTAACGAACCCACGAGCGTCAAAGCTCTTTACTAACTCCTCCCTGTACAGAACAGAATTCACCTCATCTTCCACCACCCCGGAGAAATCCTCATTTCCACCGTGACTCCCATCATTGTTATTTCCCAAAAATTTAACGAATTGGTTTTCGATTTCATCACCCGGGACGCGGGCGATGTTGCGGACGCGTGGCCAGTTGAGAAGGTGGCCACGGAGGCGGGACTCGAGGGAGTAACAGTCTTTCGCGGGGAATCGGAGGGCGGCGACGTCGAAGATTCTGGTGAAGTGGGTTTCGTCAATAAATGCTTTGGTTTCATTCTCTTGTTGGTCCTGTTGTTGTTTGAGGGCTGGTGGGGTTTTGCCTTTAAAAAGAGAGGGGCCGCAAGGGAAGGAGGATTGGTGGTTGCTGCTGGCGGCGGAGATGGTGGCGGTGGAGAAGGTGGAGAGAGTGATGGTGATGGTGAATTTGGGTTTGGTGAACAGAGAGTGAATGGGTGGAGAGAAGATGACTGAAGGGAGAGGGTTTGGTCTCAGTAACACTTTTGTGCTCACCATTTTTTGTTTTTTTGACAAGTTAGACTATTTTGGATAAGGTGGGTTTTAAGCGGGTTTAAGGAAATAAGTTTCAATTTTTTTAAAATTTTATTTTGGTTTTAATATTCAAACGAAAAAGATATCTATATATATATGGGTCCGCCTACGTTACATTTACTGTAACGTACGGTCAGAATGTCAAATTTCATCTAAATCCCTATATTCTGTGTTATTTATAATTTATTCATTAGTTATATAAATTTTTTGAATTGTAAAATTTCATTTTACTCCCTTACACTCAATTTTATTTTATTAAAATTCTAGAGTACGAATTTACCTCCTATAATTTTAAATTTTCAAAATAACATTCATTTAATTAAAAAAATTATTTTATAATACTTTTATATAATTAATAAAATTTATTAAAATAAAATTTTATAATACTTTCCTATATTTTATGAATTTCATTAATAAAATTTATATAATACTCCCTTACACTCAATAATACTTTCATATATAACATTCATTAAAATAAAATTTATTTTATAATACTTTCATATAATTAATAAATTTATTTTACTTATGTTATAAATTTATTTTATAACATTCATTTAATAAATTTTTTCATATAATTAATAATAATTTATATTCGGAGGTAGGATGATATCATAATAATACTCATTTTCGGAGGTAGGATGATATCATAATAATCTTAGTTCAAGTCGTCAACTCGCTACTTAACCGAGTGGTAGACAATGCTTTCACCGGTGAGAGTCTAGATTCGGGTTCCTAAGTGAGACCCTTAGCCTAATTTTATGATCAAATGAGGGGTCATAGCCTAAAAATATCCAATCCTTCAAGCTTAAAAGGTCATGGCAAAGTCCATCGGTGGTCATAATTTTTTGTGTTCTGCTTTTATGTTGCATTTAGTTGTAAGGAATTTAAAAAATTACTTTTTATTTAACTTTAACAACAATACAATATGTAACAATTTAACCAAAATTAATAAATTAACCAAACTAACAATATATAAATAAATTTATTATATGAAAATGAAAAATACTCATTTTCATATAATTAATAATAATTCATCGTACCTCCGAAAATGAGTATTATTATGATATCATCCTACCTCCGAAAATGAATTATTATTAATTATATGAAAAAATTTATTAAATGAATGTTATAAAATAAATTTATAACATAAGTAAAATAAATTTATTAATTATATGAAAGTATTATAAAATAAATTTTATTTTAATGAATGTTATATATGAAAGTATTATTGAGTGTAAGGGAGTATTATATGAATTTTATTAATGAAATTCATAAAATATAGGAAAGTATTATAAAATTTTATTTTAATAAATTTTATTAATTATATGAAAGTATTATAAAATAAATTTTTTAATTAAATGAATATAATTTTGAAATTTTAAAATTATAGGAGGCAAATTCGTACTCTAGAATTTTAATAAAATAAAATTGAGTGTAAGGGAGTAAAATGAAATTTTACAATTCAAAAAATTTATATAACTAATGAATAAATTATAAATAATACAGAATATAGGGATTTAGATGAAATTTGACATGCTGAACGTACTTTACAGCACATGTAACGTAGGCGGACCCATATATATATATATATATATATATATATATATATATATATATATATTGAAAAGCAAAATCTTTTTGTAGGTTATGGTGTGCAACTAACATAAATATTATGGAAAGCACATAAATTATATAGATAGTTTGCCAATTTTATTAGAAGTATGGGAAGAAGCTAGCACATCAAGAAGAGTGTTGGCAACTTGGCATGTAATCTCATCATCTCATTTTTCTTATTTGTTATAAGAGCTGAGATTATTGTTGTGTTTTTATCTTCCTGTCAAATTCAGCTCTTCTCAAACAAGAGAATTTCAGAATTTATGACCTCCAATGAGAGGCAAAGTTGCTGAGTGTGAAATTGATCTTGGCCCCAGTTAGTACGCCGGTATTAAAAATGGCTTCAGTTTTTCCAATCAAAATTTTTTGACTACCAATTTGTCATGGCGACTCTCTACCCTCAAATGTGAAACTGTAGGCAAAAGTCCAATCTAAGACAATGCATTTAGAAAAATTTCAAATTTGGGTTGTGACCAAATTTTGGAAATTTCAGACCAATGTTATTGAATCATTTATCCTTCTAGCCATTCAAATAATAACAAGCATGATCGTGCCACCAAAACAGTCGAAGTTCTGAAAACAACATGTGCCAGCGTTTGTTAACCAGCAGCATCATTTTGCTTCTTTGAATATTCAAATAATGTTCGTGCCACCACCAAAGTGTTTGTACAATTTTCATCTCCTCAATATCATATATATGCACACGTACTTAAAAAGATTGCAAAAAAATAAAGTCAAAACAGGAACCCTAAATCCTTTTTAATTTACTTACATATAACATATAAAGCTATACATATCATGAACGAAAAATCTGAAAAAAGTGCCAAACTGGCAAATTAAAGCAAAATGTCGAAATGGGTCTATATAGACCACAAGATTGGTCCCTTTCTACCCATCCTCCCATGACGATTTGGAATCGACAGGCATATTTTCCGATGACTGGTAGCCGGTGTTCCAACGTGCCCCAAGAAAAGCCACGTGGAAGTACAAAATATGGCGCAGAGCTTGCCGCATACGATCAATATCAATAGGCTAATCAAAATCAAACACAAGCCAACGTAAGGAGCGTAACACCCTCTACGATGCTGATTATGATGATGATGTTGAGCTTCAGCAACAACAATGTCCCGTTGTTGTTTATATTTACCCTCTAATCGAAAGGATTTGTTCGCATGATCAGACGAAGAAGTACACGCCGAAGCAGATGAAGTAATACTTCCATCTTGATCAAATTCTTTGAGCAACGACGATTCCTCATTTGATGATCCACTACTTGTTTGGCACATCTTCTGTTTAATTTTCCTCTTTCTGATTCTCTTCGCCTGCGATGATTACAAATTTAATTTAACCCTGATTATTGTTATTGATTTAGAACAAGATAAATAAGCAAAAGGGAAATTAACTAATTATTATCATGTCTTATGTACGTACCACAAAAGTTTCGAATAAAACTGCCTTCAAAATACCCAAAATCCTCGGACGAGTACTGCTGCTACTCCCTTTATTTTTCTTTTTCTTTTTCATCTTCTTAATAATTTTAAGACCATTTGCTTCCCTAAGACTAATATTTTTATCATCATCATCTCCACATAAAGAACCCGCTGCCGCCGCCGCAGCAGCCGCGGGCAGCACTCTAGGCAACACAACTCCTTGTTTATTCTCCTCCATAGCTTTAACGTACGTAAGCACCGGTTCAGTTGACCCGCTCGTAGAGCCCCGCAGCGGCCGGACCTAACCAACGTCGTTCGTGCTGATTACATCAACCGCCTGTGGCATACAGCACGGCAAGAACCTTCTGCTGCTACCGTTAGAATTATTGTTCTTTGTCAACTTTTTGGGGGTCTTTGTTTTTGTTTTTCGGTTCATTTTAATGAAACTCTAAGTGGGGTTTTAGTAAAGACGAAATTAAACAATTTTTTTTTTTTTAAGTGGTGGGAGAGGATTTGCTATTTAGGGGAGTGTTTGTGGGGAGAGAAAATTAAGGATGATTCTGAGAAAACGAGGGAATTTTTATTTTATTTTTCGAAGTATGATGATGCTTTTGTTGTTCGTGGGGGAAAGTTCATGGGGCGACTATCCCGCTTCTTCTCAGGATACGACGTTAGATAATTAGAACTACAAAAAATTTTCACAAACTGAAATGTGATTAAAATAATCATTACTAGTTAAAAAGTATTTAATGGGAGGGCATATTTTGAAATTAGAGTATGTTGACTTGAGAGCATCGGCAAACTAAAGACTTTCACTCCAACAAATAAGAAAGGACTTAGAAAAGAATGGGAACAAGAAAATAAGAAGGTTCACTTCTTCTTTCTCAATTTAGTATTCAGTCTAAACAGTAATTTAATTTCATTCTCAGTGTGAGAAGGATTTGAAAATTATACACATTACTTATATAATCCTCGTTTGATAGCATAAAAATTACAAGTTGGTTGCATCTAAAACTAGAATAACATCAATTATCAACTTAAATATTACAAATTATTGTAATTATACATTCACATCAATGCAAAAACAACGTTATATTCACTACCATATAGTTGACTTTAGGAATTAAAATCATAAATAATGAGAATAATTAAAATTAAAATATGTCTAAAAAACCTTTTTATCTATATGCTTAGAATTCATGTAATTTATATTCAACTAATTAAGATCTTCACACCCAGGCTGATGCTACAATGTCGGGGATTAAAGGCCCGGCACCATGCCGGAATTGAAAAAAAACCATTGGATTCAATTAGATTGAATCCAACGGTTGAGATTAAAAATCTATTAAAAATAGAAATAAATGGGTAACTTGATAATCCGGTTCCAAAAAAAAAAACTTCTCTCACCCCAAAAATTTCTCACCTCATTCATTCGATTCCTTTGCTCTTTGAAAAGAAAAATCCCTAAAATTTAATCATCTCTTCTCTCTTTGAAGATCATAGTTTCTCTCATCACTCAAAAGAAAAAGCCCCAAAGTTTCATCTCTTCTCTCTTCTCTCTTCACTCATCATCTCCGCGCCAGCACCACACAAGATCTCCTGACACGGTGGCAGCAAACACGGCGGCAGCAAACACAGCAGCTCCTCACACGGTAATACCAGCAGCAAACACAGCAGCTCCTCACACGGCAATACCAGCAGCAAGCATCTTGACACCCCACCATCTTCTTACTGTCACTTGATATGGTATTCTAAAAATATAAATATATAATGTTGATAAAGATTTTTGGTTGATTTGTTGAGATTTGGTTTTGAAGTGTTTTATTTTCTATGGGTACCGAAATTTTTTGTGGTTTGGTTTTAGGTGTTGTTTGCTTGTTTTGAGCTCTATAATTTGGCAAGAACTTACCTATTATTCTGGGTTCGGTTTAGGGTTTAGTATATATTTTATTTGGTTGTGAATTTTGAGTTAATTATTTTAGGGTTACAGAGCAACATTTAAAAATCTATGCAGTGGCGTATCTTGGAATAGAACCAAAAAAGAGTTGAGGTTTATGTTTGGATTCTTTTTAGGAGAGGAAGAGGTGTGCGGATGAGTTGGTGGAAGAGCAGTGTGGCTTGAGGTAACTCCGCTTTTCTCGTCATGTAAAGGACTTAGCGTTTTGATGCTAACTAGTAAGTCTTCTTTTATATTTTATAGTTGATAATTTTGCATTTCGTCACTTGCGTTCTCGAAATTTTATTTATTTGTGAGTAATGCTTATTTGAGACACATCCATCGGTTTTTATATTTATCATGAAGGAGATGTGAAATTATTATTTAGAAGAGAAGGCGAAGAAACAAAAAAAATTATGAAACACATACATGCGGAAATACACTCGGTACTGAAAGATATCGGCTAACCGTTATCAAATAAACGGTGAACCGTTATCTTCCAGATTTAGAATAACATGTTTATGGGAATTGTCGGTTCACCATCAGCTCTTGTTATTGTGTAGAATTGTAAACACCGTTATTGTGTTTTCCTTTAGCTCGTGTTATAAACTCAATTGATACTACATTCACGTGTGGTCTATTTCAGGATTTGAACCATAGCATACCGTTAGCTCTTGTTATTGTCTAGAATTGTGAACACCGTTATTGTGTTATCCTTGAGCTCGTGTTATAAATTCAATTGATACTACATTCATGTGTGGTCTATTTCAGGATTTGAACCATAGCATACCGTTATAAAATGGAGTCCACAGAAGCTACAAGGAGAGGACCTGGTCAGAGAGCGTGGATACACTTTTTGTAAGTAGCAAATTATTGCTTTGAATAAAGTTCTTATTATAACTATCAATTGTGTTGATGTAATTAGCTGAACTAAAATGTTGTGTCTGATAAGCATGAAGCGAAAATGTCGAACAACGAGGATCAAAAAAGTTTGTAGGGCGACAAATGTTGAGAAATGGAAGACATTAACGAATGAGGAGAAGTGCCGATTTGGTACGATGCCTGAGGACCCAAGTTCAAATGTTGGTGAAAGGAGCGTAGAAAAAACAGACGAAGAACAAATAATTAAGGATAAGCATAGCCAATGTAATTTATCTCGTTGTCGTGTCAGCGCATTCACTAAGGTCATTTCCACACTGTCGCCTGACCAACAAGCTACAATTAGAGAAATTGGCTTCGGAAGCATGCTAGAATTACGAAGTGGTTGCCTAAGACAAGACTTATGTGAAACACTTGTCCAACAGTGTGATACAAAGAGGCATTGTATATTTTTGCATGGGAGAGAGTTTTGTTTAAACCCTACAACCTTCAGCATCGTAATGGGGATCAAAGATGGAGGGGAACCCATATAAATCCAAGAAGAAGCGGGTGATATAATTGAACTGCGTGCCAAGTATAGAACGGGTGGAAGAGGAATTGAAATCGCCGCAGTTAGTGAAAGATTGATAGCTAGTGAGAGCAGTGATGATGACTTTAAGATCATGTTTTGTTTGTTTCTTGTAGGAACTGTATTGTGTCCTACAACTGCCAGCTACATCAATCCGATGTATCTACATGCCCTAAAAGATGTGCAGTTAATCAGGAAAAAGAATTGGGCTACATGGTGCTTCAACTTTCTGTGGGAGGGTATAGCGAAGTATAAAGATCATCAAGTGAAGACAGCTACTGGTTGTGTTGTGTTTTTAGAGGTATATTTAACAATCTTAGAAGCCATAATTAATTTGCAAAATACGAAAAAATGATATGACGTAGTAATTGATTTTGGAATGAACAGTTGTTCTACTTCAGTGCTGTTTTGTACGATCGGTGTTCTATGGACCGATCAGTATGCCCCATTAGTGTATGGACCAAGGAAGAGATTCGGCGCTTATTGAATTTGCGGAAAAAGTTTGGGGACATGGCAAGTACTGAGGTTGGTTTTTTTTTTTTGTCTTCTTAACACGTATTTAATTTTGTTTACGGTTAATTGAATATATTTTGATTGTTATTATGTATTATTGTTGTGCATATTTATTTTAGGTTCCAATGCGCGAATCAAATTTTCTGCAGCTGAAAAGAAATTTTCCTCATTTTGAACAAACCAAAGATGCTGGGCCGAGTACTATTAATATGGAGGAAGCTTTTAGGGTGCTAACACAGTCTGAATATGGATTCATTCAATGTGAGAATGGAAATGGTTGAGAAGTCTTTGGAGGAATTGAGATCCAAGTCTTCGGTTGGTGCACCATCAAAACAACCATATGATCCATCCCCGCCATCTCCGAGCTTGAAAATACTAGAACCAACATGTCCAGTCGGAAAAACCGAGCCAACCACTGGTGGAAAAAACAAAATGGTAATGGATAGCGAAGAGGACTCTGTGGATCGCAGATTGAACATGAGCCTGGGTAAAATAATGGGGTGAAGGGGGACAACAAAAGTATTTGGTGAATTTCGCAAAGATTCCACCGGCTTTGTCGCAGGTTATGTCCCTATTCCACCACCTAATCTCCGAGATGAGGTACAGTTTTATAACGTGGTTTTAAAAAAATAATTTCGATGATAACTCACTTATGAAGTAACTTATATATAAATATATTTTTTTATAAAGGATATAGACGAACCAGTTCAACTTAGGCAAGAACCTCAAACATCTACTAGTGTCAGTGTCCTGGCAACGCGACCAAGTAAGAATCGTAGGCCAGGTCGATATCAGCTTTCACCGTACGATCAAGTGTCGAGGGGAGCGAATCCGAAGTATAAAGCTGGTCCGTTTCAAGTCAATGATCGATTCTGTTGGAAGAATTGAAGCTTATTCAATATGCTTTTAACAAAGAGGGTGAAGGTAAAATTGATGGTGAATTTAGTTTTGTCTATGTAGTTATGCTATACGACTAAAAATTAATTGTTTTTTGTCTTTAGTGAGATCATTGTTTCCAGTTACGGCGAAATTCTTAATCGGCATTCGTTATTGACTCTTTTGCCTGGGGCTTATCTTTGTGGAGAGGTATTAGGTTTCAACATTTCATTATGTCACAGTATATGTTTGTCCGTTATTATATATTGTTATTTAACTCAATCAAAATTATCACTTTTAGGTCATTTCGCTGAAAGCGCATCACCTCACCCTCATTCAGCAGGTGGTGGAGAAGGATGTGCCAATGAACTGGTATTTACCAACAAGATATTCTGTGAGTCTCGCCGGTACTTTATGCATTGTGTTTTGGTTTCTTTATTGACAACTTCCTCATGCAATGTTGTCTTTATTGTGTGTAGCAATCAGTTCTAATGGTCGGAGCTGAGGTGGATTGTTTTGCAAGGGCAGCTAGATGTGGAAAGAATTATATGCAACAGGTGCATAGGTGTCAAAAGGTTAGTTTCTTAACCTCTTTTACTTATTTCAGTTTATACTAGTGTCCTTGGTATGGATGGCAATTATACCCATGAACCCGCAAACCCGCCCAAACCCACCCGTTAAAACCTGCCCGTTGCGGGTAATTTTACCCGTTGCGGGCGGGTTTAGTATTATAAATAAAAACCCGCACATAGATGCGGGTGGGTTTGGTATTAAGCTTATATCCGGTGGATACCCGCATGGATATCCGCCAAACCCGCAATATTTTTTCAAATATTTTTAATTTAATTTAAATCTAAAAAATGTATAAAGAAAATAATGTAATTATTCAAATTACCAAATAGCCAAAGCCCCAAAGTTATGTATGTGTGTGTACATGACTCATCTCCTATTCTAAAGTCATGACCTAAAGAAAACTAAAGACATTTTCCTTTTAACTTATTTTCACACCTATCTGACCTTCTCTCATCTCTGTCTTCATTCAATTATTCTTTTCTTCTTCAGCCGTGAGCTTGTGAGCCAACATGAAAACATTCATAAATTATTATATACCTATTATAACTTTGTATGTAATGTTTTTCTTTAACTTAATATATGAATTATTTTATTATTATTATTTTTTTCAAATTAGTATTTAAAAATATTAATCTTAATTATTATTGTATACATCATGTTAGATGGATGCTTATAGTGGTGAATGAAATGAATATCTTGTCTTGGAGCTTGTTTTAAATGAAAATATGAAATATAATTATTATTTTTAGATATTAGTTTGTGTTTTTTAAATAGATTTGTATAATTTATACTTAAAATTGAGAAATTGTGTTGGATTGATGTTGAAATTTTAATTTTTTATTTACGTTATTTAAATATAAAATTGAGTATGTTATATGGAATTTGAGGTTATTATTATAAATTTATATATTAAATATTCGTAATTTTAAATGTGGAAACCCGCAAAAAATCCGCCGGGTACCATTGCGGGTTTGGTAATTGTCAAAATCCGCTGCGGGTGGGTTTTCTTAAAAAAATTAAAACCCGCTGCGGGTTGCGGGTGGGTTTGGTAATTTAAATTTTGTGCGGGTTTGGGTTTGGTAATGGCAAACCCGCTGCGGGCGGTGCCCATTGCCATCCCTAGTGCTTGGTGTATGACATTGACAATTGAAATGTCAGATTTATGTGCCAATAAACGATGAATCATCTCATTGGTACCTACTGATCGTCAATGTTAGAGATACAAGTGCAGAAATATGGGATCCTCTTCCAGATCCCCGCAGTAATAGAAGACGGCAAGATCAAGCCATGCGCATTGTATGTAAATCGTGTTCTTTTTTTTCGTTATCTATTTCACCTTATCAGTTATGTATATTGTGTTATATTCACATCCATAATATTGTATGGTCTTCGACATTGCCGACAGCTACATTCCTTGGATTGGATTCTGCATTGATTGCCAAACAATATGCAACATGTGAAGTTCAAGACTTTGCAATCAATAGGGGCATTGGAATTCCAAAGCAAAGAAATGGATATGTGGGGTTTATGTGATAAACTATATGGACAGCCCGAATTTATTAGAAGAAATAAATCAACTTTGGTACGACCATGACTAACTTATTTAATGGTTGAACGCTAAATTTTGTTCACTTCATAATTATATGAAACATATTATTTATATAAAAGTAATACTATTTTTGTATGAAATTGACCAGTACACATCTAAGGATACACGGGGTAGGCTAGCCATTCAACTAATTAATTCTGCATTGAATCAAAATCATTCTTTGGAACTAGCAATGCTCGGTTGCGAATAATCTTTGCAATGGTGAATCATGTATCCTCTCAAGTGCAAAAGCCACCGCACCAAGCGGCAACCCGTAAGAAGAAAGTTAACACAAGAACGCGCGCTTAGATATCAAACCACACTTGGGAATCATTATGCAAGTGATTGCATACTTTTTTTTGTTGTAGAATTTTGAACTTCACTGGTTGGCAGGTCATAACATGACTTTTTTTGTCTTCTTGGTTACGATGGTTGGAAAATGGCATTTGATTATCACTTCATTTTAAATGTATGACACAGTTATGTTTTCTTGCCTGAGACATTATTCAACTATAATTAACACATACATGTTAACAGTGTTCATATCTAAAAGTTTCATAGTGAACTGGCTGTCATGTTCGTACATGAAAGTGGAATGGAAATGGTTATACATATTGACTCATTATAATTGCACTGTTTAGTGAGGCCACCAATAGAAAACATTAGAAAATTGGTTGCTTGCATCAGTTAAAAATGTTGGATTGACAGCTGCGAAGGCTCCAGGATTCCGGCTGCTTGATGCATCGAATGCGTCAAAACGGTTTCCATCGACACTAAAATCAATACCACCAAAGTTATTTGCACTAACATGCCCAACACTGCAATGCGAAATGTATTAAGTTAATTATTGTAAACATTAAACACATGATAAAAAAGTTAGGACATACCTTGGTTGGGTGCTATCATTCCCTAGAATAGGATAAGTTCGTGCTGTATGCCCAACCTTACGACATTTTCCACACTTTCTAGAGCTTTCTACTACACTTTTCGCCTTAGACATACTGCATTTGGTCTTTGCAACTGTAGGATTACGAAGTTTTGTTCCCGTCCGTACTTTTTTATTTGGCAGACCGTGTCGTTTCGACGGTTGTTCATAAGTTAATGCTAACCGATTGATTTCTACCAAGGCATTTTCGTAGGCTTCAACATTTTTTGCCGCATTGTAGCACATTTTATTGCAAGCTACAGATAATGCACTGAATCTTGCCACCTCTGAAACATCGGTGTCAACTTCTGGTTTAACCACCCTGCAAGTATTGTGTTCCTTGACTTTTTTTGTCCATCTACGAAGAACTATATTGTCATGAATCTTTTCAATTTGTTCCACTTTCAAGACATGAAACATATGCCTACAAGGAAGCCCAACGGACTCCATCATTTGACAAGAGCATTGTATGTGGTTTTGTTGTAGATTATGGATGACATTCCAAAGATGCTCGTGTCCCAAATTCAAAGGATCAGGTACAAAGTCGCATCCATAGTTTTATAGCTTAACTTCATGACCGCGCCTTTCTCACGCATCTCATCTCTAACCTTGAAAAATCCTCACGGAACAATTAAAGATGCTTCTCGAGGCTATGTAAGTGTGTTCTTAAGACAGAGCATCAGATTAGGTTTTGAACTCATCGGATGTTTCTGTGGCACGAATATTGCGGAGAGCACGATCGATTTGTCGTACAAACTCATACAATTTTAGTTTATGTTGGACAAATCGGCTAAGATATGCATTCATACTCTCACATCGTTGAGTGCTCCGCATACCAGCAAAGAATGTTCCTCTAAGATAAGCTTCCGCCCAGTTGTACCGCTTCGAATACATTTTCTGTACCCATGCATGATGTTCAAGTGCGAAATCAGCCACTACAGCCGACCATTTCGTTTCAAATTCAGCTACCGTCATAGGGGTCAACATCAAATCACGAAATTTTCTCGTAAATTCTTCGTTCTTCACATTAGCCTGAGCATTGCGCTCGAGATGCCAACAACAAAGACGATGGATGCACCCGGTCAACACTGTCTTGATTGCCTTCGACATTGCCTTGTCACCATCAGTAATTACAGATACGGGCTTTCGGTTCGCCATAGTGGATAGGAAAGTTTGCAGCAGCCACGTATATGAGTCAATTGTCTCATCTGCGAGCAAAGCAAAACCGAATACCGTTGTTCTGAAGTGATGGTTTGTTCCGACAAGTGTAACAAGGGGTTTCTGATATGCATTACTCTTATACGTAGCATCGAACGCCAACGCATCACCAAAACACTGATAGTCATAACGAGCTATACAATCAGTCCAAAATAAATTTTGTAGCCTATTTTCATCATCTAGTGTGTACTCAAAGCAGAGGCCAGGGTCATGTTCAGATTTTGCCGCAAAGTATGCTATTGTTGTGTCTGAGTCAGAATCTCCAACTTCAGCACGAGTCGAAGCATCTAGCGTGTTTTGCATGTCTTTACGTGTGAACCTGAGGTTTTGAGGCCCCTCTACCTGATCAGCCATGTAATCCATGAATTGGCAAGTCTTCACTCCGACATGCCTTAATGCCTTTGCCTGTGTAAGCTCTGCATCAGTAACCTTTCGATGTGAACGAATGAGATGAACTTCATTATCAGAAACCAAAGGATGGTTGTGCTCAGGCCTGAATTCTTTGACGACGTATTTACCAACCGGTTCGTCGTAATTCACTCGAAATGAGGCACGACACCCGGTTCGTGTTATAGGTCGTGGTTCTTGAACCCTACTGCTGTTTTGAGATTCTCTTTCATCTCTTAACCCTTCAAAATGACAAACCCAACGTCGAATTGTTCTTCCAGTCTTTTTTCCGCGCCGCATATCATCTTTCCTAACACCAAAACCAATAATTCGGGCATAATCGTTATACCACTGTTCTGCATCCGCTACTGAGTCAAAATGACTGCTAAGTACGTCCGATGCCTGCAAACCATCCTTTGGAGCAATGAATTTTCCAATATTGCTATTATTGTGTGGGCTGCTCATATTTTAACCTTGGCATCACAATAACTTTGTTAATAAGTCTTCGAAACCCATTTGCTTAATAATTTAATATAATAATATTTATGAAGCCATGCATGGACGAATCACAAATGAACTACTCAAATTGCATCACATACCTTTACTGGAAATAAACTGGACTCATGAACAGTGGCGAACTAGAGACATTGCAGGACATAACCTTTGGAGTGACTGTGTTTTTTGTGAAGAAGTCTTGGCATAAACGGGGAATAAACCCTTACAATAATCCCTCATTAATGGTTGGAAGGACAAAATTCAGAATCATATTTATTGCAAACCTAACCAACCAAACCGGATTGCTTTTCTAAGGTTGCTGGAATAATTCGGTCGCCCAGTTACTAAATCCGGCAAACCGGATGAAACTTTTAAAGTTGGTGAAAGCAACCGGTCGACCGGATCCAAATTATTTTTGAGGACCGGATGCATTTACAGGAATTTACTGGATGAAACCGGTCATCCGGTTATGAAAACCGGATAACCGGTTTCGTTTTGCTTCTTTGCCGGATCAAACCGGTCATACGGTTATGGAATCCGGGAAACCGGTTACGTTTTTCTTCTATGCTGTCTATAACCGGTCATCCGGTTATAGAAATCGGATAACCGGTTGCGTTTTTCTTCCATTTTGGATGAAACTGGTCATCCGGTTATAAAAACCGGCTAACCGGTTTCGCTTTTCTTCTATGCTGGATCCAAGCGGATGACCGGATATGAAAACCGGATAACAGGTTGCGTTTTTCTTCTATGCTGGATGAAACCGGTCATCCGGTTATAGAAACCGGATAACCGGTTGCTATAATCTTCTATTCTGGATAAAACCGGTCCTCCGGTTATAGAAACCGGATAACCGGTTTCGTTTTTCTTCTATGCTGGATCCAAGCGGATGACCGGTTATGAAAACTGGATAACAGGTTGCATTTTTCTTATCTTTGGATGAACCGGCCACCGTGGTTTTAAACCGGATACCGGTTTCGCTTTCCGGATAAACCGGAATCGGTATGGAAACCGGATAACCGGATGCGTTAAAGTTATTTGCTGGATGAAACCGGTCATCCGGTTAGGGAATCCGGATTACCGGATGCGTTTAAGTTCTTTGCTGGATGAAACCGGTTATCCGGCTGTGGAAATCTGGATAACCGAATCTGCAATTCAAAATTTAATTCACTGGTCGAAACCGGCTTTTCGGTTTTGGCCATCCGGATGACCGATTCTGTTATTGACATGTTCTGGACGAAACCGGCTAACCGGTTATCACAACCGGCTAGCGGGAACATGTATAATATCTGTTCATTTTCCAAATTATTTCGGCAAACCGGATCTCGCTCTCTCTCAGCTACCGTTTCGGCTCTCACTCCTGCTCACGCCAAAATTCATCATTGTCACTTGTTTTCACTCCAAATCAGTTCATAAAACTCAATCCCCATCCCTTATTGTATCCACAACCATGTCTGAAGCCCATTTTCAACATCAAAGTAACTAGATCGGAAATCAAAACCTATGCTTTCAAACATATTTTGTCTCTCTAAATTTATGTCTAGTTAGCCTCTTTTTTTCCGATTTGAAGCTCAATATCCCTCTTAAACCTCATTATCATCCATTTCATTGCGGTATTTATCTTCAAAATACACAAAATCACCATGTCTAGTTCTCGTCAAACATGAAACGGGAGAGAATATTTGAGAATATTTTTTATTTTGGTTTTATTCAAAACATGCAACATGTAATGTCAAACATGTAATCATTACATCAGACTTGTAACCACGGACCTTAAACATACAACATCCAACCCTTCACGGTAAATATGCAACTAATCACGTAAATTTTACAACTTGGACATCAAACATGATAAAATATTCGGGAATATTCGTTATTTTGTATTTATTCAAAACATGCAACATTTAACGTTAAAAATGAAACTAATACGTTAGACATGCAACCACAGACCTGAAACATGAAAGTTACAAACTTCCACGGTAAATATGCAATTGATAAAGTAAATTTTGTAATTTGGACGTCAAACATGAAATGGAAGAGAATATTCGAGAATATTCTTTATTTTGGATTTATTCATAACATGCAACGTGTAACGTCAAACATGTAACTATTACGTCAGACTTGCAACCACGAACGTTAAATATACAACATCCAACCCTTCACGGTAAATATGCAACTAATCACGTAAACTTTACAACTTGGACGTCAAACATGAAACGAGGAGAATTTTCGGGAATTTTCTTTGTTTTGGCTTTATTCAAAATATTCAACATGTAACGTCAAACATGTAACCATTACGTTAGACTTGCAACCACGAACCTTAAACATAAAACTTTCAACCCATCACGGTAAATATGCAATTGATCACGTAAATTATGCAACTTGGACGTCAAACATGAAACGGGAGAGAATATTCGAAAATATTCTTTATTTTGTCTTTATTCAAAACATGCAATATCTAACGTTAAACATGAAAAACCATTACGTCATACATGTAACCACGGATCTTAAACATGCAACTTCCAACTCCACACGGTAAATATGAAACTGATCACGTCAATTTTGTAACTTGGACGTCAAACATGAAACGGGATAGAATATTCGGGAATATTCTTTGTTTTGGCTTTATTCAAAATATTCAACATGTAACGTCAAACATGTAACCATTACGTTAGACTTGCAACCACGAACGTTAAACATAAAACTTTCAACCCATCACGGTAAATATGCAATTGATTACGTAAATTGTGCAACTTGGACGTCAAACATGAAACGGGAGAGAATATTCGGGAATATTTTTTATTTTGGCTTTATTCCAAACATGCAACATCTAATGTCAAACATGTAACCATTACGTCAGACTTACAATCACAGACCTTAAACATGCAACTTCCAGCTCTTCACGGTAAATATGAAACTGATAACGTAAATGTTGCAACTTGCACGTCAAACATGAAACGGGATAGAATATTCGGGAATATTCTTTGTTTTGGCTTTATTCAAAATATGCAACATGTAACGTCGAACATGTAACCGTTCCGTTAGACTTGCAACCACGGACCTTAAACATACAACTTTCAACCCTTCACGGTAAATATGCAATTGATTACGTAAATTGTGCAACTTGGACGTCAAACATGAAACGGGAGAGAATATTCGGGAATATTTTTTATTTTGGCTTTATTCCAAACATGCAACATCTAATGTCAAACATGTAACCATTACGTCAGACTTGCAATCACAGACCTTAAACATGCAACTTCCAGCTCTTCACGGTAAATATGAAACTGATAACGTAAATGTTGCAACTTGCACGTCAAACATGAAACGGGATAGAATATTCGGGAATATTCTTTGTTTTGGCTTTATTCAAAATATGCAACATGTAACGTCGAACATGTAACCATTCCGTTAGACTTGCAACCACGGACCTTAAACATACAACTTTCAACCCTTCACGGTAAATATGCAACTGATCACGTAAATTTTGCAACTTGGACATCAGACATGAAACGGAAGAGAATATTCGGGAAAATTCTTTATTTTGGGCTTATTCAAAACATGCAACATGTAACGTCAAACATGTAACTATTACGTCCAACATGTAATAACTAACGTTAAACATAAAATACTATTTTTTCATTTCTTTTTTTATTTAAATATTTTTTTACTATTAATTATATTATAATTTATTATTTTTTTACATTTTATATAAGTTTTTCAATTTTTTATTATATTTTTAATATTTTTCTTTTTAAAACTTGGTGCAACCGGTTTGTTAACCGGTCAAAGTCTTTATCGCCAAATGGCAAAAAGATGCAGGCTCTCTTTTTGAGAGCCTGGCATGGTGCCGGGGCTTCAATGCCCGGCATTGTAGCCACACCCTCACACCCAATATGATCACAAAATCATGATCTAGTTGTAGTCAGACCATTATAATTGCTCTGAAAAGGTAATAGAAAAAGGAATTTTGGTTACGCTATGATGACCGACTAAAAATATCTTTAAAGGAAAATTTATTGGTTTAGACTTTAGACTATAAAGACTCACTACAAAAGGAATAGTCCAAGGAATTTGTCGTTAGCTGTTGGTAATTGATGAAGATGGTCAGACCATGATAATTAATAAAGAATACTAATTGTATAAGGAAATGAAAGGATTCTAGGTCAATCCATAGATATTAAAATTATTATAATAAAAAATTTTGACAGAAATCTTGAGCTTTGACTTTTAATATCAATAGTCTAACTTTTAAAATTATTAGATGAATTCTCGATTTGACCAGTTTAACCATAAACGGACGGGCTTATTTAGAAGAATATGCTTTATGAGAAGTATAAAACTTCTCATTGAGAAGCATTGAGAAGCATTTTTTGAGTAAGTAGAACTATTGACACCGCTTCATTAATATCATAAAACTCTCATTATATTATAATGACATTTGAGGACATATACAATTAGATTTTCACCCCACTTATACTTTTTTGTCTCTCTTTCTTCAATAATTTTACTTGCACAGTATGAATTTTTTATGCCTTTGCAATATCTTTAAATACAAGCTTTTTTTTTTTATAATTTCTCTAGAGTTAAATATTTCTCGAGATTATATCTTGAGAAACATGGTTATTTATACATTAGGTGAAACTATTTTCTAAAGACTGTGGTATACTTTACATTTGATCACTTGACAAATGAAAAGATAAATGGAACAAAACTTTATTTTTTAATTCAAAATAAAAGTTTTGTAATAAACATGGAAACTAACATATATAGATAAAAATTTTATCACATTGCATACAACTTTTAAAGGATTCTCAAACTAATTGCTGCACTTAAATTTTATAGGTACAACTTCAAACTGCACTTTTAAATTTTGTTACACCCGTAAAATATTATGTTATAAAGCCTAGGGTTTTTGTACTTTTTCTTTTAGATTTTTTTAATTAAAAAGTAAACAATAGAGAAAGTTTGAAGAGAAGAGCGCATATATTAAGTTTATAGAAGAATTTTAAAAGTGAGAAAGTTATTAGAAATTAAAATATTTGTAAATAACGGGGAATTTTTTTAGAACAAAAGAGAGCATATCTAAAAGGATCTATAAATTTTACTCTTCAAATATTTATTTGCTTACCTATATGGCAAATACAAGAGTAAAAAAAAAAATTATTCTCCAAAAGATTCTTCAAATAGAAATGAGTTAATATTATTTTAATCAAATAACTATTTTTTTAAAGGAAAAGTTAATAGTTATTAAAGCACCTTTCTTTTTTTTCTCCAACAAAAAGTAATAAAATATAAATTGAAGAGTGAGAAAGTAATTTTTCAAATTTGAAGAAAGATGATCATTTCTAATTTAAAAAATTTTAATTGGAGTGTCTTTTAAAACTTTAAATGTTGATGTGACTCTTTAAATAAGTGAAAAAATCTTATTTTAAAATCTAATTAAATTGACAATGGGGGTTTTAAGAGAAATTAGCGGAGGGTGGTAATAGTCCAACATTTTTTGAGTAAGGACTACAGAGTACAGATTAGCATTTGTGTGCTCGGGTTGATGAGTTCTCTTGGGCTGAACTCTAACAAATGAAAGCCTTGCAAAAGCGGAGATGCCATGCCACGCCATCTGGAAAGATATTTCGGCCTACCAAATTTTTGTTAGCCAACCCTATTCGGTGCAGGGTATGCAATAACAAATTTTGGGGCTCAATGGAAACCCGCTAGCAACAGATTCATCTGCAGGCTTTGTTGCTCAAGGGATGGGCCATTCAAATTACCCTAGATCCTATTTGGGCACTCAAATTAGCCAAGATCCCAATTCGGCCTACCAAATTTTTCTTAACAAACCTATTTGGTGGAGGGTATTCAATAACAAATTTTGGGCTAGTCAAAAAAAGTAGCCCAGATCCTATTTGGGCATTCAAATTAGCCCAGATCCCAATTCGGCCTACCAAATTTTTCTTAGCAAACCTTATTTGGTGGAGGGTATTCAATAACAAATTTTGGGGCTCAATAGAAGCTTAGTTGCAAGAGATTCATCTGATTATCTGCAGGCTTTGTTGCTCAATGGATGGGCCAGTCAAACTAGCCCAGATCCATAAATTGAGCCCATTCTCACACACTACAGTGTGGATTCAAGTAAATATTTTGTTTAACCTCGGGCCCATATTATTATTATTATTATTATTTTGTTCATATTCTTTAAAATGAAAAAATCTAAAATAATAAATAACGAGGCAATTAATATACAAGTGCTGTTTAATTAAAATTAAAATTAAAAATTATAATCACACCATTATTCAAAAAGGTTTACGCAGAGTAGGAGAAGACTCGTTTCAAAAGCCCACACCACATTTTAAAAACTTTGCTTTTACAAATTATAAATCCGTACGAACTATTCTTTTTTCACTGCTCGCTCTCCTTTCTTTCATCTTTTGGCGCTTATCGTCGACTTGGCATTTACTTTAAAAACTTAAAACCCCAAGAGCAAGGCAACCAAATATATTCTCTCTTTTGAGATTTCAATTCTTTTGCCCAAACAAATTTAAAAATTGTTATAGATTTTGTAGCAGCAGCAGCTAACTATTGAAAGAAGAGAACAATAATGAACCCTATGGACTTGCTCCGATCTAATCTCTCTCGGGTTCGGATCCCCGAACCGGCTAATCGTATCTTCAAGCAAGAATGCTGCGTCTCCTTCGACACTCCGGTATTCCTTTCTCTGTCTCTCTTTTGATTTTCTATTTGTTTGTCGAGAAACTCTGTAGGAAAGAAAAAAATAGAAAGGGGAAAAAGAAACTGTTGAAAGAAGTTAGTGGTTAGTATTATTGTCCTGTTCTGGCTTTTGGTTTGTTTGACTGATGAGGAAAAGTGCTTAAAGTAATGAACTTGCTAAAATTTAAGAAAATTTTCTTTTGCATTGCCATTCGGAGGTGGAGTGATGCAAGCTTTGCTTGTCTTGAGAAGAGCATTAGATGTATATTATTATTGCTCTTGAAAAAAGTTGTTGTTGTTGTTATTATAATCAGAGGTTACCTCGTTTTACTCGGTATTGATCGGCAAATGATTGTGTTATTTCGTTTTGTGCTCTATGATGGTGATGGTTCTCGCTATGGATTTCAGAGATCTGAAGGTGGGTTGTTTGTCGACCTGAATTCATTTCTTGCTTATGGGAAGGACCATGTTGGTTGGAACTTTGAGAAGACTGGGAACCCTGTTTATTTACTTATTAAGCAAACGAGAAAGCTGGTGGCTCCTGACGATAGGCCTTCGAAGAAACAAACTCTCTTGGCTATAGGTGACTATGGCTTATTCCTTCATTTTGACAAAGCTATTAAGTGTTTGAAATTATATCTTTTCTTGGTTGTGAATAGGTTCATGTCCGTCTCTCTCTTTCTTGCTTTGTATGTCTCTATACCACTTTTTGTTTGGTTTTTTTAATGCTATGAATGTAGTCGGAAGTTCTTAAGGGAAAAATATCAATTTCTGGTAGGAACACTTAAGTTTGGACAGAAGCTTAAAGGTCTATGGTGAACTAAGGGGTACAAATACAATTTTTTGTAAAAACTCAAACCAACTTGCATTTTTATATATTTTTCTGAATGTGCAAAAGTGCATGTAAAAGGACAATTATGATTGCTTCAAAGATTAGAGATAGAGTCTAACTATTTGCACTAGGTAGGATAGGAGTATTTTTGGTCGGTGGATGTCCAAGTTCCCTGAATTTGTTTCATTTTGAATTTTAGGAATACTAGATAGAAGTGAAATTAGAAGTTCCATGTTTTTCTTCAAGAATATCTGAATTCCTTGTGATAAGTACCTTATAAACAAGGGAGGCTGGTGCTATTCTGAGTCCACTTGGTTATTATCTACTTCGTAGTTAGTGCTTACTTTCTTTATGTTTTTGACACAAAGATGCTTTTGTTGAACAGAGATGTGTGCAATAACTTCAAGAACTTAAGGGATTTTTAATTAGAAATCTGAAATATCTGATCCACTATTAACCAAATGTCAACTAAATGATAAAACATGTCGTAGGATAACTTGCCTGATGAAGCAGGTCAAATATTGTAGCTTTATTTCTTGAAGAACCTTTCATTGGTGAAAAGAAAAGTCCTATACAGTATTGTTCCCATTAAAATTAACTTTCAGACTATAATTAGAGCTCATATTGGAGGCTTGAACTCTTTAAGGTTTCAGAAACTTTAAATATGCAAAAATTACAGTTTGGTCCTTTCTGCTTTGCTATGTCAAACAAGCAGCTATTATTGTAAAAGATATCTAATGTTTATCTCATTGATTTAGTTTTTCCATTAGTTATATTGTTGTTCTTGTATGGTGATGTAATAATAATATCCGTGGTTTCTTGTAGGTGTTGAGGGGGGATTTGACAACAATGAAGCCGAATATGCTGAAACTCACAGTATAGTCATATTGCCTGAATATGTTACTCTTCCATACCCTTCTGTGGAGTTGCCAGAGAAGGTAGTCGATCTTTTTATGGTTTTTTATTCTTTATATGCATTATTTTACGTTTGATGTTGAATCCTTTCTTCCATCTGAAGCAGAGATCTTAGAATATATTTCTTGTTAAAAAATGCAGGTAAGATTGGCAGTTGATGCGATCTTAATGGCTGAGGGTGCCGAGCGAAAAGAGCAAGTTGCTGCCTGGACAGCTGATAAGAAGCAAACCAGTGCATGTGCAATGAATTTGCAGCAGATAGACAATGGTGTTATCATCCCACCATCTGGTTGGAAATGTGCTAAGTGTGATAAATGGGATAACCTCTGGCTGAATCTTACTGATGGAATGATACTGTGTGGAAGGAGAAATTGGGATGGAACTGGTGGCAATAACCATGCTGTTGAACACTACAAGGAGACAGGCTACCCTCTTGCTGTAAAGCTTGGGACAATTACTGCTGACCTGGAAGGAGCAGGTAATACTTCGTTGCATAGTGAAACGTTCCTCTATCTGCAGTTTTGTGCTTTTTCTTACCTCCATGCATTCTCTGCGATGACATGCTCAATGCATTAGTCAAAGTTATTTCTTGCTTCAGTTTTAGAAATTTTGTTGAACCTTCGAATCAACATGAAGAATATCAGTTATAACTCCTGTGGGACTATGAGTTGTCTGGTTATATTACGAACTTTTTCTTATGACGGGAATTATCATATTAGGATTCTCACCTGACAATCGTTTTGCCCTAGTGCCTAAAATGAGATTAAACTATTTCTTCGATTATAATTTTCATAATGGTGAAAGCGAGACGTATACTTCACCTTTTCTTTAGAGATCACATTCTCAGTGGCGGTCTATTAAATGTTTCTGGAGAAGCAGAAAATTTGTCAGCACAAGAAAATCTCCACTGAGTTTGAAGGGTTATAATTCTAGGTTGGGAGGTTAGTATACATGGAGAATTATCTAAAATCACTTTCGAGTACACTCCAAAAAGTACCGAACATGATATAATGAAGCCAAAATGAAAAGAGTATATGAATAGTTGGTTAATATGGTTGTTGTTGCTTATGTAAGCACATTGACCACATTGAACCACCCAAAGCTTCCTGCTTCCCCCATAGCAAGTATAAACTACAATTAGTAGTTGTAATTTTTTATTCTTAGTTCTTCTAGAAGTGAGAATGGGGAGCCTTTATTCCTTTTTCCTTTTTTTTTTTCTTTTTTAACAATAATTGAGCTGTCGTTAGCAGCTAATACCATAAAGTCCAGAAATATTATCCAGTCAAATTTAAGAATTTCTGGCATACTTATCTTGGGCCTGGTTTCCTCCATATTTCGGAAGTAGAAAAACAAAACACATAGAGGAGGTAACAGCTAGCAGTACTGTTCATTCGACTAGATAACAATGTTTGTTCCTTCTTAGGTGCTGCTTGATGTAGAAGCATCTAAGTATTGAAATTGCGAAACTTCAACACGAGAATCTTGTAGGAATTTCGGGAACTTTTATTCAAGGAGACAAAAGATTGTTGATCAACGAGCAAAAGAAGATAGACAAGCTCGGATTAATTTATCCTTGGTTTGTGTCCCGTGCCCCTTTTAAGCCTCTATCTAGTTATTCGATTGCTTATGTCTAATTATATGTGACATTTACAGCGAAGGTGGAAATGATACACAAATAGAAAGAAAGCTCCAATATTGGCATGGAAAAAGCGGTTTGAAATTGCTATGGGATGGCTAGAGAACTTCTCTAGATGATGATTTGAACAAAAAAAATTCTGATTTTGGAGTGGCAAGAAATTTTATAATTGATGGTGAAGAAGGTAAAAAAATTTTTTTTTTTTAAAAAAAAGAAGAAAACAATGAGGATAATAGGAACATAATAAGTAACTTCTATGAACATGGTGTTTTTTTTTTTTTTTTTTGGGTCAAAGAACTTATAATTGCAACTTTTCTTTTGTGGCTATGTATTGCCATGGTAGTAAATCACTTATGGTGTACTTACGAATGAACGAATTATGGAGGAATCTTAATAAAACCCATGTTTACTTTGAAGAAACGTAATTTTAGGAATCTTAATAAAATGTGTGGGTCCTACATAATTTGGGAATAAGGAATGAGAATTTCATTCCCATAGGGGGGCTGGGAATGAAAATATGTGAATGGGAATGAAAAATAAATTTACTTTTCTATCCTTCTAATTTTTTCATATTTACTAAATTACCCTTGTTCAAATCACAAATAATTTTATTATTTTAAATGTCATTAATAATAATAATAATAAATGTTAATAATGATAATATTAATAAAAATAATAAAGTTAATAAAATTTAATAATAATAATAATAATAATGATCTCAGCGTTATGGAATTTCTTTAATCCTTATTCTGAATTCTGCATAGTTTATCCTCTGCCATGCCCATAAAATCATGGATCGACATGATTGAGGAAGATGATAAAGCCTTGGCCTCCCAAGAACAGGTAAATAAATGGATCAAATCCATGTCTAAACCCCGAAATTTTACGCCGCTTACAAAGTTTTTTTCTCAAAGTTCAATCTTCTCCCAAGAATCTTCTAAAGAAATTTCTAAAGATCTTCACAAACGCGATTCTTTCCTGAAAGTTCTTCATCCCAGATTGTTTTATCACAAACAAAACTTCCAAAGAAAACTTCTGAATTGCTTCGATAAAACCTATTTCCAAAACATCTTATCTACAAGATGGGTTTTACCACTGATCCATTTCAAGCAATAACAAAGTTTTTCCCAAAGCGGTTTTTTAAACCATGACGGACAAAACCCCACCCATATTATCAAAGATTTTTGAATTTACGATTCTCAGAAATTCAAACATTTTATTTGTCAAGTTTCATTCTCAGCCGCCTATTCAACTAAGAACTATCCTTAAAGTTCTCAAAAGAAATGGGAGTTTGTCTCCACAAACAAAACCTTTTCCTTTAAATTTCAAAACAAGCTAAACCATCACCCTTTTCTTATCGTGACTACCAAAGAAGTTTTTGCTTAATACTTTCTTTATCCAAAACCCAAAGAATTCTATTCATGGTTATTTTCTTCAATTCAAAATAACCATCCAAAGCTTCCAAATTGTTTCAACACCATGAATTATTTCCAAACCCGTAAATTCTCACCCCAAATGCCACTCATTGTCTAAATCTTTTAAAGTTCCCACTACGAGAATGTAATCGCAGAGAAACGCTTTTCCATTTCCTCTCGTTAGACAAACTTCTTCCTACCACTACGGGTTCGGATGCTGAACCTTCTGCATCAAAACCAGTGCCCAAATTACCCTTCAAAGAACCTTTAAAATTAAACACAAAATTACGAACATTCAAACCCGACTATTCCTATAGCTCGTAATCGCTACTACAAAACGACCCCCACTATTAAAGACATCAAAGCCTGCGAACTTTTCTATCCCAAAAATCTAGTTTAATCACTTTTGGCTAAAACCAAGAATATTTCAAAGCCTCGCCACCGCGCCGTAGCCTTCCGCTCAAAGCTCCACCACCTGATCAAGGTTCATCGAGCTTATATCTTTGAGATAACAAGATGATTGCTTGAATCCTCCCATCTCTAAAGCATTAATCTGATCCGTTAAGATGTTATCTATGATCCGTCCTATTTTGTAATTATTTGGTGACCCGCTATCAGAATTTTGTTTATCGCGATCCGCTTAAAAAAAAAAGAGAAATATTATCTATTTATATTTTCCTATCATTATCGCCATTCTCCTGACATGAGAGCTGCATATGTCTCTTCACCCAAAGATTTATTTTAAAGAGCCTTCTCGACATGCCGAGACATACGCCTCTTCAATTGCTTAGTGCGTCCCACTCTAAATTCAGAATCGAGTGCGCTCACCGCTGAGCGCGAACTATTCTCACACGCTCTGCCTAAGCCCAAAGCCTGGGTCCACGACCCCGCGATTCAAGCCGATCGAAAGAGCCCGCCCACCTCTCGAGGGCCCCGCTCATTTTAGCAAGAAGCTACGCCCAAAGCGTGTTGTTTTCTAACCTCTCTCTCTCTAAAGATTTCTCTCTTCTCTCTAGAATCGAGATCCAGTGCTTCATGAATTTCTTCCTCGCCCAAGATCATATTCCTTCAGAATATTTTCACTTTACAAAGATTCGGATTCAAGCTCATATATAAGTTTCATCAGAATTTGTTTAAAGATCAGAATTTATTTTACGTTTATACGAACGTTTAAATTTCGCATTTATTTCTTTTAAAGATTTACAGACCGACCATATCGATCCGCCATACAAATCAGACATTCCCCAAACAAAGCAGACTGATCTCTATTTTCCGTCAGACTTTCTTCCCCTTCAATCGTAATACTAGTTCCTGGATCCGCATCTAAGATTATCTTCGAGCCTCGCGCACACACACTGCCACATACAAAACTATTAATATTTAAAGTTCTCAGAAAGTTAACACTAAAGCGATATCACGAAACCAAATCGCGAACCATTTGGCCTGTTTCTAAATGATCCTGTTCAGCAGATGATTTTCAGATCGAATTGGCCTAACAACGCCTGCATCGATTAAACGGCCTATTAAAATTGACAATAAAAGTTAATTAATTGATCATTCACACCCTTTCCACGATCCCTGGCCCTTATTTAAAGCGATCACCGCTCGCATGAGAATTGACCTCAATCGTAAGATTCAAAGCAAGAGTGCAATTAGAAAGCGATTTCTTCATCGGCGTTTCACGTTTTTTCATAACCCCGCAAAATCTGCAGCAGGTCCTTTCTCACGACATTTCAGAATAGCTTTCCTTCCAACAGTTGTTTCTATTTTAAATCTTTCTTTTGCAGTGTTTCTGGTTTTATAAGCGCCTCGGCCGTTTCTTACAAAACTTTGTTCTCAAAATCGACTCAATCTCGTGATATTTAGATTAGAATGCTTTCAGAAGGCCAGTAGACTTACCATTACAATCTTTGTATGATAAATTAATTGTTTACAAAACTACCTAATTCACGCCTGAAGTTTGTTTTGGCGCTGTAATTGACATCCCGCAATCTCAATCCCTCTTTATCGACAAATCACTAGTTCACCATAGCGAAATCATTATGCGAACGCGATCATCATAAAGAGTTTTGAACGGAATTTCGACTTTTTCTCCCAAGAGATAGCAGAAACCAATAGAAGCGAATTTTTCTTCCACGCCATGGTTCAGATCATCCCTCAAGAAGTTCCCACAAGAAAGTTTAGATGACGAATTCACTAAGTTTCTACATCTCAAGCTTACGAAGAACTCAAGATTTTGCCTCTCGAGATGAGATTTGATCTCGATAAAAACTATAGACACAAGAATAACGAATAAATATTCCCGAGAGGATTACCGTGCTCATCAAGGACGTGGTAGTTCCATCTCGATCACTTCAAGAACGGCTATAAAGATTATGAATTATCGTCACAGGTAGATCCACCACAATACTACACGCGAACATCATCATTAACCCCATCCTGATCAAGTGGTTCAGATGACGAAATTCACTAAGTTTCTACATCTCAAGTTACGTGAAGAACCTCAAAGATTTTCGTCTCCGAGAGACTGATCTCCGATAAAACTATAGACACAAGAATGGCGTAGATGGTCTCGATAAAACTGGAGAGATACAGACATACCGCTACCCTCATCCAACGGCAGAAGAATGTCATTCCGGTCAGATTACCGTGCTCATCAAGTGACGGGTGCCATCTCGATCACCCCAAGAACGGCTTATAAGTACTAGAACGGATTATAGAGAGATCCATCGTTACAGACATGAACATCATTAATATCCATTATCAGACTCTCACCACCGCAGACACTAAAGATGTGATCAACGCTCGATCCACGAATCAGAAAGCCATATTCCTTTAGACATAAGTTTTTAAACGTGAAAGAGCGAGACAGTGAAAGAAAGAGGAGGTTAACGATGATGCTCCCCACATAAGATCAGAGAATAATGATCTCAAATTTATAAAGAGCCTCCTGAAGCCAAGATCGAGATCCGATGAGCTTGCTCATAAGAGTCTCATAAGACTTTCAGAATCGTCACCCTCAGAAGTTGCGTTGTCAATAAAATGTCAAGACAAAATTGGTATCAGAGCCATACTTCCCAAAAGCGAAGACTGCATAATAACACTACGCTGGTCACAAGTACTGACCTCCACATCGTAAAGTCAGTGATCCCACTCCTACCTAATTGCTCATCCCCTTTCCTGCACTCCAAACACTACCAAAGATCCCTGCCACCCGCCTCGAGGCCGTGAGAGCTGCTTAGGTCAGTATCACCAGAAGCGTTACTAGATTTCTTCGAGTCATGGAAACCAAAGCCGTAATCAAAGATTTGGTGAACGGATCCTCCAACCAACTGACGCAGTCCTCTACTTCAAACCCCACACCCATTGTAATACCCCTAGATACCACCCGTGTCAAACTTCCACTTTGATGTTCAAGAGGAAGATTTCAGTCTCAACGAGATCAAACACTTAATCGATCCCCAGATCCATATAGTATTACCATATAAACCCTACCATAAATACCCTTGATGCTGGATACCCGCTAAAAAACCCAAACCGAGGACCATCTATAAGTCTTCGTAAATACGTGTCCAACCAAGAGCTCTAATTCACAAGAAACATACCTACCCATCATATATATATATAAAGGCGCTATAGTGATCAGATTCGAGCCATCCAGACAGAATACAACCTCTGCTCCTACCGGTAAAATGTCACGTGTTTTATACCATCCTCGACACAAGTGGCAAACCTCGAGAAGGCCCTAATATCCGCCGTCAAGCAGTGTCTTAATCAGTGGCCGCTCCAAATAACCCAATTTCTCCCTCGATCTCCACAAACCATCCCTTTCGTAGTCTATAAAAGTTCGATCCAAACGAACGGATTAGAAATGAAACCAGATGAGTCACCTTAGCCATCCACCATACCATGACTTATAAAGTCCAAACCCACCGCTCTCTCACCAAACAGAAAACCTATCACCAGATTCCTCACGCGGGCGAAGAGTCATACAAACCCCAAGACTTACAGCAGGATCACCATTTTTCCACCTTCGATCAACGAGATGGTACATTTAATAAACCTCAAGAAAAAATGAATCTCCAAGGTCAAGAGAAGTGAGGCAGTAGTCTCGCTTCCTTTCCCATCGAAACGGTTCCTCTCACCGCGAGAAAGCCACCAGATGGAAAGCCACCTTCGCCTCGCAAGACGATACCACGAGGGAGATCCAGATCCGTATACGGAGATGATGATGGTGAATACTCCAGACATCTACAATGAATTTATCAAGGATACTACGAGAGGTTCAAAGAAACGGATCATTCGTAAGACAAGCCCTTCGTAATTGGACCCATCAAAAGGCAATCAATCGGACGAACCCGAACGCTGAACAATGTAATCAAGCACTAGGAGACATTCTAGTCACACAAAAGAAATACTCCTAACCCACGAGATCAAAATGTGAAGAGGTCCAGAAAACAACAAAAGAAAACAACAAGGCAGCTGTCCCAGGGACATGAGGTTTCCAGACCTATCCATATGTTCGTAATGACGGGAGCAGCAGACAAATGAGATATGAGAGACATATGTCTACAAAGGGTGTCAGGCACCCAAGAGCAAGTTCGACAAAACCATGGCACATATGGAAGAAAGTGCTCGAAATAACTGTATATATTTTGAGGAGCTATTCAAATTTCAACAATATCCATGGCCGAAGTCTGACCTGGACGGGAAGAAGATATCGCACTGCGACGATTCACTTTCTACAATCTCACTGATTCGTAACCTCCAGTCCCAAAGACATACGGAACAACCCGGCAAGTATGAAGGGAGTATTCGTATAAACCCCTTTTATGTGGATACTAGGCAAAGGTTTTCTACCCAGCCTATGGAGCAAGGACAAACGTCAAATCCACAAAGACAGACGCCACCTCCACCAACTGAAACCCACCCAAAGACAATCCTGAGTAGAATCACCCAAGACCACCACAGCCGTAATGTATTTACCTCCAAAGAATGGAAGAAGAGAACTAAGGAGAAGAATTGAACGCTCAGTCAACATCGGCCATTCTACTACGCAAGATGTTCCGAACATTGACAACCCGTGCCAAGTGAGATTTGGCCTATTTTGAAAAGCATTGCGTACGGGCGAGAATGCCAGAGGCACCACAATCGACGAAAAAAAGAGCAGCAGCTTTAAGACCGATCATTGGATTTACGGATCCCAAGACATGGAAGAAAGCTTACGAATGAGCAGAGGGAGTATATAAGGTCAAGAGACTCTAGTCCAACAAAGGCCTTAGATTTTTGTGCCAAAGAACTCAGGTTAAGATATCAGAAAAAGTTAGCCTCGCAGTAACAAGTGCATGATGTCGTATAAACAAGAGTATTACATGGAGCAGGAAAGGTTGTACTACACCTTTCACAAACCAACTGACACAATCCACAGGACATTTGTTCTCAATATGCCAGGCCCAGTAGCTGAAATGATGGAGGCTAAATTCAAAGCGGATGGCATAACAGATCTGGCCCAACACAGTATTGCACAACTGTACCAGATTGCACAGGAATTGATCCAAGGTCACTGCAGGTCGCAGGAGCTAAGAAAGCACATGAAGCAGATAGAGAAAACTTCTTTACGTTTCATGACAAAGAAACCAAACAAGTTCGATGCAGAAGGATGTACAAAGGTGATCGCACTTCCCAAACTAAAAGATGAGAAGACAAGACAGAAAGTAAACCATACAAAGGAAGGAAATATCGTTTTGTCAAGAATCGAACATGTAAGAAAGCGAGTAAGATGCTTCATCCATGCAAAAAGCGCACTACGCTAGAGATTGCAAACGAAAGCGAAGAGTACCGCTAAACCGCTAAGATTATCGAAAGGTGACGACTTCACGATTTAAATATACGAGTAAGGATAGTCCAAGAATGCTATTACGGCATTAAGGTCAAACATGCATTTAATCGTAGTCTCGAAAGAGAGGTATCTTCATCGACATCGAGGAAGATCCGGCCTTAATGGTCTCGAACCACTAATTTTAATACGGCTCCAAATTCATCCTCCTGATTTAGCCATACGCTAAGATTGTCATACAAGAGCTACATATTTGATACAAAGATAGCCCTCACAAAGAATTATCGACACAAAGGTATTCGCTTTATCGACAAACATGCATTCCCTGTGAAATACCGCATTCCCACAAAGTTGCATTCCTGAGTCGGACCGACTTCATAAAGAAAAGATACACCAAAGCTATGGAAATCCTACCATTCGGGGTTAGGCATTCATTCTACACCTATGAAATCAATGAAGACAGCATGCCAGACTTTCTTGGCCTCTGCCCTTTGCCTTTTTCCGTATGATTTTCTTATACCGTCAAAAACTCGCTGACGGTCAATTAAATTGTTCCGCATCCCTGACATACGTAAACAATCCTTTTGAGAGGAATAACCATACAACCCCACGTCCTATTCATTACTCAAGAATGCATCCGTGAGCTGTGCCGAACGCCGCGCAGGCGCCTAACCGCCTGGGCACGAGAAAACATTTCGCTGCACTACCCTACAAGCGACTACGGAAATGCCACATCGCATCGCTTTCACATCCGCATGCCCCACGACGAAGAATTACGCAACCAAATCCAAACCCTCGATTTAAAACTAATCAGCCCTCCAGTCTAATCGGGCCACCACCTTTTATGTCAACAAGATCTGGAGCAAGTACGAGGAAAGCAAGAGACGCGATAGATCACCGTAAGCTCAACGATCGTCATAGGATATCGACACCCTATCCCACCTAAGATCACACTTGTCAAAAGAAGAACCAAAGCAAAAGTCTTTTCAAAGTTCGATATGGTCGCCGCAGACGGATCGTGAGGAGATGACAGACACAAGACAAAGATTCATGGGTCCCCCACGGCATTACGAATGGAACGTGATGCCTTCTACTAAAGAACGCCGCCGTAATTCCGCAATGTAACGGATTGTGATAGATCTATCTCCTGATTCCGCTTAATCTACATGGGACGACGCCTTATCTTCAAAGAATACCACGATGAACACGCCGAAGATTCATCTAAATTCGCCCGACCTATCACTGGATCTCACGTAATCAAAACAAGATAGCCTCAAGTAGATTTTGGGATTACAAGTAAAGTTAGGACATCATGCCCTCACCCACATACCGGTAAGATATCGACCCCTTAACATCAACCGTAAAGCAGATCCAAAGAGCTTTGTGATAATTAACTACGTCATGGATCATGTCAAGGATCCGACAGCATGACTAGTCGATCTCAAAGCACCCAAAGAAGGAGCCCCACAAATGTCGAAGATGCCACCAAGCAAAGGGCCGACCTAAAGCAAAATGCATGTCACTTCCGCCTTTAAAGATTCCAGTTGACGGCCACCATCCCATGCATTTGACGCCATGACAATTATCGTGAGCACCGCTGATAAGAACTGAGGAAACAGTGAGAGTCTGGCTATAAATCGCGCAATTCAATGATGAAAGCCACTACCCATCCTCAAAGAAGGAGGTCCTTGCAGTAAAAAGTGGATCGAAAGTTTCAATTCTTCCTCTCTACTCTTTCATAGTCGAGATGCACTATAAGATTCTGCTGGATTACTAAGGCAGGCGAGAAATTCCAGATCCACAACTCAGCGTGGTCAATCCTCTCCGTGTTTAAATTCAAGTCAAGACATCAAAGCGAGTAATCCAACACGCTGCCGACTTCCTCTCAAGACCTATCAACACGTCAAGCAAACTGAGCTTACCCAAGAGATCGAAAGCGAATCCTCCAAAAGGTAAGAACGTGTTAGAAGCAGGAATGATCCTCCAGATCTCCATACCTTCATCACCGGTTACCGTAAGATCCACAAAGACCGGTGCTAGAAAATTAACGATCACAAAGACCTCACGAACGATGACTCCACGATACGGAGAACGGAATCTAATGGCCAACCGTGAGTTCGCATCACCATGCGGAAAGACACAGCGTCTTTCAACCACATCCGGATCGAGACCGTATGCACGAAACCACTTTCAAGATAAATGCAGTTTTCATTACGTCATCGATGAAAATTCCACACTACGTGATACGTGACATCACACCCGTGCCTATTACATATTCCTGCATCTCAACTCAGATCCTAGAGCTCATAATCTTCGAACCCACTTTAATCCACACCAGCAGGCGTACAACAAGGAGACGGTTCGACAGAACGACGGCCCCATCTTCAAGATATCCTTACACTAACCTCGACAGTGGTCACCAAACCGAGAACCACTATCGCCATACCAAGCCTCGCGATATCCTAAGGCCTGAGAAACCCTTAGTGGTCAGAGACCATCACCACACCAAGTCGAGATCGATTCCATGCGACAGTGCCTAACCCGCAGACTACCCGAATACGGGACTGCTCCAATGTACAATACCCACCCCATATCTCCTTCGGTCCAAACTACACCGCACCTCTTTACAGTAGTCTATCAGAACCTCCGCCAAAGACAACGGGCAAGGTTTATAAGTCCAAGACATCTACAACGACTATCTCACCGTATACTAAGAGAAAGAAATTCTCGATCAGCATTTGAGGAATAATTCAAGACACCATCGATCGATTGACAACCCGGCAGTAACGATGCCCATGAGATCGCCAGATAAGATGTCATCCAAAACAGTGAGGCCTCCGAATAAGAGACTAACAAGTGGCAACTCGACTATACAAGAAAGTTGACCCAGCAGAATGGCATGAGAAGAAGACAGTGATCGATGTCTCGATCCACGAACAGAAAGCAGATTCCTTTAGGAGCAATTTTTTAGCTCAGAAAGAGCGAGAGGCAAGTGAGTCAGAAAGAGATAAGTTAACGATTTATTGCTCCCCACATAAGATTAGAATAATGCGATCTCTTTAGCCTATATAAAGAGAGCCTGTAAGCTGGAAGCGCATCGAGATCCGAGTGAGGTTCATAAGAGTCTCATAAGACTTCAGTAATCACATCCTTGTGTCGAGTTTGTCAATAAAATGTCAAGGCAAAATCGGTATCGAGCCATACTTCCCAAAAGCGAAGACCCTGCATAATAATACTACGCCCGCGGGTCAAGTAATTTTGACCTCCACATCGAAAGTCAGATCCTACTTCCTACCTAATTGCCCATCCCCTTTCCTAAACTCCAAACACTACCAAAGTATCCCTGGCGCTGGTACCCGCCTCGAGGCCGTGAGAGCTGCTTAGGTCAGATCACCGTAGCGTTATTAGATTTCTTTCGAGCCATGGAAACCAAAGCTGTAACAAGATTGTGAACTGATCCTCCAACCAACTCACGCGAGTCCTCTACTTCAAACCCCACACCATTAATACCCTCAGATACCACTGTCAAACTTCCACTTGATGTTCAAGAGGAAGATTTCGTGTCTCAACGAGATCAAACACTTAATCGATCCCCAGATCCATATAGTATTACCATATAAACCCTACCATAAATACCCTTGTGACGCTGGATACCGCTTAAAACCCAAACCGAGGACCATCTATAAGTCTTCGTAAATACTGTCCAACCAAGAATTTCTAGCTCACAAGAAACATACCTACCCATCATATGCATATGCGTATATATGGATCAGATTCGAGCCATCCAGACAGTGAATACAACCTCCTGCTTCACCGGTAAAATGTCATGTTTTATACCATCCTCGACACAAAGGTGGCAAACCTCGAGAAGGCCCCTAATATCCGCCCACCAATTTGAGGGCTCGATTAGCTTTAAATCCAAAAGCGATTTGATTTCACCAGATAGTTCTTCATCATGACGGACATGCCTGACGCAAGCAATCGACGTGGCATTTCATCCGTCTCGTAAGCGTAGTGCAACGAAATGTTTTTCGCGCCAACTGACAGCACTTCGCACAAAGATTCCTTTAGCTCCCGGACCGTTCTTCAAGTAATGAATAGCATACGGGGTTGTATGGTTATTTCACCCTCTCCCAAAAGGATTGCTTCAGTATCCGGATACGAACAATTTTAATCGACCATCACTGGATTTTTCGACTAAGATAGATCCTTCCGAAAAAGGCAAAGGGGGCAACGAGACTAAGAAAGTCCGTGCCTAGCATAACATCTTCACCATTGATTTCATAATCGCCAAGCCGCTAGTCTGCGGATGACTGTCCACATATCTTCTTCTAGCTTCTCCGCCTAAAAACTCAAGGCCACCGTTGACTGTAGTCTCTCCTGAAGCTCTTGACCCATGAATCGATGCGTCATAAGGTTTCAGGTCACAGACACTTAATCAGCCTGGGCCGCCAGACACCGGGAGATGGAGGAGACATACGCCATACAAAGGAAGGCTGGTTTCAGTAAAAGCAAGCCGACAAAACCATTGAGCCATATTAAGAATTGGTAGGATATGAAAGGGATGGTTCATGAGATCGAGAAATCGTTCTATTTTGGAGCACAATACGACCTCGACAAGACACGCCTCGACAGCAGAGCATTGCGGCCTTCTCAGGTTTGCCAGCACTTGTGTCAAGGATGGCTATAAAACACGTGACATTTTTACCAGCTAGGAACAGAGGTTGTATTCCTATCTGGATGGCTCCAGAAGGCTATCCCTTATAGCCTTCTGCTTTACAACTCACACTTGCACTCTCACTAAGGAATTTAGAATCTCTAATTGTTGCTGGTTGGTGAGGAAATGATCCCACCATCCTTTTAATTGACCAAGAAACCCGCAATAGCTGATTCTGCGATCGCTCGCCGTAAGCTCGATTGGGCCAGAAAGATTACCGCCATAGTCATTCATTGCAACAATCCTAAGATATTATATTCTGACATTCCATCTATATTCCACTTATAGATCGAAGATGCATTAAACCCTGATCGGCTTAACGCACTCAGCCTATCTATCTATCAGATCCCGGTGGACTATGGACGTTTGGGAGTGTCAATTCCCAATGGACTTTATTGATTTTAGGGGATGGTTCTTATGTGAAGGCTTCTATATCAGAAGAGGCTATTGAAGAATGGTCTTGCTCCAAGGTAGCAACCATCTTTGGATCGCGAGATCGTGAAAGAATCATTACTCTAGGAATAGAGGTAGAAGAGGATGCCTCTATTCTGTCAAGTTGTTCTTTAATGGCTTTGACAAAATCGGATTTGGACTCTTGAACAAGCTTTTGGCTATGTTTCGAAACCTGGAAAGGTTTGAAAATAGGTTCTTTAAGCTTTTTCAAGGAATCTGTCTTAGAAGAATCAGATTTTGATGAATCAGAAGGGATTTGGATAGTTGATTTTTGGATCTGGCCTTCTATCCTGGTCAACTGGCTTCCTATTGTGTTTAGATTAGCATTACGGTTATTCGCTTGAATAATGCAATCTAAGTTCTTTCTCGAATCATTAGGCTTTTGAACTCAGAAGGGATGTTTTGACCAGACAGAGGTTCACCACGATTTATGAATACTGAGGAGGACGTCAGATCAACGGTCCTATCGTTGTTCGATAGTGCTCCATTCCGCGATCTTTTACTAATCATGATCGATTCTTTTAAAAGGATAAGAATGTTATTTTCTTTCGTGATAAATCATTTCTCGAGTTGTTATCGATCCTTCAGTAGGTTTAAGTCTCTTTAAGTCGGATAAGTCGTTTGTTTTGTTTTTATCAAAACATCGATCTTATTCCTGAATAAACATGCTTTTATCACGCTTAAATTTCTAGTTCTAGGTTTTTATAAAAGGAAAATTTAATACTTATTGCTTGTTTCACGATATATCATCGTGATTTACAATATAAGGGGTAATAAGGTTTATAAAAGGGGTTCCTAGAACGACTTAATGACGAATCGCCATATCGTTAATGCGAAAAAGTTTTTTAAATCATAATCATTGTTGTCAGACGATCAACTTTTGAAATGATCTTTAATTTTGAATTATCAAGAGAGTTTTTCTCAAGATCTTCAGAAACTTTTTCTAACAATATCGCCTTTAATGCAATTTAAATCAAAGACTGTCAAACCAAGAATTGTCAATTTCGAGTCTGCTTTGAGAAGTTTAAAGTTATTTTTACTAAACATTTTCCTGGTGACTTGTTTTAAAACAAAGAAAATCATTGGGTATGGATTGATGTTTTCAAGTTGGTTGTTTTCATTCTGAATCTAAATATCGCGAGATTGAAATCGATTTTAGAGAACAAAGTTTCGTAAAAGAAACGCCGGCCTTATAGAAACCAAACACTGCAAAGAAGATTTAATAAGCCAAAAACTCGCTGTTGGAAGAATACTTATTCTGATAATGTTATCGAAGGAATGGCTGCAGATTTTGCGGGGTTATGAAAAACTTACGTGAGCAGCGCCGATGAAAATCCTTCTAAAATTGCCCTCTTATTGAATCTTGATTGAGAATCGATTCTCATGAGGCGGTGATCCTTTAAATAAGGACCAGGATCGTGGAAAGGGTGTGAATGATCAAATTAATTCTTTATTGTCAATTTTAATAGACCAATTTTAATCGATGCAGGCGTTGTTAGGCCGATTCGATCTGAAATAAATTTGCGCTGGAAGGTTGACTTAGAAACAGACCAAATGGTTAGCGATTTGGTTTAGCGATATACGCTGTAGTGTTCTTTCTGAACACAAATATTAATAGTTTTGTATGTGGCGGTGTGTGCGCGAGGCTCGAAGATAATCTTAGATCTGGATCAGGCTGTATTACGATTGAAGGGAGAAGAGAAGTACAACGGAAAATGAGATCTGCAGTCTGTTGTTTGAGATATGTCTGATTTGTATGGCGGATCGATATAGATCGATCTGTTAAATCTTTAAAAGAAATAAATCACGAAATTTAAACGTTCGTATAAGCGTAAAATAAATTACAATCTTTAAACAATTCTGAGTGGGAAGCTTACGTATAGCTTGAATCAAATCTTTTGTAAAGTGAAAATATTAAAGGAATATGATCTTGGGGAAGAAATTCTTGGGCGCTGGATCTCGATTCTAGAGAGAAAAAGGAGAAATCTTTAGAGAGAGAGGTTAGAAAAATAACCTGCTTTGGGTATAGCGTCTTCTTGCTTTAAATGAGCAGAGGGGCCCTCGAGAGGTGGGCAGGCTCTTTCAGTCGGCTTGAATCACGGGGTCGTGGACCGAGGCTTTGAAACTTTAGGGCAGGCAGCGTGTGAGAATAGTTCTCAGCCAGAACCTGAGGCGCAAGGCTGATTACAAATTTAGGTGGGACGCCAAGCACTAAGCAATTGAAGAGACATGTGGCTCCTTTGTGTCGAAGGACCACTCTTTAAAATAAATCTTTGGGTGAAGAGAGGCATATACTCCTTGTGTCAGGAGGAATAGCACGTGTGTGGTGAGGAAAATATAAATAGATAATATTTACTCTTTTTTTTTTTTAAGCGGATCATAGATAAGCAAAATTCTGATAGCGGGTCAAATAATTCTGAAAATAGGAATGGATCATGATAACTTGTCTTAACGGATCGCGATTAATCTTTAGAGATGGGAGGATTAGAAGAATCATCTTCATTGTTATCTCAAAGATATAAGCATTTCGGTACCGGCTTGATCAGGTGTTTGGAGCTTTGAGCGGAAGGCTCGACACAGTGGCTGTTCCTTTGAAATATTCTTCTTGGGTTTGGCGTGACCAAAAGTGATTAGACTTAGATTTTTGGGATAGAAAAGGTCGCGACAGGCTTTGATGTCTTTAATAGTGGGGTCGTTTTGTAGCTAACCAATTACGAACTATAGAATAGTCGATTTTGAATGTTCATTAATTTTATTTTAATTTAAAGGTTCTTTGAAGGGTAATTTGGGCATCACTGGTTTTGATGCAAGAAGGTTCGCATCAGGAACCGTGGTAGGAAGAAGTTTGTCAACAGAGAAATGGAAAAGCGTTTCTACGATTACATTAATTTCGTAGTGAGAACTTTAAAAGATTTAAACAATGAGTGGCATTTGGGGTGAGAATTTACGGGTTTGACCCGAAATAGTTCCACCGTTGTTGAAACGATTTGGAAGGCTTTGGATGGTTATTTTTAATTGAAGAAAATAACCATGATAGGATTTCTTTGGGTTTGGATAAAGAAAGTATTAAACCAAGCTTCTTGGTAGTCCCGATAAGAAAAGGATGTGCAATGGTTTAGCTGTTTTTGAAAATTTAAAGGAAAAGGTTTTGTTTGTGGAGACAAACTCCCATTTCTTTGGTGAGGACTTTAAGGATAGTTCTTAGTTGAATAGGCGGGCTCAGAATGAAACCGGCTTAAATAAAAATGTTTGAATTTTCTGAATCTGTAAATTAAAATCTTTGATAATATGGTGGGGTTTTTGTTAAATCCATGGTTTAAAAACCGACCTTTGGGAAAAACTTTGTTATTCTTGAAATGGATCAGTGGTAAAAGCATCTTGTAGATAAGATGTTTTGGAAATAGGTTTTATCAAACCATTCCGAAGTTTTCTTTGGAAGTTTTGTTTGTGATAAAACAATTTGGGATGAAGAACTTTCACCAGAAAGAATCACATTTTGTGAAGATACTTTAGAAATTTCTTTAGAAGATTCTTCCTTGGGAGAAGATTGGTTTTGAGAAAAACTTTGTAAAGCGAGCATAAGCTCAGGGGTTTTAGACATGGATTTGATCCATTTATTTACCTGTTCCTGGGAGGCCAAGGCTTTATCATCTTTCTCAATCATGTCGATCCATGATTTTATGGGCATGGCAGAGGATAACAATTTTTCTTTAGGAGGGGAGGCTTTAGAAGGTGTCTGGGACACAGGGTCTTTTGAGATCCCTTTCCCTTTGTCTTTTTTCTTTGGCGGCATTATCTGTTTTGAAGAAATTCTCTAGTTAGAAAATCAGGGAGAGAATTTGTATATCCTTTAATAAATTCTATTTCAAAATCAAAAACACTCAAAATAGCTTTCCATCGTGCAAAAATCTGTTTGATCTGATGTTTTGAACATCTTTTCTAAAACATGTTTTCTGCAATCAATTCTAAGTAAAATTTTTGATTTAATAAATCACTTTGGAATTTTGAAATGCATAAAACAATGAGCGAATTTCTTTTTAATGGTAGAATAATTTTGACAATCGTTCGATGTCTGAAACATATTGAACTACGCATTCTTTATTATTGTCTCTTGTTTTAATATTCCTCAATAGTCGATGCATCGGTTTCAATGATTTAGGTAATCTGAGGTTCTGAAATAAACATGGAATTTCTTTAACAATATTCTTTAAGTGCTTTCTTATACGTATGTTCTTGGACCATGCAATAGGATTTTCTTAAACTGTCATCGTGCAAAACTTTCTATCACAATAAGCATTTGGACAAAATCGAGAACGTAATTTAGAAACTTCCGAAATCTTTGCAATTGGGTTTATCGAGTTTTATCGGAAACTTGTCAGTGAAGGCAAGAGATCTTTCAATAGGAGTGATAGTTCCCTTAGAAATATAATGACCAAGGAACCTGATTTTAGTTTGAAATAACGAAATCTTTGAACTAGAAATGGCTAAACCAGCTTTTCTAGTTATTAAATAGAAAGTTTTTAAGTGTTTGAAGTGTTGATCTATGGAATGAGAAAAGATCAACATCGTGATATAAGCTATCACGAATTCGAGAATAAGGATTATAAATATCATTCATGTAGTGCTTTGAAATTACGAGGTGCGTTCTTTAAACAAAGGCATATTTGTCCATTCGTATTGACCAAATGGAGCAGTGAAAGCGGTTTATAACGGTCTTTAGGATGGAATTTGTATTTGCAAAAACGACTTCGTATCAATTTGAAAATATGAATCACGAGAATGGAGTTTTTGAAGCAAATCTTTTTATTAGGTATTGGATACCTAATCCGTTTTAAGGCTTTATTCAAGGTTTGTAATTAATAATAAATCTGGTGTTCCTCTTTCTATTTGAATTTTTATTCACGTAGAAAGCGGTATGAGACCATGGTGACTAGATTTGACAATTAAACCTTTGGATTCTAGATCTTTGATTTCATTCCTGATGACGTTCTAATCCATATTCATTTGGATAGTGCGTGCTTTAGTAGGAATTTTCTTTCGTGAAAAGAGTTTTCGTATGGTAAATCTACCATGTGTTGCTTCTGCTCAGGAAAGCGGATGAGTAAGTCAACGTATTTCTTTTCAATGAGTTTTGATAATCAGAAATTTTCTCTTTATAAAATCATTTTGGAGTTGGTTATCGATCCTTTGTAGGTTTAAGTCTTTCTTTAAGTCAGATAAGTCGTTTTGTTTTGTTTTTATCAAACGTTGATCTTATGTCAGTGAATAGAACATCTTTTATCATGTTTAAATTTCTAGTTACAGGTTTTTACATAAAAGGAAAATTTAATCTTTGTTGTTTGCTTTGAAGGATATATTGTCGTGATTTACAATATAAGGGTAATAAGGTTTATAAAGGGTTCTAGAATGATGTGATGAATGTCGTTCGTTAATAGGAAAAGTTTAAAATCATAATTGTTGTTGCGAATAGGCGCATCGACTTTTGAAATGATCTTTAATTTTGAATTATTAGCGGTGAAGTTTTTCTAGTATCTTTGTAAAACTTTTGAAGAACGATATAGAACTTTAATCTGATTTAAATCGTGTGGGTGTCGAAAAGAGCAATGGTGTCAATTTGATTCGTTTGAGAAGTTTAAAGTTATTTTTCTAAATATTTTACGGTGGTGACTTGTTTTAAAGCAAAAGAAAATCGTTGGGTATGGATTGATGTTTTCGAGTTGGTTGTTTCGTTATCATAGTCGGGTTTGATGTGTAATCGAGTTGTTTGTCGTTATTGTAATGTCAAAATGGACATATGAAAAATAGATGCGTAAATGAAGAAATCGTATTATGGTATGAAATGTATTTGGGTTCGAAAGGCAATTCTGCTGTTCAAGGACAAAAGGTTTGGGAGTGCTTTAAAACTTGATTTTTCTGCGAGGCTTAAAGAAGAAGAAAAGAATAAATGGTTCTTGGATAGTGGATGTTCGAGCATGTTGGAAAGCTATGTATGGTTTTCAAGTTTCGAAACTTGAAAGCAGTTGAGAATGTTTCTTTTGGAGATAATTGAGGAGGATTCTTGGAATCGGAAATGTCGGTAATATTTCATCGACCTTGATTGAAAATGTATGTTTGGTTGAAAATTTGAAACACAACTTGATTAGTATTAGTCGATTGTGTGACAAAGGTTATAAAGTAGTGTTTGATAAGTCTGGGTGTATTATTGAAGATGCATGTGATGGAAAAGTCTTGTTTATTGGAAATAGATGTGGTAATGTTTATACCATTGACATAGATGTTGCATCCAATTCATGATAAATGTTTTCAGCTCTACGTGATGATGGTTGGTTATGGCATAGAAGATTAGGTCATGAACATGGAATTGATTTCAAAATTTCAAAAATGATTTAGTTAAAGGACTTGAAAATAGATTTTCAAAAGATAGAATTTGTGAAGCTTGTCGATTTGGAAAACAAATCAAAACCTCTTTCAACAAGAATCGTGTTTCTCTTGAAACCTCTTGATTACTTCATGGATTTGTTTGGTCCATCTAGACATGCTGCTTAAATGGCAAGTATTATGCATTTGTAATTGTGGATGATTACTCTGAATACATGGGTATTGTTCTTAATAAGGATGATGCCTTTGATGCTTTTAAAATTTTTTGTAAAAGGTTCAAAATGAAAAGGGTTATTCTATTTCTTGCATTAGAAGTGATCATGGTAGAGAATTTGAAAATTATGCTTTTGAGTCTTTTTGCGATGACTTGGGCATAGAGCATCGATTTTCATCTCGCAGAACTCCATGACAAAATGAGTTGTTGAGAGAAAGAATAGATCTATTCAAGAAATGGCTAGGACCATGTTGAATGAAAATGCTTTACTAAGTATTTTTGGTAGGCGTCAACCTTGTTATGTTTTAAATCGGTGTTGATTAGATCTCTCTTAATAAAACTCCTATGAGCTTTGGAAGATAGAAAACCCATTGGCTATTTAAAGTCTTTGGTTGTAAATGTTTTATTTTGAACACAAAGACAATCTTGGTAAATTTGATCCAATCCGATGTTGGTATTTTTCTTGGGTATTGATTCAAACAAAGCTTATAGGTTTATAATAAAAGAACCTTGGTTGTGGAAGAGTCATGCATGTTTCTTTTGATGAGTCTAACTCCTCTGCGGAGAAAGGGTTGTTAATGATGATCACGGATGGAGAGTTCTGAGGAGAATCATCGAAGGATAAGAGAATGTGAAAATCGAAGATGATCGAGAGGGCGAAATATGGAGCGTGAAGGTCTTATTGAAACACTCCCGAGGGTGGAGGTATGTTCTTGTCACCCTTCGGATGCCATTTTAGGAGATCCATCTAGAGGTGTTACAACTAGATCATCAACTTGGGAACACATGTGAGCATCTGCGTTTATTTCTCAAATTGAACCAAAATCCTTTGCGGATCACGGAAAATGATGAGTCTTGGATTATGGCGATGAGAGGAGTTGAATCGATTTGAGAGAAATAATGTGTGGGAATTGGTTCTGGCGGAACATCGATCCATTATAGGTACTAAATGGGTATTTAGGAATAAGATGAATGAATCAGGTGTGGTTGTAAGGAATAAGGCTAGATTAGTGGCCCGGATACAAAGAAGAAGAATTGATTTTGATGAAACGTTTACGTAACTAGATTAGAATCCATTAGAATGTTGCTAGCATATGCATGTTATAAAGATTTCATTTTATTTCAAATGGATGTTAAAAGTGCTTTCTAAATGGTTATATTATGGAGGAAGTTTATGTGAAACAACCACTGGTTTTGAAAATGAAAATTTCGAACGTGTTTATAAGTTGTCAAAAGCGTTGTATGGACTAAAACAAGCTCACTGGAAAGCTTGGTATGATAAACTTAAAATTTCTTCTTTGGAAAATGATTTTTCAATGGGAAAAGTAGATACTACACTCTTTGTTAAGCATAAAAATCAAGACATACTTGTTGTGCAAATTTATGTTGATGATATTATTTTTTATTCTACTAATGAGTCCTTGTGCAAGGAATTTTCATTTTGTATGAGTAAGGAATTCGAAATGAGCATGATGGGAGAATTAGTATTTTCTTGGACTTTAAATCAAGCAAAACAATGAGGGAATTTTTATCAATCAAGCTAAGTATGTCAAGGATTTGCTCAAGAGATTTGGAATTGATGAGTCAAACACCAAGAGCACTCCAATGAGCACATGATCAAACAGATGAAAAAGGTAAAGTTGACATTAAAAGTATCGAGGGTATGATCGGCTCCTTACTTTCTTAACAGTAGACCCGATGTCGTGTTTAGTGTATGTTTGTGTGCAAGATTTCAATCATGTCGAGGAATCCCGTTTGCTTCTTTGTTAAAAGAATTTTTGATTTAAGTGGAACCGTAGATCTTGGCCTTTGGTATCACAGAGGAACTCGTATAGATTTATCTTGTTATTAGGATGCGATTTTCTTTGGTTATAAAGTTGATAGGAAGAGTACTAGTGGAACTTGCCATTTCTAGGTCATTCTCTTGTTTCATGGTTTAGTAAACAAAACTCAGTTGCACTTTCAACCAGGAGGCGGAATATATTCTTGCGAGGCGATTATTTGTCAAGTTCTTTGGATGAAACAAACTCTTAGAGATTATGGCATTAATCTTGAACAAATTCTATCAAATGTGATAATACTAGTGCTTATTAATCTATCGAAAAAATCCCATTCAGCACTCTAGAACCAAGCATATAGAGATTAGACATCATTTCCTGAGATCATGTACAAAGGGTGATATTGTATTAGAATTTATCTACGGAAAAACAACTGCTGATATTTTTACAAAACCCCTGTGAAGAACAATTTTCAAAAATTCGGTATGAACTTGGGATGATGAAATTTTGCATTAACATCTCTATTTATGTTATTGAATCTATTGAGATTGATTGATTGATGATTGTTGATGTTTATGAAGTGTTTGAGCATGATAGATATGTGAGGTGTTGTGATTTATTCATTTGAATCTTACGTGCTTCATGATACATGCTTGATGGATGAATTATTTGCTTGAATTAATCATGTTTTTAAATGTTTAAAATCTTGATTCATGCATTAAAATGGCTCTTGAGAAACTTGGAATCAAGAAATGATGGCGAGATTGATCAAAATGGCGGAAAGCAAACTCGGTGCGGTGGGACAGCAACGTGACTAGCCGCTGATCAACTGGCAGCTTGGATTCTGCTAAACCGAGGCAAGCGGCTAAGCTTGGTCTCGAGTGGGAAAGCAAGTTTCCCTCTTTTTGGCTTTATTCTTAACTTAGCTCCCTCTCTCTCAAAACCGTGCATCCACCACCATTTTCTTTCAAAATCTCTTGACTTCTCAACCATTTTCATGCCAAAATCATTGATTGATCCATCACCCATCCATTTAACTTCCATTAAACACCTTTCAATCATCATTTCTCAACTTCCTCTTCTCTTGTTCATCTCTCTCTCTCTCCGCGTGAATAGTGCACCGTTTCTCACTCAATTTCTTAAATCTTCCTCGTTTCTTGTTAAAATCAATCATCCAACCCATTACCCATCAACTTCCTCTTGATTTTCATCCTTGAACACCATTTCATCACTTCTCCATAAAATCCCAAATCAAAACCCTCACTTGGCGTTTCTCTCTTCATTTTCAAGCCTTCTCTAGCTCATCTTTAATCCAATCTACATTATATCTTAGTTTCATTCATCTTTAGAATCAATTTACTTGGCTCAAAAACATCCATTTCACTCAAATCCGAATTTGGTATTCAAGTTTGTTCTTATTTCAAAAATGGTGGGTGGTGAAAAATCCAAGAGCAAACAAATGGCCAAGCGGCCAAGGATGATTATGGAGATGTCTGAGTTCTTGTCAACTCATTTTCGGCATCTCCACTTGAGCTTGATTCTCGACAACTTATCAAGGTCGGTTGTTCCTCCACACTTTGTTAATCTTGCAAATTTGGCGAATTTGGTAATTTGTGATAAGTCTCTTGATAAATTTCTTATTGCCATGAGTTGGAAAAATGTCTTAGTGATTAAGGAACCATATTATGAGAATTTAGTCAAAGTGTTTTATTCGAATATGGATGTAGAGATTTCGGATAAATTGTTACAAGTGTTGGGGAGTTGAATTGAATTTAATGTTGCGATGTTAAATCGTATTCTTGGAACTCGAATGATGGATTGGAAATATATAGTGCTAGAGCGAATAAAATATCCTTGGTTTCTCTTGAAAATGTTGTTAGGGAAAATTTGTCGTCGGCATGATTTCTCCGATGAGTTTTGTCGGTCTGCAAAATCTCAAGCCTTGCCTCTTGAACTAGGATCTACCACTATGTTCTTCATGTGATTACTCTAGGTATGGTCATGGGGATGAAGTTAACCGATTGGATGTGGCTTTCTTTGGATTGTATTTTAGAGGTAGGAAGATCAATGTTGGTTATATTATACTTCGTATCTATGCTTGCACACCTTGTGTAACAATCGATCCTCCTTATGGTAGTATCATTACGCGTCTGAATTACTTGTACCCATCATTGAACCAACCTTTTTAATACAAGAGAACTAGGAGATCTTGCCATAGCTAATTAGGTTTTATATGGGTGGAGAATAAATGGACTAGAGATGGAGACTCTCAGGTTCTGAACTTGCTCTACGGATCATCGTTTCTTTAACGATGTCCTTCCTGAGCTGCTCCACGATCTTAGTGTCCCAGCGCTCTCATTATCCACCTCCTGCGGGTCATACCGATCATCTTGAGATGCCCATGAGGATTCGATCGGCGGATGTTAGCTAAAATGGATTCTCTTTCCACGCGTGATGGCTTTATTCTCGGTTTGAGGCCTTTCAAACTCGATCCATTCAGAACCAGCGACTCTTTGAACAGCAATGACAATTATTTGATCAACAACATGACTTTTTGCTCAATGATTCTTGATGGCGGTGACTTTTGACTCTTGGGTTTCCGCCATCATCTTCTCATCCCCATCTCCATGCTCTTTATTTTTACTCTTCCATCCTCTGTCACTCTGCACTACATTTTTTTTATATGCATTTATGTTTTATGTATGGATTGCGGATGATTATTATGATACGTTTGGATGCTTTGTACTTGGATGCTATGTTATGACTTCTTGATGTATTGCGAATCTTTGAATATTTGGATATTACATTTTCATCTCTTACTTCTATTTGGTTGCTTATTATTATCGTGAAAGCATTGCTTTAGTTTAATTTTGATGATGAAGGGAGAAGTCATGTATTTTTGTATTGTGTGTATTCGGAGGCGAAATTTTTGAAATATTATTATTTATTTATATGTTTAATTATGTATGCCATATATTAAGGGGAGTATTTATGTCAAAATCGTGAGATGTTTGTCATCGTGAGGGGAATTGTTAGCTAAAGGGCTATCGTATTATAATTTTGATGATATGACAAACGTATATATTAAGTGTTTAATAATTCTTGTATTTCAAGCTCACTAGTTTTTGAAGGATAATCTTTATCTGAAGTGGAATCAAGTTGAGACACTCGAAGGACAGCGAAATCGAGAATAGGAATTAAAAGCTCAGCGGATAAATCTAGTCTTCTGATTTCTTGTAAGCGGTATGATTTATTTTATCTTGGTTTAGCGTTGTGAAGCTCGATAGATGTTTTAGTAAATAATTATTTTGGTTTTGAAATTTGGTTTAAGATGAAAAAGTTTTAAATTTGAGTTGGACTTACTTATCAAGTTTTAAATCTTTTGGGCTATATTGTGACTTCTGAAAGATTGAGGGTCTAAGTGAAAGTTTTTGAGAACTTTAAATCTTCTTGATAATTTGGTTAAAACTCAAAAGGACCCATTTGAAAAGATTTGCTATAGTTGAGGGCCATACCATAATTTTAGAAAGTTTTGGAACTATTTAATTTTAAATATTCGAAATTGGACTTTTTGAAAAGTTTGATACTTTCTGGGCCATAGTATAATTACAGAAAGAATTGAGGCAAAACTGTAATTTCATGAACGATTCTTATGTAGAAATTCAAAATAACGGTACATTTATTCATTCCATTTCGGTTAAATCAATGACTGCTTGAGCAATTGATAGCAATTTGGTTTTTGGTTTAATATAAAAGCTTCAAAACCTTTTTAAAGGATCTGACATAAGCAGATCATAACATATATTGAGCTTCCAAATTGCAAAATCATCATAGATTAAATCATTTTGTGCTTGTGTTGTGAATCCACTCTTATAGTGAGTTCTTGTGTAATTTTCATTTCTTACCAAATTGAGTGTATTCAAGTGAGGGAAACACTTGGGATAAAGAGATTGGGGATATAATCTCTTCATTGTAAAGGTCTATTGACACCTTGAAGTCAAGTGTAAAGAACTTAAAGCCTTGGAAGGCTTGGATATTGAAATCCTCAAGCTTGGTTGGCTTGGAGGCGTGGACGTAGGCGGGGATTGCCGAACCACGTAAAACTTGCTGTGTTTGCATTCTCTTCCCTTACACTTTTATCTTTAAGCATTGTTAAATTTATTGTATTTGATTTAATTGTTGCAAGATTTATTGTTTTTGTGTGCATTAAGGCATTAGATTTAATTGGTGGGCGTTTTGGTTAGCTTAAGTTTTAAAAACCCAATTCACCCCCCCTCTTGGGTTGCATAACTTGTTTTTCAGTACTTTAGATGTTTCTGGTTTTGGTTCCAGAGTTTTTAGTAGTTTATCAAGATAATCTTTTTGAAGAATTGGGATTTACCAAAGATTTCCAAAGATAAGATTTATAAAATGAAAATTACAGATTTTCTAAAAACTGATTGCGTTATAAAGACAGAAGAAAGAGATATCACTCTTTCAAAACCTTTTGAGACAATTCATTTATTTGCTAAAGACTCTATAAAGAAATTAATAAAAAAAGGTTTTAATTATATCCATATCGGCTTGATCCAAGTTGGTATAAAACCTTTGACAAAAGAAGGATTAAACACTTATTTTAACATCACTCGAGGATGGGAGGTTTATCTCCTTTGATGATTCACTTCTGGTAGTATCGAATCTAGTCTGTAAAGGACCCATGTATCGTTTTCATTATCGAAACATAACGGTCTCCAAGATGAAAATATTTTAAAAGTATGATCTTACAAATCAAGACTCATGTATCATATCTTAGAAGGATCGATTAGGATTCGTTGATTTTAAAATATCATATAAAGTATGATCTCGTTTAGCAGCGTAAATTCAGGTCGAGGATGAAACTCTTACTCCTGGTGACCTTTCTAAAGCAAACCAATAAGGACCGGGATCGTGGAAAGGGTGTGAATGATCAAATTAATTCTTTATTGTCAATTTTAATAGACCAATTTTAATCGGTACGGGGCGTTGTTAGACCAATTCGATGCAGAAATAAATCTGCCTTTGAACCGGTTGACTTAGAAACGGACCGATGGTTACGATTTGGTTTCAAGTGATATCGCTGGTGTTCTTTACCAGCTTTAAATATTAATAGTTTTGTATGTGGCAAGTGTGTGCACCACAAGGCTCAAAGATAATACTAGATCTGGATCCCAGAACTAGTATTCTGATTGAAGGGGGAGAAGAGAAGTACAACGGAAAACAGAGATCTGGTCTCTTTGTTTAGAGATATCTGATTGTATGGCGGATCGATATAGATCGGTCTGAAATCTTAAAAGAAATAAATGCAGAAATTTAAACATTCATATAAACATAAAAATAAATTACAATGCTTTAAACAAATTACAAGTAAGAACTTACATGTAAACTTGAATCCAAATGCTTTGTAAAGTGAAAATATTACAAAAGGAATATGATCTTAAGGCAGGAAGAAATTCCTTGAAGCCTTTGGATCTCGATTCCTAGAGAGAAGAAGGAGAGAAATCTTTAGAGAGAGAGAGAGAGAGGTTCCGAAAAACAACTTCTGCTTTGGGCATAGCCTGCTTCTTCTTTAAATAGACAGGGAGCCCTCGAGAGAGTGGAAAGCGGGGCCTCTTTCAATCGCTTGAATCACGGGGGTCGTGGACCCAGAGCTTTAGGCTTTAGACAGACGCGTGTGAGAATAGTTACCATGTTCAGCAGAACCTGGCCACAGACTCGATTACAAATTTAGAGTGGGACACTTCAAAGCAGGTGAAGACATGTCGCTCGGCATGTCCAAAGGACCACCTGCTAAAATAAATACTTTGGGTGAAGAGACATGTACGCTCTCACTTGTGTCCAGAGGACCACCCAATAATGACAGGGAAAATATAAAGAGATAATATTTACTCTTTTTTTTTTTTTTAAACGGATCACCGATAAACAAAATTTACAATAGCGGGTCACCGATAATTACAAAATAGGAACGGATCACCGATAACATACTAACGGATCACCGATTAATGCTTTAGAGATGGGAGGATTCCGAAGCAATCATCTTCATTGTTATCTCCCAAAGATATAAACTCGATGAACTCTTGATCCAGGTAATTTGGAGCTTTGAACAGGCTCGACACTGGTGGCGAGTGTTCCATAACTTTGAAATATTCTTTCTTTGGCCACAAAGTGATTAGACTTTGATTTTGGGATGAAAAGTTCCCAGGCTTTGATGTCTTTAATAGTGGGGTCATTTTGTAGCTAACCAAACTATAGGAATAGTCGGTTTTGAATGTTCATCAAATTTTGACCAACATTTAATTTAAAGGTTCTTTGAAGGGTAATTTGGGCATCACGGTTTTGGTCAGAAGGTTCATAGACCAGTAGGAGTTTGTACAAAGGAGAAATGGAAGCAACGTTTCCCAAAATTTTCTTCGGAAGAAAAAATGAACTTAGGCTTAAAGATTTTAGGTGGCATTGGGGTTTTGGTTTACGGGTTTTGGGTGACCAATTTGGAAGATTTTGGATGGTTATTTTTGAATTGAAGAAAAATAACCATGAATGGGATTTCGTTGGGTTTTGAATAAAGAAAGTATTAAACCAAGCTTGCTGGTAGTCCCAATAAGAAAAGGACTGGCAATGGTTTAACTGTTTTTGAAAATTTAAAGGAAAAGGTTTTGTTTTGTGGAGACAAACTCCCCACTGCTTTGGGCTGAGGACTTTAAGGATAGTTGCCGTTGAATAGGCAGGCTCAGAATGAGCTTCACTTAAATAAAAATGTTTGAATTTTACAGAATCTGTAAATTCCAAAATACTTTGATAATATGGCTGGGGTTTTGTTAAATCCCATGGTTTAAAAAACCAGCCTTTGGGGAAAAGCTTTGTTATTGCTTGAAATGGATCAGAGTGGTAAAACCCATCTTCCATAGATAAGATGTTTTGGAAATAGGTTTTATCAAACCATTCCGAAGTTTTCTTTGGAAGTTTTGTTTGTGATAAAACAATCTGGGATGAAGAACTTTCACCAGAAAGAATCACATTTTGTGAAGATACTTTAGAAATTTCTTTAGAAGATTCTTCCTTGGGAGAAGATTGGCTTTGAGAAAAACTTTGTAAAGCGAGCATAAGCTCAGGGGTTTTAGACATGGATTTGATCCATTTATTTACCTGTTCCTGGGAGGCCAAGGCTTTATCATCTTCCTCAATCATGTCGATCCATGATTTTATGGGCATGGCAGAGGATAACAATTTTTCTTTAGGAGGGGAGGCTTTAGAAGGTGTCTGGGACACAGGGTCTTTTGAGATCCCTTTCCCTTTGTCTTTTTTCTTTGGCGGCATTATCTGTTTTGAAGAAATTCCCTGGTTAGAAAATCAGGGAGAGAATTTGTATCCCCTTTAATAAATTCTATTTCGAAATCAAAAACACTCAAAATAGCTTGCCATCGTGCAAAAATCTGTTTTGATGCAATGTTTTGAACATCTTTTTCTAAAACATGTTTTGCAGCTTTGCAATCAATTCTAAGTAAGAATTTTTGATTTAATAAATCACTTTGGAATTTTGAAATACATAAAACAATAGACAGAATTTCTTTTTTAATGGTAGAATAATTTTTCTGACAATCATTCCAATGTGCAGAAACATATTGAACTACCTGTTCTTTATTATTGTCTACTTGTTTTAATATTCCTCCATAACCTAAATCTGATGCATCAGTTTCAACAATTTTAGGTAATGCAGGATTTGCAAGAAATAAACATGGAATTTCTTTAACAATACTCTTTAAGTGCTTTACTATGTCTGTATGTTCTTCAGACCATGCAACAGGATTTTTCTTAAGCCTATCATGCTAAGGCTTTGCTATCCTAATAGCATTTGGACAAAAATCAAGAACATAATTTAGACTTCCTAGAAATCTTTGCAATTGGGTTTTATCAAGGATTTTATCAGGAAACTTGCCAGTGAAGGCAAGAGATCTTTCAATAGGAGTGATAGTTCCCTTAGAAATATAGGGCACTTACCATTATATCAGAGCCAAGGGAAAGTAGTGTGTTTTACAGTTTAAAGATTTTTGTATTAAAATTTGGATGGCTTCCGAATCATTTTTCTGTTTTTCTTTTAAGTCTTTTATCTCAGATTTAATATCTTTAATCTCTTTTTGAAGATCTTGGATATTAGGAACTGTTTTCCTTGTTTTCTTTTTATTCAAGATTTCAGTGAGATCATATGTATTCTTTTTAATGGTTGGTACTTTAGATGTTTCTGGTTTTGGTTCCAGAGTTTTTAGTAGTTTATCAAGATAATCTTTTTGAAGAATTGGATCTGAAATATGTTTAACAAGTTCAAGAAAAGTTTCTTGTTCTCTTGTTAAAACATTGATTTTCTTTAAATAGGATTCTGTGTCAGAATCACTATTGCTTGAAACAGAAGTGTCAGAATCAACTTCATTAAATTCATCAATTTGTAAAGGATCACTGTCTCCTGTTAAGGAGAAATCTGATTCTGAATCAGAAGATTCAATAAGAAGAGGGGCAATTTTAGAAAGGATTTCTTCATCGAGGTCAAGCTCATGAAGTCTTTTGTTAACCCTGCAAAATCTTGCAGTGTGTCCTTTCTGATGACATTTGTAACAAGTGGCTTCCTTCCAGTTGAAAGGAGCTTTTGGCTTGGTTTTGAAATCTTTCTTTTTAGAGAAGTTTGGTTTTCTATAAGGCCTCGAAGGTTTCTTACGAAAACTTTGTTCTCTAAAATCAGATTTGAATCTCTTGTGATATTTAGATTTGTAATGTTTCTTGTAAGGCTTTGTAGGGCACTTACCATTACAATCTTTGGAAGTGGATGGCTTTAGAGGATCATGGCCAAATTGTTTACAAAAACTACCTAATTCACGCTTAGATTGTTTAAGCTCTTGTTTTAGGCGTTTTTGTAATTTGATATCCTGGCAAATCTTTAGACCCTCTTTATTGACAAAACTGACTAGTTCACCATAGGTGAGTTCGTCATAAGGAATGCGATTGTCATAAAGAGTTTTAATGGAATTCCTGACTTTTTCTCCTAAGAGAGTAGGTAAACCAGCAAGGAATTTTTCTTTCCATGTGGTATGGTTTGCATCATCCCTTAAGAAAAGTCTGGTGAAGAAAGTGGTTTTGTATGATTGAAATTCACTAAGTTTTCTACATCTCAAGTTATGTAGCAACTCAGCATTTTTGTCTCTGAGATGAGACGGATCTCCGATAAAATGGAGAGATACAGTAATAATGAGGGGTATGACAGCGTCCTGAGTAGGATTACCGTGCTCATCAAGGATGGGTAAGCCATCTTGATCACTTTGGATGGAATTTAGAATCTCTAATTGTTCTTTGGTTGGTGAGAGGTGATCCCATCCTTTTAATTGACCGTGAGAAACTGCATGATAAGGATTTACGCGATGGCTCATCGGAAGTTCTGATTGGGTTTTTGTAGGCATTAGGCTGCCATAGTCATTTGTTGCAATGATCCTAGTATATTATATTCGGACATTCCATCATATTCCACACTCATGGGCGAAGATGCATTAAACCTGGATTGGTTTAACGCACTTGGCCTATTATCTATTGCTAGATCTGGTGGACTATGGATGTTTGGGAGTGTCAATTCCCAATGGACTTTATTGATTTTAGGGGATGGTTCTTCTGTGAAGGCTTCTATATCAGAAGAGGCTATTGAAGAATGGTCTTGCTCCAAGGTAGCAACCCTGCTGGATTGTGGAGTATCAGGAGCAATCATTACTCTAGGAATAGAGGTAGAAGAGGATGCCTCTATTCTGTCAAGTTGTTCTTTAATGGCTTTGACAAAATCGGATTTGGACTCTTGAACAAGCTTTTGGCTATGTTTCGAAACCTGGAAAGGTTTGAAAATAGGTTCTTTAAGCTTTTTCAAGGAATCTGTCTTAGAAGAATCAGATTTTGATGAATCAGAAGGGATTTGGATAGTTGATTTTTGGATCTGGCCTTCTATCCTGGTCAACTGGCTTCCTATTGTGTTTAGATTAGCATTACAGAAGTTATTCTGTTGAATAATGCTATCTAAGTTCTTTTCTGAATCATTAGGCTTTTGAACTTTGTAAGGGGATGCTTTGATTTGTATAGGAGGTTCACCATGATTTATGGTAATACTCCTGAGAGGAGGATGCTCAGAATCAATGGTCCTATCAGTGTCTGATAGGTTCCATTCCGTGATCTTTTTACGAATTGTGATTGGATTTGATTCTTTAAAAGGATAAGAAATGTTATTTTCTTTCGCATAAATCTCAAACCAATCGAAAAACATAATATGAACTTTATGCAAATTTACAAATTCATAATAAACCTCTTGAATTTCTTTTCTTTGGTTTAAAAATTGTTTAAAAAACCAAAGTCTTTTTTCTTTATTAATCTTAGAATAAAAATCTTTATGAAGGAGAGTTTTATCAAGCTCAAAATCTTTTTCAAGGGCATTAATGACATTTTACATTCTGCGAAAGCGTGGGAGAAGTTGGAGGAGAAGGTTCCTTCCTATTCTTTTTTTTCTCTTGTTATGGATGAGGAATACTAGTAGTATAATCAACAGAACGTATAGAGGAACTAGGTATATCTGAAGTGGAGAACCTAGGTTGGCTTTGAAAAGGTAAATTTATGACAGAAGGGACTTTTGTGAATTTTCTCTCCAATATAGGAATATTGGGAGTTGGATTTTTATCAGAAGATACGGAGAATCTGGAAGACATGGATCTTCTGAATGATAATTTGACTTTACAATCAGAATACTGAGTCACATTTTGTAACTCTGTATTTGGCTCAAAGTGTCTAGGAATCACTGGTTGAGTGGCTCCTTCAAGAATCCATTCCTCAGGAAGATTAATATCTTTCCACTGGATTGGTCTTGGTATGACAGTGTTTGCTTTAGAAAAGTCAGTCTGTAGGAGAAGAGTTTCATCCTTCCTACAGTGACGTTCTAAATTCATATTCATTTGGATAGGTCGTGCTTTAGTAGGAATTTTCTTTTCATCAAAAGAGTTTTCGTATGGTAAATCTACCATGTGTTGCTTTCTGCTCCAGAAAGCAGATGGTAAATTAGCACATATTTCTTTTTCAATGAGTTTTTGATAATCAGAAATTTTTCTCTTTATAAAATCATTTTGGAGTTGGTTATCGATCCTTTGTAGGTTTAAGTCTTTCTTTAAGTCAGATAAGTCGTTTTGTTTTGTTTTTATCAAAACATTGATCTTATTCTGGTGAATAGAACAGGCTTTTATCATGTTTAAATTTCTAGTTCTAGGTTTTTCTATAAAAGGAAAATTTAATACTTTGTTGTTTGCTTTGAAGGATAAATTGTCGTGATTTACAGTATAAGGGGTAATAAGGTTTATAAAAGGGGTTCCTAGAATGACAATGTGATGAATGTCATTCGTTAATAGGAAAGAAGTTTTAAAATCATAATTGTTGTTGCGAATAGACGCATCAACTTTTGAAATGATCTTTAATTTTGAATTATTGGCGGTAGAGAGTTTTTCTCTAGTATCTTTGTAAAACTTTTTCGGAACAATATCAGCTTTAATGCAATTTAAATCAGCACCAGTGTCGAAAAGGGCAATGGTGTCAATTTCGAGTTCGTTTGAGAAGTTTAAAGTTATTTTTACTAAATATTTTCTGGTGGTGACTTGTTTTAAAACAAAAAGAAAATCATTGGGTATGGATTCAATGTTTTCAAGTTGGTTGTTTTCATTACAAATCTAAATATCACAAGAGATTCAAATCTGATTTTAGAGAACAAAGTTTTCGTAAGAAACCTTGTAGAAACCAAACTTCTAAAAGAAAGATTTCAAAAGCCAAAAGCTCCTTTCAACCCAAGGAAGCCACTTATTACAAATGTCATCGAAGGACACACTGCAAGATTTTGCGGTTAACAAAAAGACTTCATGAAGCCTCGATGAAGAAATCCTTTCTAAAATTGCCCTCTTCTTATCAATCTTACGATTCAGATCAATTCTCATGAGATGATCCTTTACAAATTGATGAATTTAATGAAGTTGATTCTGACACTTCTGTTTCAAGCAATAGTGATTCTGACACAGAATCCTATTTAAAGAAAATCAATGTTTTAACAAGAGAACAAGAAACTTTTCTTGAACTTGTTAAACATATTTCAGATCCAATTCTTCAAAAAGATTATCTTGATAAACTACTAAAAACTCTGGAACCAAAACCAAAAACATCTAAAGTACCAACCATTAAAAAGAATACATATGATCTCACTGAAATCTTGAATAAAAAAAAAACAAGGAAAACAGTTCCTAATATCCAAGATCTTCAAAAAGAGATTAAAGATATTAAATCTGAGATAAAAGACTTAAAAGAAAAACAGAAAAATGATTCGGAAGCCATCCAAATTTTAATACAAAAATCTTTAAACTGTAAAACACATTACTTTCCCTTGGCTCTGATATAATGGTAAGTGCCCTATATTTCTAAGGGAACTATCACTCCTATTGAAAGATCTCTTGCCTTCACTGACAAGTTTCCTGATAAAATCCTTGATAAAACCCAATTGCAAAGATTTCTAGGAAGTCTAAATTATGTTCTTGATTTTTGTCCAAATGCTATTAGGATAGCAAAGCCTTTGCATGATAGGCTTAAGAAAAATCATGTTGCATGGTCTGAAGAACATACAGACATAGTAAAGCACTTAAAGAGTATTGTTAAAGAAATTCCATGTTTATTTCTGGCAAATCCTGCATTACCTAAAATTGTTGAAACTGATGCATCAGATTTAGGTTATGGAGGAATATTAAAACAAGTAGACAATAATAAAGAACAGGTAGTTCAATATGTTTCTGCACATTGGAATGATTGTCAGAAAAATTATTCTACCATTAAAAAATAAATTCTGTCTGTTGTTTTATGTATTTCAAAATTCCAAAGTGATTTATTAAATCAAAAATTCTTACTTAGAATTGATTGCAAAGCTGCAAAACATGTTTTAGAAAAAAATGTTCAAAACATTACATCAAAACAGATTTTTGCACGATGGCAAGCTATTTTGAGTGTTTTTTATTTCGAGATAGAATTTATTAAAGGGGATACAAATTCTCTCCCTGATTTTCTAACCAGGGAATTTCTTCAAAACAGATAATGCCGCCAAAGAAAAAAGACAAAGGGAAAGGGATCTCAAAGAACATACAAAGCCTCCTCACAAGAAAAATTGTTCATACGTAACAAAGATGGTAAAGTCAAATTATCATTCAGAAGATTGTGTGTGTTAAAATTTGAAAAATTATCACCATCTGAGTTTGATTCTTTATCAGAGTGTTTTACAGATACCACGATCCCGGTCCTTTGGAAATTTAATAATAATGATTATTAAATTTTATTAACTTTACTATTTTTATTAATATTATCATTATTAACAATAAAAATAATGATAAAAATAATAATTAATAACAATAATTAATTTATCATTATTAAAAATAATAATAACAATAATTAATAATAATTAAAATAATAAATTTAATAAATTTAATAATTATAGTAATAATGTAATTTCATTATCTAGATATATTTATAAATATTATTATAAAAATGATATTAAATAATAATAATAATAATAATAATAATAATAAATGTTAATAATGATAATATTAATAAAAATAATATTAAAAGTAATTAATAATAACTAAAATAATAAAGTTAATAAAAATAATATTAACAATAATTAATAATAACTAAAATAATAAAGTTAATAAAAATAATATTAACAATAATTAATAATAACTAAAATAATAAAGTTAATAAAATTTAATAATAATAAATGTTAATAATGTTAATAAAAATTAATATTAATAAAAATTAATTTTTATTTTTATTTTTATTAATATTATCATTATTGACATTTATTATTATTAAATTTTATTAATTTTTTTATTTTAATTATTATTAATTATTATTTTTATTTTTATTAATATTATCAGTATTAACATTTATAATTATTATGATTAATTTTATTTTTTAATTAATATTATTTTTATAATAATATTTATACATATCTAGTTCATGAAAATCACATTATTTAATACTGTGGATATTTTGGTAAATTGATTCTCATTATCATTCCTCATTCTTATTTATTTTACCAAGTAAACACATCAATGGCACTCTAGCACATTTTCATTCTCATTTATTTTTACCAAGTAAACATTAGAATCTCATTCCCATTCCTCATTTCCATTCCAGCTCATTCTCATTCCCAGCTCATTCCCATTCCTTAAAAGTAAACGCACCATTAACACGTAAAATTGCGGATAATATCCCTTTTCACATGTCATCATCATAACTTCTTAGTAGGTCTGCAAATGATTGGGATGAAATTCTTGTATTTCTATGCAGTCGGCAACGAATTGTTGATGGATCGAGCTCGCGAGAACGCCTCAGTATCTTCTCCGCTGTTATAGGTGAGTGATTTATCTCCAAAAGGCAACTGCTTGTTGATGGTCGGAGCTCCCTCAGCAGACTTGGGTCCATCACCTTATAATCTAGTTCAACAATGATCTTCTCCAAGATTTCACTGTTCAAAAAGAGTCTCAGGAGCTCAACTTGGTTCGCTCTCCCACAAAATTCGGTCATTCTAATCCATTTTAAACTTGGAGGTAGAAATAGCAATTCGAACTGTTTTGGAATCAGTCCAGTCTCCCAAGAGCTGCAGTCAGCAAATGTTATATGAAGAGATTTAATAGTAGATGTGCAATTGAGTAGATAAGCCATGACTCTAATGTCACCATTCTCAGCTCTCAGACCAAGCTCCAAATGCTTGAGATTGCGAAACTTTGGTAAACTGATAGACAGCAACACGAGCCACGAAGATCCGGAAGAAAACCAAAGCCAAATCCTAAGTTTACTACGTGAGGGCATGAGCCCATGCAAGCCATGCATGAGACATGCATGTGCTGATTTTTTGAAGATACGTGCTGGAGCTGGGAGCCATGAGGCACGGATGTTGTTTTCGATTATCTTTCGATTCCAAATTATTAGCTCAGTTGTTACTTTAAAATTAGTTTACTCAGCCGTGATTGTAGGTTGAAAAAAACCAAAGTCTTGTTATTATAAATAAGCTCCAGAATAGTAATAAAGGTAGAGAATTCGAATTACAATTGTTTGGTCCTTTCTCGCCATAAGCAGAAAAACATCCGTGCATTGCTCGAACTCATTACCTGCATCTGACTGGGACCTAACATAAACGCTGCGATAAATTTCTTTCACATCGTAAATGCTGCATGCACGATGAAAAAAAGGTTAGTTATTGCCCAAGTTATCTAATCCAAAACCTCGTATATAAAAATAAAATACGAATATCTATCCGTACCTGAATACATGTGTCCCGTAGGTGAAGAATCTTCACACTTGAAAGCATTTTAACGAATGTACTGACTCTTCCATCCGAGTTAAAATCAGGAAGTTGCAAGCAAATATCCGCTTCATCTAAGTTGGCCCAAATGCCTAAATCAGATTCATTATCTGAACTTGAAAGAGTCATGTAAGCACCACAACGGAAAAGGAATAAATTTTCAAGATTGGGGCTTTTGAGCAGATGATAACTAAAGGTCTTGGGGAGAATGAATTCGGACAGTTGCAAGTTCTTCATCTTTGGGAAGAAAAAATTATCAGGAAGTCGAGCCATTGCATGTCCAGCTTTGAGTTTCAGTGTCACCAAAAGATTACAACTAAAAATGCAGGAAGGATAACTAAGAAAGACTTCCATAACTCTTCAATGATAATATCCGAAAATATCCTGCAAAGATATTATCGGATCAGAATACTTCAGTGTGAATTATTGATTTGTACCATACACATATACATCGGAAATTCCTAAATTATTGGATCGATTTTAGTTCGATAATGTCGTTTTCCTATTTTCTGCGGATAAATTTTTGGGCATAAAAATTAAAAAAATTAACAAATAGTTAAAAATAATTTTAAAATAATTATTGTTAAATGTTGTATAAATAATTAGTTGTAAAGAAAATCAGTTAACTGTTTAGTAAATGTTGTTTTTAAAAGTGTTGTAAAATTTTGAATAATTATATGCATTTAATAAGAATTCAGTCCAAATGAAGAAATTTGACACAATGCTGAATGAGTGTCGGTTCAGTATTGAGGCACTCTAGCTTAGCTGCTACAAAACAAAAACTGTATTTATAAAATAAAAGTTAATATTGTATAATAAATATAGTATTCAAAAAATAAATTTGACAAAAACAGTGAATATATTATAGGTTCTTTATCATATATGTGGTGGATCAAATCAACTTTTTCCAAATTAAAGCAGTTAGTATTTAGTATTGCTATGTGTCTTTGTTGGAAGTGGATTTTGGGAACCTATAGTTTTTTTTTTTTTTTTGTTTCTTTATGTACTTGAGAAGTATTTTATTCACAATTTATCGGATTTTGTAAACTGTATTAGCTATCTCATCACACTATTATTTCAACTATTTAGCAATTTTTATAATTTTCTTTTATTTAAATGATTTAGTATTTCTATTTAATAATAGATTAATTAAAATTGAACTAAATAATTATTAAATTAAAGGGGATATAGGGGATAGGGGAGGGAGATGGGTATCTATATTTTTTAACCCAACCCGTACCCATTCAAACCCATATCGGGTAAGGGTTGGTGATGGGGATGTTCACTATCAAATGAGTGTAGGTACAGTATTGGCATCCCCGCATAATATTGCCCAGTCGGTTGTCATCCCTAGGGATAAATAAGTTATTTGCTTAATATTTGTTCTTTGGAATATAAAATATTCATTTATTATATGAAAATTGTAATTGTTGCAATCTATGTAAAAAGCAAATATGTAATTAAGGTAGACTTTTTTTAAATTTTTTACTTAATATCATTTTAGTTTGTAACTAATAAAAAATCTTAGAATAAATAAATAATAATAATAAGAAATAGATCATAATTAATAAAAAAGAACAATAAGAATTTTTCTTTTTTTATTTAAGAATTTTTATTTTTAGTTTCACTTTCTTTGATTTATCTAATTTAAAGGAAATATGAATTCATAAAATAAGACAAATAAGAAAATTAAAATTAAAATTTATGATAGCCCAAACGGTATATTGGGAAATTGATGGGTGAAGCAGGGCCACAGCTAAAATGAAATTTAAAGAAAAAAAATAACAAGCACACAAAGGGATCGAGAATTTCGTGGTTAGAACTTGGCCACTGCGTTTGACGAACAAAAAGAAAATATTTTACTAATAAAAAGTATTATAATATCTTTAGCTCAATATCCAGAGCCCCAATACGCTCAATCTCTTACTCACTAATCACTCAACTCTCACCTAATTAAGAGTTCTCTGTTTGGAGGAACTACCAAATTTAATGAGCATTTGTAGCCGTCGTTCAACAAGAGTTTGTAATTCTCTGAAAATGATTTCTGTGTTTCAATGTCCAAAGATAAAGAGGATGCCTGTCTTGCTTCCCCATCTTGTAAATGGCCAACCATTAAATCCCCGCTCTCGTAGGATCTACATCAACAAAGATTGCTGGGATGCACTGGAGTGGGATCATCCCAACACTAAAAGCCTCCTCACACCCTTCCGTGTAAACTACTAGTGGAGCCCCTCTGGTTGGAGTTAGGAGTACCTCCGGTGAGTTCTTCAATACTTCACTCCATTCGTTTAAGAAATCTTTTCCTTTTTTTATTTCTGTCATCATCTTTAATTCCCCCATTTTTTATGTTAAAAACAAAAATAAATAGATAAATAAATAAAGCAAAGCTTATTGCACTCTTGTTATTATGATCAGCGAAATGTCACGAGGCCAAAGCAATTTGCAAATGTTAGTTCTTGGAAGGAACAACTGTGCAGAAGCAAATGAAATGAATCGAGGTATGATTTCTAAAGTGAAGTTTGTTCTAGGGAAGTGATTTGCTTTATGATGATTTGCACAGTACTCTAGGCAAGCTAAGTACTTTCTGTTTCATATTTCTCACGATAAAGATGCATTCTAATTCGTTAATTATCGAGTTATTTTGTGTGTAATAATAACGCATGTAAACTTCCTATCATATTACTAGGAAACTTGTATAATATTTTCAGCTGCCTGTCACACTCTCTCCTTCATGTAAATATATGGTTTTCATGGCATCCATTCTTTATTTTGCCGTAAATTGTGCTTTCTTTGGCAGAGGTTAGTTCTTGATGGCATACGAACTATGCCACGTTCCTACAGGAATAGAAAGGTCAGCTAACAAGCTGTTTATTCTTTAAGAATGCAACTCTCACTTGGGAATACAGCAAAAAGTCAGGAAACAAGATGAAGATAATCCGCAAATCAACTCTCTTTTGGCAATACAAGGCGATCTTGACCTTCGATAAGCTTCGCAGATTGAATGACATCCCCAGTTTTGATCTGTGGCAGAATGTCTCTCCCCACCGTTGTGTACCTGCAAATTAGAAGAAAAATATAATCAGTTCAAGCAACAAACAGTCTCTAGCTTGCTTACAGCCGCTAGCCAAGATAAAAAAGAAAATAATATGATAGAGGTTTAATAATTTACCCAAAAACGGAAAATTGCCCTTCATCGAAAGACAACCCCCCTAGGCCAGCCTACAGAACAAGTACATGTGAGAATATATCAGTCTAGATAAATCAAAAGCAAAGTAGAGACCATAAGGAAAAGGAATACGGACATATTGAACAAAAGCCTGTTATGTCTGGGTTCTAACGATGTGATGTAATTTGCTCACATTTCTTTTGTCATAAAGGTAGAAGAAAAACTGATACGGGGCAGAGTATTCCTCTGAGTCTTCACTATGTGCCATTGCAACAGCTCCATATACTGATAAAGGAAGAACCGGCAATTCTCCATCCTTCCAAGTGAAAATTAAAGAATGAAGACAATGTATCGTAATATTTTTTTTTTTAAATTTTAAGAAGTAAGATAACGTATTGTTAAGTGCATCAAAATATGCAATGTTACGATTGTTAAGTGCATCAAAACATGCAATGTTTACCTGCACATTTAAGGCTGTCCTGTACAATGGCTCAAATTGCCCTGATGGCATTATTTCCAAGGGCAAATTGTAATCACTGCCCTTATCTAGACCTTTTTCTGTCAAAACAGCTTGGTTCGTACAATTTAGCCTTGTCCCATCATATGCTCCATCAATCACCTGAAAGTTTATTGAATGGTTTAATGTGTTTTATCAGGAGAGTACACGTACTCCTGTAATTCTAAGTTTTCCATGGAAGGAAAAGAATGTTTATTGAGTTTTTAGATTTGTTTAAAAACCACTGCAGTCATCAAACCTGAAAGTAGACGGAGAAAAATAACAGGAAAAATCCAGATTACATGATGACTGTACAAAGTACATCACAAGGCTGAGGTGAGATTCAACTACCTTACCAGCTTTGCGACATTCCCAGCTGTTAATGGTGCTGAATATCCATCTAGAACAACCTGAATCAATTAACAGTAAATTACTAGCAGAAAACACAATAACACACTAAAAGAATAGTAGCAATGTAATAGCTCATTTTGATGAAAGGAAATTCATAAGTTTGCAGAAATTAATACACCTAAGACTTCTAGAAAATTAACAAGAACTACTGCATGCAGCTTACCATAGTTATCCTTTTCTAAAAATGAAAAATAAAAAGGGAAAACACATGATGATGCTTAATTAAGTTAAATTCATCTACCTGAATTGTAGCAGTTTTCCTTGGTTCACCACCAGCTTCGGGAGAAAATGCTGAACCATCTCCCTTCTCAATGGTAAGTTCGACGATTCCTCTCCCTGTCAACCTAAAAATAAAAGAGTACCACATTCTAATTCCAGATCATACAATACCAATAAAAAAACTTGCCTTTCCACAACAAGATTTGACTCATTGTGGATATGGAAATAGAAACAACCATAAGGACAGACACTAGAATAACTTGTTTGAGTAACATCACTTTCTATGATACCCATATAACCACCATCACTAAAATAGAGAATTAGAAGTTATAAGACAATCAACAGAAAATACTGACCTCGGATATTTCTTGTATTGCTCTGGCAACAAAAAGGATAACCCAGGAGCCTGTTGCAAACAATAATATTAACTTGAGATTTTTACATGTTCTCATATGGTCCAAGTTGCATAACTATCAATTTAAAATTACTGGAAACTGAAGAAAGTCAAGTCATTTGTCAAATAGATATGCGGATCATAGAAGGATCATTTAAATTACAAAGGAACCGCAAAACCTGTAGCAACTCCAGTTCTGCAACTGTATCCAGTGAAGATGCAAGGCCAACAGATACTTTATCTGGGTCCTGATCCTTGATACACTTTAGAAGTGCTTGCAGTCCACCCTACAGAAAAGAAAACTATAATATCATTTAAGTGTGTTCAGCAATGGACCATGCAAGCAGATTTTGTAATCAATTACATGAGAATTTTATAGATAAATTATTCCCTTGAAGACTGCTGTCGTGTAAACGAAATAACTGTAGCTTATAAAACATAAAGAGCTTTCTTTACATTTTCGGTTTCTTGAAAGCATGTAATTCTGCAGACATGTAATTGTGGCTCTTTGTAGACGTGTAAACGAGTGAGAGAAATTAAAATGCTTATAGCACTTCATAGGTCATTATACATTTTAAATGTTCTTAATCAACCCAACATTGGGCGTAGTAGTTAGTCAATATGAGTGAAAGATATATAAAGATTCTAGGTGTTTTCTGACTTTCTCACATTAAATTAAGCTGTATTTCTTATTTCCAAGTAAATTCTTATACCTTCCCGTCAATGAGAGATGCATACAGTGTAGAACCCTTTTCCTTTAGATCCGCTGGAATACTTGCCAGTATAGAGTCCTTTTCGTCCATTGCTATCTAAAGTCAGGAAAGCAAAACAATCATGCAAATTTCCGGAAACTGAATCATAATAGATGACTTGGATAATGAGAGAAGAAAAGAAGTTAATGGCTGAAGGTTTACAAAGTGAAATAAGTCTCAGTTACTTGATTTTTTTAACACTCGCTGGGCTGCAAAATATATATTAAGACCACTCGTAGATAGAAGGTTATTCTCATTCTTAATACATTGTTTCTTAAGAAAAGAGAGAGAGAGAGAATTAGACAAATAACACCTTTAGGGCTTTCTTCACATTACCCTCCATGGTTCCATAAGGTTTTCTCTGTGGAATCCTTAGCAAAAATGATATATCCTCCAAAGAAGCCTTAAAAGAAAAAGCTACTGGTTACAAAGTAAGTTAAAGAAATGGAAACAAATTATGTTATTAATATTACCTGTATTGCCTTCATGTTTGTGTTTGCAGGGATAGCCCTTCTCAAAGCAAGTTCTCCAGTTCTTGGGACCCTTGTGTCAGGAGAATAAAGCACCGCATTTGCAGGGGAAACTGACCAAAAGTCCCAGCCAACCAAGTGTAGTGGAGTAGAAATTTGGACAAAAATAAGAATCGTTGCAATCAAAGTCTTAACTGTTTTCATTCCATGTTGAAAAATTGATATGAATAATTTGGTGGGAAGATCTTGCTGGTACACTGGTTCCTGCATAATCGGAAATCGATTTAAAAGCCAGGAGGACCTCAATAGAGAAATATAGTTTCATCTTTCTTCTGGTCCAAAACTATAGCTCTAATCATTCAGTAAGAAGATAAGAACTGAATTGTGTAAATCAGAGCAGATCTTCACTATACTAGTCATGAGAGGCAAAATTGGCTGCAACAGTATAGGACAGTTGTTATGTTACTGAAACGTGACATTATAACATTTGTAATTTGCTAAACTTGGTTCCGGTGTTTAAGCAGTGGAAGGGGTTATAAATAAAGGGTACCTCGCTATTCGAAAAAACTTATATTGAATGAACAAAAGAGCCATCACTAGATGGGAAAGGACACATATGCTAGACAAGTATGACACTTTACACTTTACTAGTTCAAACATGACACCAATAGTGATTCTGCAGCTATTTCTACCATCCCTTTAAGCACCTGGGCCACAGACAGCTTTTGTGATAGATCACACTCCAAATCCCTTCCTGTTCATCTCTATGATTACCTACACCACCACCATGACTGCCATGAGCACTGACGAAGACAGTAAAGGAGAAAGCAACCTATAAGAATCTTAAGAAGTATAAGTAAAAGGAATGAATGAATTACAAATTCAAATACACTAACGTCCCTATTCCACGATGTAGGCCAGATATGACCTGCGATCCTCAATACAAACCCCGATCTCAGGTCTCTAATATTGTTACCAGGCAACATTACCAACTAGGCCAAATTGACACCTTTTCCACCCACCATTAATTTTGCAATCATCTGACCACCATTTCATAAATTTAATATCTAATGCATATAGTCAAAGAAATAAATAACAAAACGTACAGCGATGCCTCAAGTCCAATGATCACAGTCATAAAAATGAGTAAGTAGCTCTCAACTAATTAATTTTTTGTCAAAATGGGGTTTCCACATGAACCAAAGATACTTTAATCAGTTTCACACCATTCCAAAACTAACAATATGCATTTCAAAATTAAACTAATCACCATATAACATTTGTTCTAGAAGGCAATTTTCCATAATTTCATAAAGAAATGCATAGCATTGATTAATAAGAAGAGTTCAGATGATGTAATCACAATCTCCTAGACCCCTATACATTATCATTATCGCGCCCCCGAAATTTTGAAACCATTTCAAACTAAAAACACGAAATTATCAATTCCACAAAAAAAAAGGAAAAAACTTACTCTTGCATCATTAATGTTTGTACATTTGCGGTGAATCTTGAAATGGCCAAATCTTGCAGCTTCATTCCTGTTGAGTGGAAATGTGAACTGGGATGAGAGAAAAGAGCGCTTTGGAGCGGCGGAGAAACCGAAAGAGAGCTTGTGAGAGAGAATGGGAGAGGATAAAGTGAAGGCCATGAAAGGAAAGGAAGGTTGGTACTTGCTGATAGAGCCTGGATTTTGGCGGGTTTAATCCACTGCTTGCGACTAAAATCTTATCTGGTAGTCTTCGATTGGTTTTCGTATGACTAGATTGCCCCTGCAGGCTTAGTTTTACTGTTTTTTAAAGTAATTTTTTATTTAAAGAAGTATGATACTTCTCAATCCCCATACAACTTTAATATTTTATATACAATCAGAGATTTAATGGAATTAATTAAAATTATTCTTGTTATAGGGGATATTAATAATGGAGAGAATTATCTAGTATCAGGAGTGAATGCTTTACAAGGTTTTAAAAGGTTTTAAAAAAAGTTTAAAGTTTTTAAATGAAATATTAAAGATTTAGTCCAGAAAGGCTTATTTAGACTCTGCACACTTGATATATCAATTTTACATATGCAATAAAAACATAATTTTGTATTTTGTGAAATAAAAATTGTAGTAGTCAGTTGTTTGATTTTTATTTTATTAACTTCTTTTTCATTCTAATAAAATGACAAATAGTCTTTAAAACTTTAGGCAAAGTTTGAGCCTAAATCTTAGATTTTTTGTTTTGTTAGTAGCTTTTTTATTTTATTTTTGCTTGTATTAAACAAAATTCCCCAAATTAAAAGATCTGCAACTACAAGCAAAATTATAAATTTTCTAGTGATTACACCATAGTTATAAATGTGAAAACCATTTAAAATCAATCCCCTACTAAATTTACTCTGAAATCCACCCATGGTCGTACCAACCAGCCAAATGGTTGGTAATTAAAAGCAATCTCAACCCCTTTTTTTCCCTCTCCTTTAGATATTAAATTACATTGTATAATTCATTTTGATTGACAAATATATAAGAGAAATCCTATCAAGGTTTGAAGTATAGTCTAATATACATTTGAACCTACCTTGATGTGTCAAAAATGAAGTTTAATGCAAAAAATCCATATTTTTTTTTAATTACATGAGATTATTGCTCAAACTACAACTCATATTATATAAGACTATAACTGATATTCTACAATCGAATTATTACCCAACTACAACATTAATCTTTAATGGGCTCATCAGATTTTTAACTCTCACTAATATTCGAGGGATATCTACTTCACTCAATCATGGGTAAGGAAAAAGACTGTCTTCACTCAATATAATTAAGAAAGAAAATCCGTACTTGAATATTAAAAGAAAATATTAAAATATACTTCCAGACGGACATAAACTTTCAATCTCAATAATAAAACAAATAAGTCTTTACTGCTCCACCAAAAGGCATCCTCACCTAAATTTCAAACCTGCTCTTATTTACTTCTAAATATGTACAACAATAATTTTTTATACTAATTTAGTTGTATTAAGTAAAAGTAAAAAAAAAAAAAAAGATTTTGCAAATTAGAATTAGGGGTGGTAAAATGAATAAACGAATTGAATTCGAATTGAATCGTAAACGAATTGAATCAAAATTCTGCTGATTGAGATTCGATTCGTTTCTTAAATGAATTGACATCTTAAGATTCAGATTCGATTCGTTTATTAAACAAATATTTTATTTGATTCGTTTATAATTTATTTAGAAAAATATAATTAGTAAATAAAATTAACCTGAATAAAATTAACCAATATAAAATATAAAAAAGCCACAAATTTAATATTTTACAACAAAATACAAAAACCTAGACTATATTTTAGAATTAAATATACAACCATCCAAATTATAATATTAACCTTCAATTTTAAAAAAATTCAAATAAATTTAAGAATACAAAAAAAATTTAACTAAATAAATAATAAACAAATTTTAAACGAATCGACCTATATTCAATTAGTTTATGTCCGTTTATTAAATGAATTCTAAACGAATAAATAAATTAATATCTTCAAACCTAAATTTAATTAATTTAATTAGCGAATCAGATTAAATTCACCTATTTATTAAATAAATCAATTTTTTCAAATATAAATCTATTTAATTCGCATCCAACCGAATTGAATTATATAAACAAATCTTCCATTTAGAATATCCTGAATCAGTGCAGAAGTATCCAATCCATATGACCAAATTTTTACAATCGTCAGAACTAAGAGCCCATCAACGATGACGAGTCATCCTACGGTCAAATGAGAAGTCCGAATCATCACGAGCGATACACCGCGAAGCACTAGATCTCCGGCATGTAAATGCCCCATAGACACTACTAGTACTACTAGTAGTGGGTAGGGTATGCAAACGGTTCGGTTTTTTTCGAGCCGAACTGAAATTTGTTTAGTTCGGTTCGGTTCGATTTAATGAGTAAAAACTGAATTATTCTAAAATTAGTAAACTGATTGGTTTTTATTCGGTTTGGTTCAATAAACAAAAATCAAATAGTTTTAAAATTAACGAACCGATTAGTTTTTATTCGATTTGGTTTAAAACCAAACCGAACAGAAAAATCAATCGGTTCGGTTTAATTTTATTATAATAAATTTAATTAAAAATATATTAATCAAAAAATAAATTTCTCTCTTAAATTCTTAATCCTAAATATTTAAGAACCGAACTGAACTGAATTGAACCGAATTTAATAAATTAAATAAATTTTTTAACCGAATCGAACCGAATTTAAGAATCAAACCGAACCAAACTAAAATATTTCGGTTCAATTTTTAAATTCGGCTCGGATTCAGTTTATATTCTTAGGAACCGATGCGTTTCGGTCGGTTCGGTTCGGGACAGACAATTGCCCACCGCTCAACTACTGGGCACAGCAATTACAACACAGAGTTAAACGACAGCTCTTTCACTCTCGCTCGCTCGCTGCCTGTGCATACGCATTAATCTGTAAATGTGTATATAATTGATCCATGGATTGCATGCGGTGTTTGTAGATCGACAAAGGAATGGCGAATTATTTAGCTCAGTTTCAGTCGATCAAGAGCACGTGCAATCACATCGTAATTGCAGGTAAATCTCATCTCATCTCATCTCATTATTACTAACAATTTTCAAATTTGTCTTTTTTACGTTGTCGTTTTATCTGACTGGGCGTGGATCAAGTTTTGTTAACTATACCCGTGCATCTCAGTATTGTCCGTCAATTGTCTTCTTCTTTTCGCTCTTCAGTGTTCGATTAGTTACTTAAAATTAGTATAAAGACTAAGTTGAGTATAATTTTTTATATCGTTAGTCATTTGCGTTAATATTGAAACAACAAAAAAAAATATATTTTTGGAAATTGGAATAGGAATTTTTTTATATAAAATTAATTCATGCAAAAAAAAGGGGAAATGTTACCATTGATGTTATGAAAAGTGATCTGATGGTGAGATTATAGTGATGAAGCAATGATTGCTTCCTTGTGTTTATTGTTGATGATTTTACCATGAACTGATTTACAGTTGAAGATGTGAGCGATTTGTGGCCAACTATTAAGAGTGGATTTGAGGAGCGATTGCCATTTAAAAGAGCTTGTTTGAACAACAAGACGCGTAATCCTGTGTTTGTGGAGAAATTGCCTGCTGAATTTATATTGACAACAGATCCAAGACTTCGCAGCAGATTTCCACAAGAGCAGTTGCTATTTTGGTTTCGAGAACCGTATGCAACTGTGGTTCTTGTGACATGTGAGGTAACTTGGACTTAATTGGTAGCTGAAATTTTACGCTTTTCACCTGCTTTTTTGTTTTATTGCATGGTTGGCAAACTTTATGTGCTGTACTTCCTTATTATTATTTTTTCTCCAGGATCTTGATGAGTTCAAAACCATCCTTAAACCACGACTGAAATTAATTACCCAGAATGATGAGAGGGAATGGTTTATTATATTTGTGTCAAAAGCTCACCCAAACAATGATCAAGCTAACAAAATGGCGAAAAAAGTATTTGCCAAACTTGAAGTTGATTTTAACTCCAAGAAGAGAGAAAGGTAAAATTTCAGTTCTTAGCATTGTCTTTATACTTGAATTAATGAATCTGACCACTATTCTATTTAACGGCTAACCTACCGGTCATGTTTATGTATTGTACTTTGTTTTAGTACATGGTGCACTTTATGGCTTAAGCTGCTTAGAGATTGACATTTACAAAGTGAACAATCTCACATCAGGGTATTGTGTTAGGCTGATATTAATTTCTTTATATACATGGGAAAGTATAAATGCTGTACTTAAGGAAAGGAGAGATTCAAAAAAATGGGAACAAGCAATCCCCCCAAATCAGATCAGTCTAGGACATCCAAAACAAAATACCTACACGAAATAAGTGTTGAGATTAATCTAAGCTAAAAAAAGCCATTTGTACCTGCCCAACCCTCTAAAACAACAGTATATGGTAAATTCAGACCCTCCCTGTCTAGATTATGAAGAAAAAGGATGACTGCAATCCCTTAATATAGCAAAAAATATGTCACCATGGAATAGCACTCATGAATTTCTGTTTCCTTGAATATGTTCATTATTGTCAATGATTGTGATTGCTTTAACGTGTAAGAAGCAAATTCCAATTAATTGATGAAAATATCAGTTCCTAATAATTGCAAAGTTGTCAATGACAATGATTCAAAAGTATCATCTATTTGGCAACTCATGATATGACAATAGGCCTATTTATAAATCCTTTCTTGCCAAACATGTGTTGGTAGATTGCAATGGGGTATTTATCAAGTTTCTATTATTTCCCTTTTTAATACTCTAAACAAATGCTTCAGGTGTTGTAAATTCGATATACATGGCCCTGAACCAAACTTTTGGGAAGATTTAGAATCCAAGGTTATGGAGTCTATTCGGAATACGTTGGATAGGCGAGTGCAATTTTATGAGGATGAGATACGCAAGCTAAGTGAGCTACGATTTATGCCAGTCTGGAACTTCTGTAACTTTTTCATCTTGAAGGTTTTTTCTCTTCTCAAACTTGTGAACCATGAAAATGTGGAAAGGGTGTTGTGGCTGTAAGGAGATGATATTCTAATTGTTAATTACAATAGTTTTGCTTTTGTGCCTTAGTTTCTCATGTAAAATATCTATTTTGTTGAAGCACTTTTTTTTTTTTAATTTTTGTCTCATCTGGTTGTTTTGTTCTAGAAATGTATGAAAGAATTTTTATTTTTTTATTTTTTTAGATGTATGAAATATTAATAATTGACAGTTGATGCAGAAAATCTGCTTTGACTCTCAGGAGTTGTTTTATTCTTTTAGCCACACAACCCTTGTTACTTATTACATTCTTGAAGTTTCTCTGCTTGTCTTAACATTTGCTTTGTTCCAGGAAAGCCTAGCATTCATGTTTGAGATGGCTCATCTCCATGAAGATGCATTGCGCGAATATGATGAATTAGAGTTGTGCTACCTGGAAACAGGTGCCCAATGCATATGTTTACTCTTTTGTTACTATAAAACACTTTTTCTTGATCTTTTTGATGATACTTGTTTTGAGGGAATGTGTCTATGCGTTAGCCACCACTTCTGAATATTTACGGTGTTTCTGTGAATTTAATGAACCCATAATTGTCTTTAAGAGAGATTTTGAATGAAATTAAAATCTATATGTTGATCTGATTAAATATGATTGGGGAAAAAGCTATTAAAATTATCCCAAGGACATATTGGGAACTTGAATTGTTAGCTTCCCATAATTATTATAATTGCCTCTTGAATCCTTAGTTTCAGCAGCTTATATTTTTCTGTGGCATTGTGAATAATTTTGAAACTATCCTAGTTTTGTTTCTACATTTGACAATTGCTAAAATGACGTCCATCAGGGAGTTATTGAATGTGTCAGATTCTTGTATATAACTTAAGAAATATGGATCATACTGTTGATGATTTTAGAATGTCCTGGATTGCTGTAGCAGTGTCTTGCCAATAACTTTTTATGCTTCCTGTTTTTGTTTAAGCTTTGTGTGCTTTTTCCCAACATCTTCTTCAGTAGTAATGGATCACGAATTATTTCAATATTGTGCAGTTAATATGAATGGGAAACATAAAGAATTTGGAGGCGTTGAACGTGGTGATGATGAAGCTGCACTGCTCAATCCTGGAAATAAAGCATTGACGGAAATTGTTCAAGACGACTCATTCAGAGAGTTTGAATTTAGACAGTATCTGTTTGCTTGTCAGTCAAAGGTTTGCAAGACTGGGATCTACTAATTAAACCTTAATTAGTTGTCCGTTGGATAAACTGAATTAAATAGTCTCAAGTAATCTCTATGCTTTGTTGACTTTGACTGTTCAGTTGTGCCCACCTAATCAACCGTAGCAATAATCAATTCCCTTGATGTTTAACTCTGATTTTGTGGGTAATCATTTAATTGACAGTTTGATAAATTATGTGTTAACCTATTACAACCAAATTCGTAATATAAACATATGCTCAAATATGAACAAAAATTCACACGTAGTATGAACAGTTCTTTTGCTTAATTTGATGTGAAATTTTATAGATATATTTCAGTATCAATTATTAATGGATATCTGAATTTCATAGAATGTTTACTTGGGCAGCATTCTTATTTATGTGTGTGTGCATGTGTGAAAGAGAGAGAATCACTAAATACTAAGTGGTTTAAGTTTTAAAACTTCTAATACATTCATATAATTAACTTGCTAGTCAATGTGTATTTATCTATACTTGATTCAACTTTTTGAGTCTCTTATAGGAATTTCTCTGTATATATTATTGAACCATATCTCTTTGATATATGGTAATTTGCAGCTCTTATTCAAGTTGAATCGTCCCTTTGAGGTTGCATCTAGGGGTTATCCATTTATAATTAGCTTCTCAAAGGCCCTGGCACAACATGAGGTATCCGATATCTTTTTGTTCATGTAATTGCCTTTTCTCTCTCTATTATTACTTACTCTCTATATTGAGGAGTATTAGTTCTGATCCTGTTTTGTGTTTTCTCTTCCTTCCCACCCCACCCCTTGTTCCCCCGGCCTCCTTCTCTCTTTCTATTCACCTGGAGTTTTTCTAGGATATATTACCCTTTTGTATGCGAGAAGTGTGGGTAATTACTGCATGTTTGGCTTTAATCGATGCAACCTCTTCTCAATATAATGATGGACTTGCGGCACCTGATATAGAAAAGGAGTTCTATCGACTTCTGGGTGATCTTTACTCATTATGTAGGATTAAGGTAACCCCTATCATTTTTTATGTGGGATAATTTTATATGATATTTGCTATTGTTGAATGGTTTTCTATGTAAAAATTCAAGTTGTACAAGAAAAGAAACTTTTTTTCTCACATGCTGACATTTGTCTGAATGCATTATTGTAGCATTTCACACCAATCTGAGTTTCAAACTTGTTTTCTATCTATATCAAACTTGATATAGAAATGCTGTTCGGTTAAATAGGTTTGTATTTATGGCAGTTCATGCGGCTTGCCTATCTAATTGGATATGGAACAGATATAGAAAGAAGTCCTGTCAACAGGTACAATCTGAATTGTTTGTGACCAGTTTCATTGACCCTTTTATGATTTGGCTGACTTTTATGTTATTCTAAAAGCAACTTACTTTGGTGTGTTGTGACTTTGGTGAATTACTCCTGCTTACTGCAAATATTTGCCTTCTTGTTACTTTGTGAATTTTGTGCCTTTTCGCTCTGTTGTTCATGTGTTCATTTCCTTTGAGCAGTGCATCTCTCAGTATGCTACCTTGGCCAAAGCCACCAGTTTGGCCTTTAGTTCCCGCCGATGCCTCTGCTGAAGTTCTTGCAAAAGAAAAGGCAAGTTCTCAATTTGAATAGCAAAGGATTAGCTTTACTATGTTGATTTTCAAATCTCGTAAAAGCATCACATTATTGTGCTGTTTGATGTGTATTTTCAGCCCAATGAGTGTCTTGCTTTTGTTTATTTTCATCCCACATTATTCGTTCATTACTAAGTTAAACATGATTTTTTTTAATTGTCGCTTACTAGTCGCAATCATACATATTAATTATGTGAATCTAGGATTCATTGTTTAGATTTATCAGTTAGTCGTCAGGGAGAGTAATGACTTCTTTTAAAACAAAATGGTCTTCACAGAACTGCTAGCTTTGTCTTTTGTAGTTGTATTATAGAGTATAGATAGTGAATCTCTGTAGTTGTCTATATACTAATCAAACATATTTTCTCCTTGTAAGAGGTAGAAGAAAGAGTTGGAACAATTTCACAGCATCATGATTACGGTGCTGATGCTGTTTCTATATTTGAAAATTGCATTTACATTTCTAGAATTTATTTCTTATAAATTCTGCCTACATAGCAAAGACAGATATAGCAGCTTAATATCCACGCGCACGTGTGTATACACATACAGCAGCTATACGTGTGTGTGTGTGTGTGTGTGTGTGTGTGTATTACGAGACTGTGTATGTTTCGCTTGTAGATTCTGGTCCACTCTTGCTACTGCTTTTTTATTGATAAAAATATATGTAATTGCTCTGCTCTATCTCTTTTGGCATGTTTCGTCACTTTAATTCATAAGAAATGAAAGACTTGGCCATATTTATGCTTTGCAGTTGATTCTTCAAGCAACTCCCAGGGTCAAGCACTTTGGTATCCAGAGGAAACCTTTGCCTCTTGAGCCTTCAGTACTTCTGCGTGAGGCTAACCGTCGAAGGGCTTCTCTTAGTGCTGGAAATATGTTTGAAATATTTGATGGGTAACACAAATTTGTGATATGAAGAAAATGCATTGTTATGTTTTTTTTTCCCCCTCTTTTTTAACTTTTCTTCTTCTTTTTTATACTTTTGAGATTTGTAGGTTCTTATTTAAGTGGCATGTTGTTAATTGGCAGATCAGGTCCAGATGCATCATTGAGGATGTCCCCATCAAACAAAGTGCAGGCAGTTTCTATGTCGCGTACTAACTCTTCTCCTGGATTTGAAAGCTCGATCGATCGACCTATGAGACTTGCAGAGATTTTTGTTGCCTCAGAGCATGCTTTACGGCAGACAATCTCGAGTCCCAATCTATTGAAATCTTTGTCATCTGTGGAAGAGTTTGAGGTATATTAAAGTAATGCTGCGCAGATCATGCAGTTCTTCTTAAAGATAAGACTATTTCATTTTGTGTAGTTCTTAGCCCAGAGGAACTTAGCCAGTTTTTTGTTTATTAGAACTACAGCAGTTTTATTAAAAAGTGTCCCATGCTCAACTTATAATCAGGGTGTATCTGATCGATTTCCTTTGATGGCCCAAGTCTAGCTCAGAAAAATTTTCAGGGTGTTTGAAAGGGTTAATTTTAGTGTACCCCACAAAATTTGACAATCTTCAAGTCCCCCAACCTTTTGAAAACACCAATATGGCCCCATTTTCCATCAAACAACCATTTGATTTTACTGATAAAAGGCATTTTTGTATTTTTACAATTAAAAATTATTGAAACATGTTATATATATTTAAAATTCTTAGATATTTGTAAAATAAAATAAATATTCTTAGCAAAGGAAAAGGGGGGGGGGGGGTTTGAATGGCTTCTTAGGCTTGGCCATTGCTTGGCCGTGCATGGCCCAGGGGTTTGACTAGTTTGGGTTGTTAAATTTAAGCGGGTTTGCTTGTAAAGGTGGTCGGTTGTTGTTTCTGATTTTTGGATTTTATTTTAATGTGTGCATATATGAACTTAAATAACTAATCAATTAGTATACAACTGTTTAAAATTTTTGGATCTTGATTATTGAGGTCTAATGAATTGTATTTGTTTTTATTTATTGGGTTTTAAATTTATTTTAAATTTTTTATTATGTACTTTATAGTACTTTCAAAGGTCAATGTTAGTCTACAGGTAAAACTAACAGAAAATGCGGGATGCATTGAATTTTTCGATTGGCTGGGAGCAGACTTGAAGATTGTCAAAACATATATATATTTTTTAATAGCTTGTTTTGGTGTGGCGGTGGGGGGACGGGGGGTTATTTAAACTAAAATTAACCAGTCTAAAATAAAATAGCTTAGTGTAAATTAAAATTTGAACGGACTTCAACAAAAGTTGGCAGTATCTTATATCCAGGATATGGTTGATTTCTGAGAGGATTTTGCAGCATTCATTTCCTGTCTCTCATATTTCTTTTTCTGATTTAATTTGTTTTCCATGGCAGCAAAAGTATTTGGAGCTAACCAAAGGTGCTGCTAACAATTATCATTGTTCGTGGTGGAAACGACATGGAGTGGTCCTTGATGGGGAAATTGCGGCTGTCTGTTTCAAGCATGGAAACTATGATCAAGCTGCAAAATCTTATGAAAAGGTTTGTGCCCTTTATTCAGGAGAAGGATGGCAGGATTTATTGGCTGAAGTCCTACCTAATTTAGCTGAGTGTCAGAAGATTCTAAATGACGAAGCTGGCTACCTATTATCTTGTGTGAGACTCCTTTCTCTTGATAAAGGATTATTCTCTACAAAGGAGCGTCAAGCTTTCCAGTCAGAGGTTATTAGTCTTGCTTATGGTGAAATGAAGGATCCTGTACCTTTAGATGTATCATCTCTAATAACTTTTTCTGGTAATCCTGGGCCACCATTGGAGTTATGTGATGGTGACCCTGGTACTCTATCTGTAACTGTTTGGAGTGGTTTTCCTGATGAGATAACCGTTGATACACTTAGTCTCACTTTGACGGCTACGTATAATGCTGATGAAGGTGCTAAGGTATGTATTTGTACGCATAAGGGCATTCATTTCCAGTGCAGTACAGATGAGTCAATGAGTCATATGTTGTTGCACCTTGATGATTCAATAATTATATCTGATGTTTCAGGCATTAAACACATCTACTGCAACTGTACTAAAGCCAGGTAGAAATACAATCACAGTTGATTTACCACCACAAAAACCAGGTTCATATGTCTTGGGGGCTCTTACTGGGCACATTGGGCGCTTGAGATTTAGATCTCATAGTTTTTCCAAGGTTGGCCCTGCAGACAGTGATGATTTTATGAGCTATGAAAAGCCAACGAGGCCTATCTTGAAGGTAGTTTCTCTTGTTCAACAAAAGTATCAAATTGGGATTTGAAGAGTTTAAAAGCAGTCTGCATCCCATTTCTATAACCGTTCTGATAATAGGACCTCTCTTTCCATAAGATTTTCCACTGCCATCTTTCATATTTTTAAGCAGAACATGACTTGGGATGCTGGCAGTCTTTCATTCAAGTTGGGACAATTATATGTACTATTTTAGCTGTCTAACAAATCCTTTTTTTTCCATAGGTTTTCAATCCAAGACCTCTTGTTGATCTTGCTGCAGCTATATCATCCCCTTTGCTGATAAATGAAGCTCAATGGGTGGGGATAATATTACGGCCTATTGACTACTCCTTAAAAGATGCCATCTTGCATATTGATACTGGTCCGGGTTTGACAATTGAGGAGTCACATTTCGTTGAGATGGAGAGTCACATTAAATTATCTAACTTGGAAAATTGTCATAATATTCAAAAAGATTGCTCTTTGGATATTAATAAAGACTTTGAGCGGCTGCATCTTCATGATGGTAGAATACAACTTCCAGATTGGGCTAGTAACTTGACTTCTATTCTGTGGATACCAATTCGTGCCATCGACAATAGTCTCGCAAGAGGATCATCTTCAGGTTAGGAATAAGGATGACTATCGAATGTTTAGTGTTGTGTGCGTGTTGCATATAGTTCTTTTGTTGTTTCCAATTGTATTGGCAATAATACATGTGACCCATTTTTATTGGGCAGTCACCCCTCAGAGACAGAGCATTGTGGATGGAATGAGGACAATTGCTCTAAAACTTCAATTTGGAGTATGCCACAACCAAATATTTGAGAGGCAATCACTTTTTCCATTATTCTTTTGATTGCAATTTAAAATTTGTTTTTTGGGTCCTCTCTCTGCATGTTTACATCTCAAATTTGTTTTTCAGTTGTCTAAATTTTATTGAATTACCTGACACTGATGTGCAGAACGATAGCTGTACATTTCACTGACCCTTTCCATGTGAGCACACGCGTTGCTGACAAATGCAGTGATGGTACTTTACTTCTACAGGTATTTACCTGAGAGTCTAAGTGTGGTTCAAACTGTTTGGAGCTTGTATCAAATAATTATAAGTTTATGATATTAATGTATGGTAATTGAGTTTGTTGTCTTTCAGTTTGCTTAGGGCTAGAGGTTGGTGTAGCTAGCAAGAGGCTTTTCAGCCATAGCTAGCAAGAGGCTTTTCAGCCATAGCGAGCACCTGTCTAATCTCATAGCTGCTTTGTCTGAACTAGATATTAGAAAGACTAAGAAGAGATGGAGTTGTGCCTTTTATGCTATTAGAGTCTTGTCATATATATCTTACTTTCCACTAGAAGTTGGATGGAGTCATTACTTTATTTGCCTGATTGGAAAAATTATGAAGTTTCTTATCATTCTTTTATTTATTTTGAGATGAACTCCATCTGTTACTTTAAGGTGATACTTCACTCGCAAGTGAATGCCTCATTGACCATCTACGACGCTTGGCTTGATCTTCAAGATGGATTTGTTCATACTAGACAAAGTGATGGGAGACCAACTTCAGGCTTCTTTCCACTTGTCATTTCTTCAAGTTCTAAAGCAGGAATTCTGTTCAGTATATGCTTGGGGAAGACAACTACTGAAGGTATAGACTTTTAATTGTGGATAAGTATTGGCCTGTTTACATGCATTCAAACTGATAAAAAAAATATCTGCCAGGAATTTTGGCTTCATTTGTCCCTGTTTAATGGTGCTTTGTTCCATATTTAAAAATGCCTGACTGTTAATAACCAGTAACTGAGCTTGTTTGCTTTAACAGCTGAAGTGGAGGCTGTGCGACGGGATAGTTTATTAAATATCCGATATGGAATTTCTGGTAAAAGAACTATTGGAGCACATCCTCCTGTGACTGCAGAAGCCACAGGAGCAGAGGATGCTAGGGAGGGTCTGATCTTCCGGAGTGCTCTTGTCTTGCAGCGTCCTGTTCTTGATCCTACCCTGGCTATTGGTTTTCTTGCTCTTCCTTCTGATGGCCTTAGAGTTGGGCGACTTGTTAGCATGAAATGGAGGGTTGAAAGGTTGAAGGAGTTTGAAGAAAATGAAGCTTCCCAACACAATGTAAGTCATTGAATATCTCATTCTTGGCAGATGTTAAAATAGCTTGCTAAACTAGAGAATTCAATGTGTCACTGTAGAGAAGGTTCAACTTTTTCTTAGTGTTATTGCTCGTAAAATTTTCCCGTATATTTAAAAACTGTGGTAATACTCCTCTTTGCCTTTCTAGTGAAACAGGAAACTAGTCTCATTTATATTGACCTCTTTGGTGTGCTTTCAGTTGTATCAAATAGCTCAGTCATTAGCATTACAGCACAAATGTTTAACCTTCTACAATAGTTTTCTTTTCTCCTCCCTTCTCCCACATTTAAGTCTGGTTGGTTACCTTGATAAGAGAATTTTTTTTTTTAAAAAAAAAGTAATTTTAACTAATGTTTGTGAGTTTTATAATTGATTTGGAGTTAGGACTTTAAATTTGAGAATCTCCTTCTGTGCCTGATGCAATCATTTGGTGGAGTTGAGATGAGATTTCATCTTTTTAGAGACCAAGACAGTGAAAAATAGGAGACCTAGACTTCTTTTTCTTCGTTTTTGCTAGGGGAAGAAGAAATGAAGTTAAGTGAATTTACAACTTAAATTTATAGCCGGTTGAATTTTGTCTTTTTGGAGACCAGGGGCATTTAACAGGAGGATAGAACATCTTTTCCCCATTTAAAAAATAAAAAATAAAAATTTAATCGAAGTGAAACTTTTTCTAAATCACCCTGCTATCTTTATTCTCAATTCTACCCCAACTTTGCTTGGTCAGATAGTTGAAGACAGAGTCAGGTGCTAAAATGATCAAATCTGAGTGCTGCCATGGAAGTTAAAAATTCTGGGCTCATGTTTCAGATGCTTGTATTTATACTTATTATTTGTAAAACAGGATGAGGTGTTATACGAAGTGAATGCTAATGCTGACAATTGGATGATTGCTGGGAGGAAGAGAGGCTACGTATCTCTCCCCACAAAACAAGGTTCCTGAACTACTTTATTTGATTTTAAGTTCCATTAGAGGAATTGTCCATTAGCTTTCGGCTGCCAGAAAATGTTTCTGTTTATTTCATTTCAATGGCATCTTAACCATCTTGCGTATCATGACAGGTTCAAGGATCGTTATCTCTATATTATGTGTGCCACTAGTTGCTGGTTATGTCCGTCCCCCTCAACTTGGACTCCCAGGAGTCGAAGAGGCAAATATAAGCTGCAATCCCCCTGGACCTCATCTCATTTGCGTCTTGCCTCCCACATTAAGCTCCTCATTTTGCATTGCAGCATGATTGCTCTCAGCTTCTACATTCCATTGATCTCAGGTTTCGTTTTCCACTCAAAATCATTGGTAATTTGAGGTTTTGTCCATATATCAAATTTGACGATTGCAAAGCTCAAACTAGGTATCCAGTTTTGATTGTGCTTGATACTTGTAAATTGTATGTCTCCGATTCTTGGAAAATTGAGAGTAGATGAACACAGTTGAGTTGGGTAGTTTTTTGGGAGTTTTACAACATCAGCTGTTATTTAGCACCTTGGTTTTGTGTACAGGAAAACTTTGTACTCGACCTTGTATTGCACACAATATAAGACTGAAGTCTGAAAATGATGTGATTTACCTGTTTCACCAATTAATATTCGTATCGAAACAACTCCAGAGATGCAAATGTGTTTTAACTGTTGCATAGAGCATTCTGTACAAATTATGTCGAAATGGTTGATTTAGGCTGGGAAACTGACACAACGACACAAATTTCCGAGAAAATAAATAAAATAACTTGTTGATTGTTCCAACCTCCCTAAATTCATGGCTTCGCTTCAGGATGGCATACTACGGTTAAGGTTTTTCCAGTTAGTGAGCTGGTGGAGATAAGGAAGAATTCTTATGGTACCAACTACCAAATGCGTGTAAAATTGGAAGGTGATGGATACTGATACAGATTGAAATAAAACCATTTATGAGCCATGCGGTACATGCACAACTAAGTTTTTTAGTGACCCAAAAAAATTTTGGCTCAAATTATTAGCCATAGTGTCAAGGAAGAGAACAAACAAAAGACAGAAAGTCAGGTCCCACCGAGATTTGAACTCGGGTTGCTGGATTCAGAGTCCAATGTCCTAACCACTAGACCATGGGACCGGCGTTGGAGAAACGTATAATTGATTTTTATATATCTGTCTCAACTAAAGAGAGCATATTATTCATATGCATGAAGACGACGACGATCGATAACAACAATCTGCATGAAATACGACAGACAGACTTTAGGGTTTGCGTGCTTAGTAGTTTTAACTTTTACACAACCACTTGGGTTAAGTGGCTAGAGCCACTCCCTCATAAATATGAGGGAAGTGGTTCGAGTTCCCGCAAACGTATTGTATGGATTTAATTTATATTTTCTTCCTTGGAGTATCAGAATTTAAGTGAAGACAGTCTTTCTTCTAATATGGGAGTTTGATGTCCTCGAATATTTGAGAGGGTTTAAAATATGAGCTGGGTTTAATTTATATTTTCTTCCTTGGAGTCTCAGAATTTAAGTGAAGACAGTCTTTCTTCTAATATGGGAGTTTGATGCCCCTCGAATATTTGAGAGGGTTTAAAATATGAGCGGTGCCATATCAGAATTAATGTAAATGAGTCTCAATAGTTATAAATCTCATATAATATGAGTTGTAATATGAGCATTAGTCTCATGTAATTCAAAAAAAAAAAAAAAACTTTTACACATGTTAATCATTCTATTCATATGCCGAAACGGGCACGATACTAATTTGGCCTACCTTAAAAACGTTGCCATGCATGCATCTTTACAAAAATTTTAATCATATTTGATCTTCGTTTTAAATAACCAATTGGTTGGTTAATTCAGTTCGCTGATTTGGTGATCAAATTATCATTTTTTTTCTTTTTTATGATAGCTGGCAAACTCCAAACCACTATGATTCCAACATGAATCTCAATAAATCCTACATTGAAATTTATAGAAAATAGTCATTTTCCCATTGAAAATCTTTTTTAATTTTTAAAAATCATTTCAGCCTGCACTTTCCATAAATCTTTCAAGTAATGCATTTCAGAATTATTATTAGCCAACATTCTTATTTAAGACCCATGAAATTAAACATAAACCCCTGCTCGCAAAATGCCTATACTGACATATGTTCCCAAAAAGCTCTGAAGTAGGGTACTGTTTGATATTGGGTTGGCAAATATTTGATGTTGCGATTTGAAAATTAGGTTGATTTTATCTCAAATTATTAATGTTGTGAATGAATAACGGCCGGTAATTCAGCGAAATTCACTTGCTCTTCTGATGAGTGGATCACGGGTAGTCTCAATAGGAGATTCCTTGCTCGTACAATAGAGCGGATTTGTTTCGTCGTGAATCATCGCTGAGGGATCGCTTGTGACGACGTGATTGACCATGACTGACCGGCAGGAGCGCGTGTCGGCAGATCGAGCCCATGACTAGTTCATTGCCCCTCTCCGAGAACTCCCGTGAGGCATACTCAATTCTTGCGTTAAAAGTGACCGCTTACCATGGCCTAAGCGGTGAAATCGAAGGTGGCCTTGAATCCGTGACTATAAATGAGAATCAAGGTAATTGTCATTGACAAAAAAAAAAAAAAAAAAATAAGCTTACATTACATTAGCAATGTTGCGGCTCAAATTTTTAAACCCTTAGAAGGCAATTATTAAAAGGTCGATAATTTTTATAGTTTTACTTGCGCCCTAAGCTGCGGTTAGGTAACAATATTGCTAGTATTTTATTTTTTTTTTTGAAGTTCTCCATTATATTTTATATAGGTTAGCGCAAATTACTTTTCGCTTTCTTTTGTTTTGTTTATTGAATCTCTAACGTTTAATCTTATATTTATTGGTGTTTATTCATTGTCGTGATCTCTTATTTTTTATGAATTGTTTTAACTGACCAAATTCTTTATGGTTGATCTCTTGACTTTTTAATTTAATAATATTTATTGAAATTATTATTTAAAAATCATATTTATCATACTATTTCGTATGTTGTAACTATAATTTTCTTTTCTCTACAGTACACAAGACTTATTAAATTTATCTCACCTCAATATTAAACATGGCATAAACCTCAAAACGAGCAGTCTCATTTATTTACCTCATTTAAACTTTTTTAAAATTTAAAAAATAAAAATAAAAGTCAAGCGATCAAATTCTTCTATCACAAACTAAAAACTCAAAATCTCTCAATCTCTAGAGTTTATGTTTTTTATTTTTTACTTAAATTTTTTTATTATGTTTTTACTTAAGAGCACTGAGATTTATCTTTTAATTTCTTTTATTTGACAGTATTTCGAGTATCTGTTGACAAAAAAAAAAAAAAAAGGCAAAGCTTACATTACATTAGCAGCATGTTGCAGCTCAAAATTTTTAAACCCTTAGAAAAGATATTAATTATTAAAAAGGTCAATAATTTTTATAGTTTTACTTCACACCCCTAAGCTGCAGTTAGGTAACAATATTGCTAGTATTTTTATTTTTTTGAAGTTCTCCATTTATATTTATAGCAAATTTAGCACCAAATTACTTTTAACTTTCTTTTATTTTATTTAATTGAATCTCTAACTTGTTTAATCTTATATTTATTGAGTATTTATTCATTATATCAATGATCTCTTATTTTATGAATTGTTTAACTTTATTAAATTCTTTACTTAGTTGATCTCTTGACTTTTTAATTTATTTTATATTTCCTTCATTGAAATTATTAATTTATAATATTTTGTTTACCCTTTCTATATCATTTATAGATTAATTTGAGTTTTCTAATTTATTTAATAAATACAGTGACATTTAATTTAATTGATTATATCTCCACATGTTTGAATCATTGATAAGATCAAATGGTTGAAATCTTTCGTTAGAGGTTTTGGTAATTTGTTCACTGTAACATCTTTTTAATAATTCATTAGATTTATAAGATATGTATCACATTTAATATCTCTTATAGTTCAGGATACTAAATTTAGATTAAAAAATCTATGTGACAACACTAATGGTATGTATTTAGGATGGAAAATAGATTGAATGTGTGTGTGTGTGTGTGTGTGTTAGTTAAAAGAAACATCTAGTTTGTGTCTCAAGAGAGAAAAGAAATTATAAATGAAGGTATAAAAATTTATTCAGAATTTGTCGATTTTTATGAATATAATAATAATAATAATTTAAATCTTTATAAAAATATAGTAAAAACTTTATAAATTTTTAAAAATAATTATAGAAGAGATGGATGAAAAAACCATTTAATTATAAAAAAATTAATGAGGTCTTATTTAAAAAAAATAAGTAAATATATAATTAGAAATAAAATTTTTTGTGAATTACAATTACACATGTACTTCGTTTTAAGTTAAAATTATTGTTATCCATTATATTTAAAAAATATCAAAATCAATGGCTGATATTTATTGGTTATTTGTTACATTATTTGTAGGGTCCGCCTATGTTACAACAGTGGTACCATACCACAGTTTTTGTCCTTATTCACCAAAGTCGTTAGATGCTTACTTGCTTAATCTGACGATTGAAATTAATTATTAGATAATTGATACAGTTACTTACAAATTGCGGTAGGTTACGCATTAATATAGCGATTTGTCTTTTTTGAATCACTAAAACCCTTAATTCAATTCTCTGAATGTGAAGACACAGTCTCTGCTTTTCGTTTTGATTGCCACCAAATCCGCCGCTACAAATACCTCCGTCGTTTGAGAGTTCATTTGCGACTGATTATGGTGTTGTTGTTGCCCTTCTTTTATTTTCTTGTTTCTCATCTAAGCCATTCGTTTTTTCTCGATTTCTTATCGGTGGCTTTTGCCTTCTCCGTGGCTTTATTGTTCTCTCTCAATCTCGCTCTTCCTCATCCTCTTGATTCGTTTGTTCTTCACTCTTTCCCAATTAAGCTCATAATTCTTCCAAAATCTCGAGGCCGCCTCTACCTGTGTTTTGGTCAATTGGGTCAAGGCCCAAGCTAGAAAAGAGGGGAAATTCAAGTTGCTGGGTGTAAGTTTACAGCAATGGTGACGTTTATGAGGGTGATTATAACAAAGGGAATTGTTTTGGGAGTGGTGTGAATTATTGGTAGATATGAAGGTGGTAGGGTGGATGGCAAATATGATGGATATGGAGTCGAGTCTTGGGGCAGAGGCAGCTGATATAAGGGTTAATGCAGGCAAGGCCTTAGGCATGGATTTGGGGATTATAGGTTTTATACTGTAGTTGTTTATGCAGATGAGTGGTCTAATGGGCAGAGTCATGGATGTGGAGTTCGTGCTTGTGAGGATGGAAGTCGATATGTCGGCAAATTTAAGGGGGGTTCAAGCATGGCATTGGCCATTACCATTTTAGGTAATTTTTCTTCCCCTGTGGATTTAGTTTTATTAATTAATTTGGGTGTCTCGTGTTAATATTTATTGAGTTTTTGTTATTGGGTTGTGCTATTTGTTGTTAGAGTTGAGGATTGGTGACCTTTGTTTGTGCATTGGTTTCTATGGTTATTGATCTACTTTTCTTGTTGTTATTTCAGCTTTGAGGGCATTGTTGATAGCACTAAATTGAATTAATGAAATGGTACTTGCACGGATGGGGAAAGATGAGGCAATTATCTATTAGAATAAGGTCAACAAGGAATATAGCCTGAGCCTTGTAGTTTTGATTTATGAAATCTATTCCTTGTATCGTTTGATTTCATCACCATGAGTTTACTAGAGATATTAATCATGTGATTGTGTTTCACTTGTCTCAAATTAGTGTTCTTACATTAGTACTAGATTTGTACCCCTTAGTGGATTCGACAAATGTTGGATGAGCTTAGGTTTTATTGTAATTTTATTTTCGTGGATAAAGATCATAGTGATCTTGAAGATGTCATTCATTAGGATAATTTGTGTTCATTTTGTTGGTCTAGATACCTTGAATTTTATTAGATAGTAAGTTTAATAGTAGATTGTAGTAATTGTTTGTTCTGGTATTTTTTTAATGCATAAGCCTATGAATTTTTTCATTCCGATATTGACATCCAATTTTCTTATTTAGAATTGGGGAAACATATGCTGGAGAATATTTTGCGAAAAAAAAGCATGGATTTGATGTCTATTGTTTTGCCAATGGGCATCGGAATGAAGGAGCCTGGCATGAGGACATAAGACAAGGGCTTGGAATGTACATATTAAAAAATAGGGGTCACTGGCAAAATAGAGGAAGAGAACAGAGGCGACGGCAATAGCTTGTGTTTAAATAATATTTGCCTTTTCCATCTTCTTAAGAGTTTTGTAAAGTTAAATGTAACGTAAGAGTTGGAGCGCTGGTAAAAACTTTCGGCTCAGCCTTTTGTTGTATGTGAACTCATTAGTTTTCACAATGAAATATGATCAATGCTTGCCTATATCTTGGGGAGTTAATGGATATAATCCAAAAGGATAACCAACCTATGACTTAGAAGGAATTGATTTCATTCTACTAAAATACAAGAATAAAACTTTAATTTCAATTGGATCTAGTTTCTTATGAATGATTACCAATGGTGGAAATCAATTTTCATTATGGCCCATTTAAATAATTATAGCCATGATGTTTAACACCAAAATTTTGAAGCAATAGACCCTGCAGTTAACACCAAAAAACTAAAAGTCCATCAAAATCTGTTTAATAAAGAGATTCAAATTCAAAACTTTCTAAACCAAAGCATCGAAATCCATTTAGACAATCCTGCCCCAGGAATTACTCCCATCACAAATAAATGAAAAGAAAAAAGATAGATTGGCAACAAAATTAACTTCTGCTCCCTCAGCGTCCAAATGGTACTTCTCGCATGATCCAAAGACTAGCAATCTTTGGAAAGGAATATAGACGAATTTAGAATCATTTAAATTGAATACTCAAAAGTAAATAGGACAGACGATGAGAATCTTACTTCAAAGGGTAATCATCTCCAGCTTTCACCTTGCCAAAGTCTTTGCAAGATTCCCACAACCTTCCTCTTCACAACATACTGCCAACAGCAAGAAATATGTAAACATTTAATACATCCACAAGCAAAAGCAAACAGTCATTGAACCATGAGTATAAAAAGAAATGAAAAAAGATAAAGAGCAGGAAAGAGGGGAATATATTACCTTCCCACAGAATTCACAGAAGCACTTGCTGAGTTGACTGACCTCCATCTTCTTAAGCTGCTTACGCAGATGAACTTTGGTTTCTCTTCATCGTTTATAGCTCCTGCGGCAGCTGAATCAAACTTTTATTACATTTCACAGAACCAGATGAACTTTGGAGAGGTTCATATTCTGTAGCAACCATAATCCGATATTCCTGAGCTACAATCAGCCACAGATTCAACTGCCAATTCTTCAATTTTAAACTTGGATTTCTCCCCTGATCAAACAATCAAACTCCCCATTTGACACTGCAGGATTCTGATTCTGTTCTAATTCTATTTCAATGTAAACTAACAAGAATAAATTTAAAACTGAAATTTTAGGTTGCATCGTGCCTGATTATCTTGTATCATTGCTTTATCCTGGCTTGCAATATATAGTAGGAGAACATATAATTTAGAAACATAAGAGCCTTCTTTCTAGTTGGCTAGGGATATAAATTAATCTTAGTACCACTTGTAAGTTTCATAATTTATCTATAAGAAGCAATTGTAATAAACTTGATTTGCAAATGCTACATAACTTTCAGAAAACAATCTGGCAGTGCTCAGAATGTGGGAGATGAGTTCATATAAAATCAAATCAAGCAAGACACAACAACAAACCTTACAAGATTTTTTTAAACAACAGTTAATACAAAAACTCGGTGAAATTCATCAAGTAAGCAAATTCAAGAAGAATGCAACAATTTTAATTCAAAGAAGATTTCCACCACATTACAAATTAGAAGAGAATTAAAACAAAATTGTATTAAGCCAGATTCAACAATAATAACCATCAGAAATTTACTGAAGGACATAATACTTAGTAGAAAACCAATTTACTGCAACTAACTGATGCTTTAATTCATTATTCCACATGTAGATAAAAACAATAAATTATAAAGGGTTAGGATTATCAGCTTACAGATCAGTCAGATAAAAATAGTTCCTATCTAACCAGTAGTAGCCATCTCTTTAATTCAGCTAAGTAGTTTCATTATACTCAAAATCGAGCCCCTAGAAAAAAAAATTGAAAAATCATCATTTCCGCGTTCCAATAAATAAAAATTGCACAAATAAGAGGGAAAAAAGCACAAATTTAAAAATAACTAGACAATAAAAAAACTCAATGAAGGAGTTAGATAACAACTCAATCAATGTACTGGGATGCACTGTATAAAGCAACTCTTATCTTGGAAAAATTAATAAATGTATAATGCATGCCAAACAGAAAAAACACACAATCCCATAAAAAATGAATGAGCAAGTAAAGTAGAAACCTCACTAAAAAGTGGTTAAATGTTGAAACATAAATATTATGCCTTTTCTTCCATCTATACTTCAATGATCAAACTAACAAACTGTATGTAGCTACTTAACCATGTGCAATATGTGGCCACAATTGATATGTAATGGTAGAAAGGAAAAAGATGGCATCTAAAGAAAGTATGAGCCACCAAAAACAAGTAAACTCATATATAAAACTTTATTTTTCTTTCTTTTTAATACATACTCAAAAAAGTATTAGTGTAGATGATTACCCTAGTGCTCAAACTGCCTTAGTCAATTCAATTCCAACTTATCTTCAACACCATTTCACACTTCACAACCAAAGCATTTTCAACAACAGACCATGATGCAAATCCACGACAAAATGACTCACAAATCTCAAAAGCTACATTAAAACAAGCAAATGGATATTCTCAAAGTTCATTCAAATTCACAAACACGGCATAATATGTCAATACTCTTGCAATGCCTGCAAACAACCCGGTTTTATAATACCAAAAACAACAACTTCAATGATCCACAAGTAAATAAAATAAAATAAACCATTCACTGAGAAAAATCCCAAGTAAAAAATACTCATAAATTCATCACAAGAAAATAAAAATGATTTAAGATTTAAGAAAAGAATATAAGACCTTCCTTGCCTAACCAATTTCTGAGAATTCATCTCTCTCTCTTTCACAAAATTTTCTTTAATTCATTCAATAGTTGAAACCTATTAAACCCAAATGCGAAAGTGACAAATGAGAGCGTCAGTAGAACTTGGTCTTTTCCTGTTGGAGGCGACGGCCATGAAGGGGAAGTTCCGTTGGTGACTTCGAGGTGGTGATAAGCACAATCAGACTCACCGTCGGTTTACATCTATGCAATCCTTATGCAACAGCCAACTGTGCGTTTTCACGGAGCTAAGCTGAGTAACCCACCGTGGGTTTTGTTATAAGTGATTTTACCTTTTCTTAACCGGCTTCCCCGGTTTGCTTTAATAGAAATGTGGCCATCTCTTGTGCGTTGGATCCCTTGCTTTTAAATCTAATGGTTACATGACATAAAGACAAAAACTGTGGTATGGTACCACTGTTGTAACATAGGCGAGTCCTTATTTGTAACATAAGTTTTGCAAAAAAAGAAAAAGAAAATGCATATCCGTTGTTGATTTTCATTCTTTATAGATAAACGACAAAAACCCAAATTCAAATTCCGATAATACCCCTTCTAAAGCTGTTCGAAGATGTATTGAGCACGTTAAGTGAGCCCAAATGTTTTGTAGTATTCAGATGTGCCAAATTTGATGGGATTCCTCTTATTTTAGTGTTGGCAAGTGCTTTTTCGAAAGTATCAAAACGCGTTTGAGCAGATGGAAGGGGAGGATCGCTTTTTCTTGGTGGATGAAATGACTTTAAGCAAGCGGAGCAGGCTAAGTTCCAGAATCAAATTGTCTTTGCGGGCTCTGCATAAGGGTCATCTCTGCCAAGTGATCTGACGACTGTGCCACTGCCGCATGCCTGTTCTTTGTAACCCTCAGGTGAAAGTTACAAATCCAACGATTACCCTGCAAGTATCCTGATTTTGGGGAAAGTCCATTTATTGACTTTTTATTTTCAAATTCACCTTTAAACTCTCTCAATGTTACGTTTTGTTATTTCAATTTTTTTTTTTTTTGAGATATTGCATGAATAGAAACCAAACTCTTCTCCAACTATGTGAGCAGGTTCGAATCTCAAACCTCATGTTTCACAAAAAATTTTATCAGCTAAATCAACTAGAACCATTGGCCATAAGTTTTGTTTTAGGTTCTATTTGGTATTAAGCTTAGGTAATTGTAACTTAAAAGATACCATAATAAAGTGTTTGGTATACACTATCTATTGTGACTTGAAAGTTAAGTTGCTTTGTTCCCACATTTTATAATGAAAATTTATAATATCTTTATTATTTTTGTGAAATTATTATTTAAAAGTCATATTTACTATACTATAATATTTTATTTCATTTTATTAACTTTTTTTTCATAGCAGTTAAAGTTTAAAAACTACAACACCTCAATTCTAAATTGAACTTTAATTTCTTGATTCAACCGTTCATATCTAGTTTCAGACTTTTTAAATTGTAATTCAAACTTTCATCACCCATTAATTATGCTACTAGCAATTTGGTATTATTATTTCTTCTTTGGCTGGTAATTCTAAATGAAAGGCTTACTTTCCTTATAAAAAAAATTATCACTCTTAACTGCTTTGATTGCATCATCAATATTCTCCATCTGCATTTTCTTAAACGTTGTTACTAAGTTTTGCCAATCTTAGCTGTAGATACGATTCTTTCACTCTTGTTGGAGAAGCTGGATTGAATTGATGTAGTGCAATTCTAGCCATCTTGCATCTTTCTAGTCACATTTCACTTGAAAATTTGTGTACTTGACCTTTTTAGAGACCCTAATCAATGTGCATTCTACAACAAAATTGATTGTATATATGATTCCTAGATAGTCGGCATTTATATTTTTAAATAAAATTATAAATTTTAAAAACATAATTATTCAATATATAATACTACAATAGGCTAAAAAACTTATAAAGAATTTTCTAATACATGATTATAAACTTATAAACTTATAAAGAATTTAAATTTTATATAATATGAATCTGTAATTTTATATTTTATTATGATTTTTCTGTAATAAAAAATATATATATTATTTATTAAAAGCCAGCCTTCATCAATCCATCACATATGGGCTCTACAAGTTAAGGGCCCTTGTCCATCATTTAAAGCCGCGGGCCGGGCCTAAAGCCCGCGGGCCTGGGCCGGGCCGACACGGGCCGGGCCTGGCCCGGGCTTTTCTGCCCATCCTATTCCTAGATAGTCAAGCAGTGCTACTGGCTGGTAATTATGTTTTAGAATTTATTTAACCTCTAAGATTTTAATAGTATATTTAGTTGTCTACCCTTACATTCTTGATGTACAATTGTTCATATGAAAAATAATCGGGTCACTTGGGTTATTATAGTCAAATAACATAATTGTCTTAAAATGAGTCTTTGTTTTTTTTTTTTTTTAAATAAGGAGATTTTTATGACAGAGCTTGTTATGTTACATCTTCATGTAACATACATGATGATGTAACAGTTGTTGGATGAAATCCAACGGTTGTGAAAATATGAGATGAAAAAATCATATTATTTTCATAATCGTTGGATGAAATCCAACGACTATTACATCATCATGTATGTTACATGATGATGTAACTTAACAAAAGACTTTGACTATTTCGTCAAATTATGAGATGTAGTTATCTTTTTTTGCTTTGGATATTTGGCCATAATTTCCTAATCATTATCTGGATGGTGATTGAAAAAATACCTTTGCAAAAAGGATCCCCTAAGTTACAATTTTCGTAACTTACAGTCTCGATTTGACTAACTAACCAATAAAAATCTGCCACATGGACAAAAAAACAAAGAAAGCATAACTTGTTGAAACGGTTGTAGAGGGGGTGATTTAAAAAGTCAAGCAAGATGATTGACTGTTGCAGCCGGTTGCAATCGATTAAACGACTTCGTTTCACAATTGAATCCCTCACCTCTTAAAATGAAAAAAAAACATTGACGAAGAGAGAAGCTGAAACTGCATCTCCTCCAACCAGCATCCTACTGAAAGTCCACCACCAAGAGAAGCCGAAGCTGCATCTCCTCCAACGACCATCCTACTCATAATCCACCATGGAATTTTCTACAAACCAGACTTCAAATGATGCAAATGGACTTGCAAATCAAAGTGGTGCAAGTCGTTCACTTCTTCAATGACAAGACCGAATCATGTAACTGGGTGGCAGCAAATTAGTGGCTCAAACCAATGCTGCTTGGTCGCAACCTCTATCCTCTCCTCCTATCTCCAGTCGTTGCTAGCCAATTTCAAAGCCGAGTTCTTGGCTACTCAAATTCTTAAGAGAAAGATAAATTTCTAGGGTTTTAATTCTAGTTTTGTGATAAATTGCCGAGTATAATTTGATTTTCTTGGGTGCATTTGTTAATCAATCAATTACCGATATATGTAATTTATTGGAAATTTGCAATTCTCTGCAGGCAGCTGATCAACAACAGTAATGGCCTTTTTACTTTATGTATTCATTCTTCCTTAATTTACTCGTGGTTTGAAGATCTATAGAATTGGTTAACTAGATCAAGTCTCATCTCTTATTTCCTCAAACATTTACCAAATCCCTATTCTCCCCAAGAATCCCTAAATCATTCCCTCTTTTCTTAGTGATTTTGGCCTTCTCAAACGATGATGAAATGTGAAACCGTTTGGTCCGGTTGTCCATCAGTTATCTCTAACCAATTCAGTCAGTTTCCCTTTTGTTTTACTGTTGCATAAATTAAACTTCAACCGTTTGATTGAAATTGAAGATATCTAATGGTTTGATATTAATCATACGTAAGATACATTAAATGTAAGTTAGAGATTGCCTTGCAAAAATATCATGATATTGATTAACCCAATAATTTATCTACCCATAATGCAAATTGCCCAATGAACCCTCACGGCCCGAAAAAAATAATGATATTTAACCCTCTAATTAAATTTTGCCAGCCCCTACTTTTTAGTTAATTTCATTAAAAATTTTAAACTAATCTTTATCTCCTAACACACCCTACTTAATCCTGAATTTACCCTTATTATAATTTTTATCTTTTTTTTTTCTCAACCACCCACCATATAAGACTTATAAAATCTATTTTAAAAAAGAAAAAAAAAAGCTATCATAATCACTATAAGTTCTCTCTTTCTTTTTAAAGGTTTAATCCATTATTGCCATAACTATAAAAAAAAAAAAAGATTTTATACTTCTTCATCATTCTCCCATGATTACAAAAGTAAAGTATACAATATTTGAGAAAATATAATAATTTAAAAAATTAAAAGAAATTAGGATTTAAGAAATTAGATTAGTTAAATTAGATATTAATAGAAATTATCATTTAGGTGCACTTAAAAACTATTTGCTCTTGCCCTTTTAGATCATTTCAAATAAAATAAAATAAGTATTTGTATAAAGGGATCCATGGAGGCTCATGAGATAGATACAATAACGAAGAAAAATATTATAATTCAGGACTTAGTTATGGTGCAACTGTGGTACCATACCACAACTGCACCTAACCATTGGATCTAACTACTTAGAGAGGTCCAATGGTTAGGTAGTTGAATATAATGGCAGGTAGTTGAATTTAATGATTAAGAACAGTGGTAATCATAATTCTAGACATATGGATCTCAAGGCCCGGACCCGTGGAGGGATGCTGGGCCTGGGCTTTAATATTACTAAATCAGCATTTTTTTAAGACGAGCAAAATTGAACCCGAATCCGCGCGCGCAAACATACACACACAAATGTTCCTGGAAAACCCTAAACTAAGCATCGAATCCAACATTCTAATAATTCATTTATATTTTTTATTTGACAGTATTTCTGTTACCTGTTGAAAATATTCTGTTTTCGTTGTTGATGTTCATTCTTTGGAATTTAGTAGACGGCGGAAGAAAATTGGAATTCCCATAATGCCCCCTGTTGAAGCAGCTGATGAATCTCTTTCAACTGATTGTGAAAAAAGGGAAACTTTCGGAGGAGGCATCATCAGATGATGAGCTGAGTGAAGCAGCAAAACCGAGTGATTTAGCATGTAATTTTTATGTTCTGAAGTTTGACGGAGAAAATTGCAGAAAGGCAATTGCTAGACCGGTAATGGTGAAGCATTTACTTTCTAATGTTCTGTAACTGCGCTTTGTCATAGTTTTAGTCCGCACTTTGCGCCCCTTTTAATCTCACAGATTCGATAACTGTTGGTATATTAGAGGCAACAATTGAAAACACTGTTTACGGAGGATCCTTCAAGGGTACCTATGTCTCAATTAAATGGCTAGTGAATGGCAGTTGCATAGGAAGATGCTGAATTTCTTTTTACTTCCCGATAAGGGCTGGAGAGACCATTGGGAAGCTAATTGAGAGTTCTTTGCTTGACTTGGGATATTAATCAGGTATTGGCAATTACGGTTGATAATTCAAGTGTTTACGGTGATGCTATTAGTAATGTCAAGAGGAAGTTGAACGATTGGAGTGGAAATGTCTTGTTGTTGGATTGAGTGGAGGTTTTCTTATGATAACCCTAAGGTTGAAGAGATGATCAAAGAGGTTAAAGAGCCGGGTCTTTATGAGTTGTACAGTGCATTGAACACTTCCGGTGAAACCAAAGCTCTTATCGATGCTCAAGCAAGTGGAACAGATATGGAAAATGGAAAGGACTAGGATGATTCTGAGTGGAGGTCTTCTTATAAGAAGTATTTAAAAGGAAAATATGGCACTAAGCTGACAATTCAAGATGATAGGTACTTCTCGGAAACTAATGAGTATTTCGAATGGCAACTTCAAACAATCTAAACTGGTGGAAAGTATGTTCTCAGAAGTACCCTATTTTACTAGCGAGGGATCTATTTTTTATTCGAGTATCTGAGTTTTCATTTGACACTGATAAGTGGATTCTTGATTTGTTTCAAAGTTCATTGGGCCTTGAGACAGTTCAGGCAGTAATATGTTTACATAATAGGTTACAATCCTCTGCTGCTCTCGTAGATAATTTCACCCAGGAGACGGATATTTATTATTTAATTGAATCTGGTAACAATTTAAAGGCTTGTTGCAATTTGTCTTTATTTGTTCAGTACATTTTTAATTAGTTCCTATCATTTTTTCTCTTTTTGCCTCGTTTGTTTCAAGTAGAGCTTTGAGGATCATGACAAGGAATGGAGCATATGGCATATGGCATATGGCTATGAATTAATATGATATTCTTGCTAATTGTTTTAATAAGGTACTTATTGACTTCTTAAGATTTAAGTAATCTGTCTATCTTATCTTATGCCTAACATTTATTGCTTTCATTTGTTTTTTTAGTTGGCAGGTAATGTTTTGAGGATTGGAAACTATGAGGTTCTGAAGTTCAAATTTTGAAACGGGATCATGCATGCTTGGGGGCTTAGAAGTGATGTTGGAGTGTGGATTGAAGAAACAAATACATCTGGATTGGAATGCTTGGGTTTGATGCATTGAAGTCAATAGGTATGTATTTATAGTGTTCTTCATCTGGTCTACTCTGATTCTCATTCTATATATTATAAAGTAATGATATAACAATGACATATTGATTTGGTCAAGTTTTCATCTTTAATTTTCCCAGATATTTGATCTCAAGTGAGAAATGAATAGTAAAACACCATATCACCTGTTCTTTCAAATACAAGTCAGTAAGGATCATCTGAGTATCAAAAAAAAAAAAAAAAAACATGTTTTATTTGGCTGAAACTGAAGTTGTATAATAAGCTGATTTTTTTGAAAAAATTTTATTAGAATTTAATTCTGAACTTAAAACCAATCCCTGAAGTGCGTTGGCTTGGATCAACTCTGTTTGAGCTTCAAATTTGGGTTGGCTTGGTTTGAACTTTCAGACAGCCCTCACAGCTGAGATGCCATAGGTTTCTAACTCTAACCAACCAAATTCATGCTTAGTTGCTTACTCTTGGTAAGCCCCAGATGTAAGTTTTGAATCCAACAATATCAAAAAGTTTTATTGGAAGTATAAATGCGGTCGATAAATAGATGGTCCCTACAAGTTTGTTTCTAGCTCTAACCAACCTAATTCATGGATGCTCTTACAAAAACACAATGTTTGGTGTACACATACACACTTTCTGTTCCCTCATCGCCTAACTAAAAGAATTCTTTGTGCATGTTTTACTGCTTGATTTTAAACTATTTAGTCTTCCGCAGCCTTATGTAATTGAAGGAAAATTGAATTACTTATCCACAGTCCCACAAAAACTTGTGTTAGAGGAAGAGAATAGCTCAATTTTCCTTGTTGCTTAACTGCTTTTACTGGATCATCATTTATATTCTCGGTCTGTATCTTTTTCTGAAGTCTTAAATTATTGCTGGTACAAATGTGTTGCTGATCTTAGCCACAGATCCAGCTGTTTCACTTTTGTTGGAGAAGCTGGATTGAATCAACAAAGCTTAGGTCCAGCCATTTAAGCCGCAGAGCATCATTTTATGTACTTGATCTTTCGAAAGACCCTGGTCAGTGTACATTGTACAACAAAATTGACAACTCTCTTTTTAATTCTATTTAATTAAGGAGTTGTAATTGAGTATGGCTAGTTCTGGTCTCTGGGTTCTGAATTTATTTAACCTCAAGATTTCCATGGTGTATTTATTTGTTGGGCCATATGTTGCTGATGTACAACTGAACTTAAAAGATTTCTGGGTATAATTTCCTCTCCATTATTTGGATGGTGATTGGACAACTACCTGGGGGAAAAAATATCACTGATCTTTTCAAGTTGAAAGCGCTGATAATCCTCAACCACCTCTAATTGCTGGTAATTTGATTGATTAATCATCTAGATTTTATTCAAGATGAAGCTGGGTTGAAAACGATTAGGTACTGTATGTTAAAAAAAAATCCAGCTGGTGCGGCTTAAAATTTGGGCTTAATTTTGAATTATTTTCCTCGTGAAATCGCAATTTTTAAAATATCTTAAGTTATTGTAAACATATTTATTTCTCATTTTTATTAAAAAAATTTAAATCTTGATCAACAGGTCATTATTTTTTTTTTCTTATCGTTTAAATAAAAATGAGGGTAAATTAAGATTTATAATATTTTAAAAGATATTTTAAAAATTATTATTTCATAAGAGAATAATTCGAAATTTGTAACTACAATGATCAGGACCTTTAACCAATATTGGCACAAATAAATGAGAGAGCTGAGTTATGGAACATAAAGGTTCAATGCAAAAGAAGGATGCTTTCTGAAAATCGGTTAAATAAATGTATCCAATTAGAAAATAGAGAGGCACATGGTGCAATTAAAATCCTTGATGACAACCGGAGCGTAAGAGAAGGATCTCATTTCAGGACCTTTTGCCTTAACATAATTGCATTGCAGCGCTAAGCTTGGATCACAATTTTGAATTTTCTCTCATTGCAGGGGAGAATTCCAATGCAAAGTTGCAGAAAGGTATCCAATTAGAAAACAATCCACTAACCAAACTGACACGTAAGCTAAACACACTCATTTGCTTCGCCATTCAGTGTCATGAAACTAGAGCGGATGGAAGGATAATAAACTTGAGGTGGGTAAAAAGTAAAATAAAGACTCCTTTCGAAAGGAGTTACTTTTACTCTTCAGTTATTTAATTATTTTATGCGTTATCAAATCTAAATAATATATGCAGAGAGAAAAAGACACTTGGATTCACAAAGATTGTTCAAATAGACAGTGATATCATCATTATTGAGGAAATGAATATTTAGATCCATTTTCCGTTAGTGAATTCATTTATTTGAATGAAAATTAGGTATTAATTTTACTCTAATACTCATTAAAATTGATGCAACATCAATAGTGCTACGCATATCAAATATTTATCTTAAAAAATTCGTTCTAATAAATAAGGTGTAGATAGTGAAATAATATAATTAATTCACTTAAATTTTGTAAACAAAAAAAAAAATCACATTCCATGTAATTTGAGATTAAATTTAAGATAAAAATTTTAAGATATCGATCATTATTTATTTTTGAATCAGTAAAAATTAATTATCTATTCTCAATAATAAGGTCTAAATCTTTATTTAAGTAAACCTTAGGAATCTAAGCGTAATTTCTCAATTCCAATTAAGAAATTCTCTTTTTTAAATAATAACTTTTCATAAAGTTACCAATGGCACTTAGATTTTCTTTATCATTTGAGAGCAATTTGACAAAAACCCGATGCCCAAAATTTCAGCTCACTTGCCAACAATAAAAATTAATTGGCAACCTAACTCAGTCCCACTCATCATACTATGCAGCGCCATCAAAGATCAAAGAAAATGACATGAGAAATCCCCCTAACCCCACACCAATCCCATCAACTCACAGCCTCCACAAAGTGGCATGGCATCCAACCACAATTATCACTGTCTTTTCTAATACCATCACCATTGTTTTCATCACTCCGGCAGCCGAGGTCACATGAACAAGTGAACTGCCACAACAATTTTCAAGAGAAGCTGAGATAGTGATGCGCCTGATGACCATTTTTGCAGAGATTCAGTAGTTGATAGTTCTGACATTCTTCTCAATTTTGGGTGCCATTTTTTTGCTAAAAGGTTCATAAAGACGTTATGTACATAAATATATAAATATATCAATCAATTACAAACGACCAGCTTGAGCTACCAAAGGCCAGTCCGTAAAGTCCATGTAAAACTGAAAGGAACTATAGGCATCAATCTCCAATTGATAGCCCATAGGATCATAACTTACATTCTAGCTATAAATCATACTCATCTGGATCGGCTTCGTCTCCCCAGATATTTTTCTCTTTCAAAATATGTTATAAAAAAAAAAAAAGCTAATTATATGTATACAATTTTGTTTTCCCTTTTTGGAAATTCATTCATTCTTCTAGTATAATTGCCAAATCAGCATCTCCAGTCCAACCGGACTTCTCCTGGGCCCGCGTAATGCTGACTGGGCTTCAGAAATGATACAATGTGGCTGCTGACCATGAAGGCGGTTACACGCTCGGAAACCCTAATGTCTTCCATCTTCAGCTCCTGCAACCGCCGGACGTACTCCGGTACGTGTAGTAGGTCCCACACGACACCGACCCCACCGGGCTTCAAAACCCGAACCATCTCTCCCAACACCCTCATCCTCTCGGCAGCCGCTTCCACCGTCCGGTGGCCGTACTCCTTTCCTACCGTGTGGAAGAAGGCAGCGGATACCACCACGTCAAAGTAATTATCCCCAAATGGTAAACTCCTAACGTCACCTTCCCTGCATGTGACATACTCTTGTACACCTATATGCACAAAGAAGGAAAATTCATTTCACTTGTTAGTAATCTTTCACGTAATTATTCAATCACCTTTGTTACTGCATCCAAAATCAAACCAAAAGAAGCAAAGGATTCCCATTTTGTCTATGCTTGAATATTAATTCCTAGATATTTCAGATGAGTAATAAAGTAGAGAAATGACAAAGCTTCAAAAGCAAAACTGCAAAAGTTCAGAATAATTCTGATTCTTATGGGGAAAAAAAAAATACCCATCACAAATTGATAGCCAAATCTCCCAAGTTTTGATACCTCACTCCCTTCAAGGCTTCAATGATAGCAGGTTTATCATTTATGCTTACGAAATTACCCCAAAAAAAAAAAAGGCAAAATTACTAAATAAAAAATTACTTATTTATAGGGGAGGCAGTCCATAAATTAGAAGTAAACTATCCCCAAAAAAAAAAAAAAATTAAACTCAGAAATAAATTAATAAATCTTCATATAACCAATTTTTAAATAAAAATAAACCTCATATTAGAGCTGTTTCATTTATTTCTAATTACGATGGGTCAGCAAAATCATAAAAGAATTGAGTTAATTACCTTCCATTTTAGCGGTTCGGAGAGTGGAAAGGGTGGTCCGTTTTTTGCAGTCCAACCCGACGACCCGGCCCAAGCTACCGGTCTTCTTAAGCTGGGTCGCCACCGCATTAAGCAGGATCCCCCGACCGCAACCGATATCAAGCGCCGTCTTCACCGTCGACCAGTCGTTGACCGAGCCGACCATCCGCTGGGCCATGTCGTAGTGCAGCGGCACGGCGGAGTAGAAGAAGTTCCCAGCGGCGAAGAACAAGCACACCGACGACAGGGCCAGCACGGCGCCGCTAAAGCCGGCAGCGAAGCGGGCGGCCTCGAGGGTGAGGTACGAGTGGAAGAAGAAGCAGACGGGCTCGAAGTAAACGAGGAAGAGAATCGACGAAATCGAAAAGAGGATCGCGTGCAATAACAAAAATATCAACGTCTGCCACTGCTCCACTCCGTATATTGCGTAGATCTGCCTCCACTCCCTGCTCGTTGTCGCCGCTGTCGTTTTGCTTCCCATTTTTGTTTATTCTCTTCTACCAGAAAAATAAAATACGACAAACACTCACTCTGTAAATGTTTCAGAAGTGAGTAGGAATGATTAGATCTAAGATCCAAATACGTGACAGAATGTCTCGGCCTTTTGCAGTTAAAAAGCCGATGGGTGGTGGACAGATAGCAGGAACCCGGCAAAACGAGAGTATCGGTAGTAATGAATATGCAGATGTCAGAAGTCTGTTACTGAAGAAGAGGAAGAAGAGATGATGACGATGAATTATATGATGATCTCATTTTGCACTAACAATTTGACGCGCTTTTAAATCACTTCGTCGTTTTGTGTCGGCCTTTTTTTTTTTTTTAAAAATTTTTACGGGGCTTACGAAAAGAAAAAAAATAATGGATAACGAGCTGAGCTCTTAACGAACTTACACACTCGTAAGAGTGAGGCTTTTGTGTCTGTGCGAGTGTACGGAGGAGATAAATAAATTTGGTGAGTGGGGGACAACCGAAGGGGGTGGGGGGCAAAATGGGGATGGAATATATATAATCCGGTGCAAGACTAAAAGTGCGGATTGCGACTGGTGACCTGCTCAGCAGGTTGCTTTGGCTTTTTTCGGATGACAAAGTCGATAAAGTTGAGACTTGATAGAGATTTGAAATCTGTCACCAAAAGTTTTATTATTATTATTTTTTTTTTTTGCAAACATTTCTCAGTTTAATTCATTCTATCGTTATACTTTTCAAAAGAAAATTTATTGCGCATTCTAAAATTGAATCTTAAATGGTATAATATTCATTCCCCATGGCTGAAATTACATAATTAATTTATAAATAATTTATAAAAGACAAGCACTACATATCTTAAATTTTTTATTTCAAAACTATTTTAATAATGTGATATTAATTAATTAATTGATAAATAATACAATTGATTCAAGGATGGGGTTATTTGAACCCACTAAACTATTCACTAAATTCATTTTTTAGAATAATTTTTTATGACTGAAACATCTTTAAATTAGATATTAAAATATAATAAAAAGATTATTTACTATTTAAATTCATCTTTATATTCAATATAATTCTATTAAACTCTAATCATATTTTTATTAAACCCTAATAGATTAGAGATATGAATTACCAGTGGCAATGTTTTACTTTCAATTATCTTCCAGCGGTTTGCTGCACATTGAAATGGAGCTCATCATTGACCATTGAGTCATGTGCTCTGATTATAATACTAATCCTTGAATTTACTAAAAACTTTAATTATCATTAATCAAAAGTAGATTTGATTTTAATTAATGGCTTAAATTTATTTTCTTTTCAATTTGGCCAATTAGTGGAGCTGAATCAAGCTAAGCCGATCACCATTCACCAATGGTAGCTCAGCCTAGCCGCTAACAATAGGCATGGCTGATTCTCAACCATCACAAGCTCAAGTGACACCTAGGCTAACAAATTCATTTTGATTACATTACGATCTCCATCGCTGTTAAAAAAATAATAATAAATAAATTCAATGAAGATTTATAAATGAATTAGTGGGTTTAGTGAGTAAAAATGTTATTATTATAAAAATTGGGTTTAGTAAGGGTATATTAAGTATTTAAGTGGGTTTATGAAGTAAAATTTAAAATTTAAAAATTTAAAAATGGGTTTATTTCATAAATGGGTGTAATGAGTAGTAAAGAATTGTTAACCGCACGTCAATTGAGATAAAAATTTTAGTATGTATATCATTATTTTTTATAAAAAAAAATTAACTACTTAATAAATGATATATCAGATGGCATATTATTTAAAATAAAACTAAAAAATATGATTAGCCCAATAAGTTGTTTTGATAAAAACTCTTTATTGAAATTTTATATAAAACTAATACTAATACCTTTTCTTAACTTTTTCTTTTTGGGAAAATGGAGGTGGTCGATGAAGAATATTTCAATCGATATTCTTTAATAAAGTCAAATTTAAAAGATTATAGAAAATGAGTTGCCCAATAACCTTGTGCGAATGAATGATTATTTCTAAACTCTCCGTTCGGTTAGAGAGTGATTCTTTGGCAGCATTATTATGCAGTTGGCATTCTTTTGCTAATCCACCATGGTGCTTGAGTGGGCACTCGTTGGATGAATTGCCCCGCAAAGATAGAAAGTATGAATTCCACGTGATTAAGACAAACTCTAATTATTGATCATCTATCTAATTCGGGATTATAGCATGCTTATCATACACGACGAAATCACCTCCTACTATTTATAAGATAAGGCGAAGACGTTTGGGATTTCCCCTCGCTTAATATCGATCCTAATTCCTATGTACATGAATTTGTTTAACGATACACCATCCTTTGTTTGGTATTTTTATTTTTCCCTTCAGGAGTAAATTTTGCCGTTTATAATGAAGAAAAAAAAAGTATTAAAATGTGAGTATTCGCATTTATTTAGTGATAGAGTCATAAATTATTGTATAAATTTATTCGGTAGAAAATTATATGATGTAATTACAGCTGGTTTGATAAAACTTCTTTAATATCTTTTAACTAATATATTTATATGTTATCGATTTGTACAAAATAAATTTATATATAATTTATAATTCTATCCATGCTCTTTGTACTTTTCAATTTATCTATTATATTTTGCATTGTATATTTAAATGTAGATAACTATTCCACAAGAAGCTTTTGACAAAGATGGAAGTATTATGAAAAACAACCGGCACCGTCAAAATGACTTTGCAAAACAACATGCAAAAAATAATAAATAATTCTACAGGAGTTGATTCTAGTCTACATCTTTCGACTGTGGTAAAAGTACTTCTTTTGCTATAAAAGTTATGAAAAAGAAGTATGGTACCGCTATGCATGATACTTCACCAAAAATATATATATATATATATATATATATATTTGAGTTATAATATTTAGCACTCTCATTATATTACATCAGTCTTTATTAATTATTTTTATACTAATATCCATTTTATTCTTTCATGAAATAACTTAAAAGAGTAAATAATTTTTAAGTACATCAAGATGATAATTTGTGTTAATATTTAATTTAATAATTTTAATTTTTTAAACCGTAATTTCTTTTCACTTTTTTAAATTACTATCTCTCCTAAAATCATACTCTATTTTTGTAATCGTGGAAGAAATTAATTTATAATGCTCAATAGAGGATGATGAAGAAGTATCGGAATTTTTCTTTTAAATGGTTAAAGCAATGATCAATAAAACCTTTAAAAGGAATAAGAGAAGTGATTTTGAGAATTTTTTTTAAATAGATTTTATAAATTTTATATGGTGGGTACTTAGAAAAAATAAAATAAAAATAATAACAAGGATAAACTTAGAATTAGGTGGCGCACATTGAGAGATAGAGATTAGTTTAAATTTTTAATGAGAAAAACTGAAAAGTGAGAGCTAGTGAGATATAATAAGAGAGTAAAATATCACAACTCAAAATTTTTAAAACATTAAATTCATTTTCAAACGGTTGACTTGAATTGCATTGCCACTTTATATATAAATTGAATCTACTTCAATTACAGTTTACTATCACTCAAAAGTTTAAAACTCATTCAACATTAAGGGCTATATTATGATTGTGATGGTTGATTAAATAAGTTGTTATTATTGTGTAGATGAAATAATCTATTGATAAAAAGTAGTGTAATACATATATATATTTAATAACTTTTATTACGATAGTACTGTTTTACTATATAATGACTAAAATAAATATAATACTTTCTATTTATCTATTAAGATTTATGAAAAAATATGATAAAATTATTTTTTATTAAAATTATAATAGGAACTTTACAAATAACTTATCTAAGCTACATATAAACACAACTTCTAATCTGTCTTTCAAAGCTACCGTAAAAATAAAGAAACTTAAAACATAAACAAATTTAAAAAATCAACCAAATATTATTTTTATCAAAACTTATATTAAATATGAATATCAAATGAGCCTAAATCAAATTAAATCTAAACAAAAGAATTTACCTTGAATCAAAACGATGAAATTATTAAAAAATCAAAATAAAGGATGAGAATACCAACAAAATTGAAATTTGATCTTTGAATTTAATCGCTTGCAGCCGCCTCAAGCAACTGAAAAATCAAGCTTCAAAATTAAAAAAGTACAAAAAAAAAAAAAAGTTTGCCAAATATTGAGAATTAATTAACTCCGCAAATTATGAAAGTGAGAGTATAGTGAGATATATATATTTGAGGACTGAATGCTTTAAATTTGGCAAGAGATTTTTTCTTTGACCAGACATGCCCTCCTGCCTCATCTTTCACCGGTCGCTTCCCGGTCTCATCCTTCAAATCAAAGCCACATTAAAGAAATTAGAATTTGCCAGTCTGTGGGCCCTTCTTTCTTCGCAGTGACCTAATTGCCCTCGGCCTAGAATTAAAAAACGTAAGATTCAAAGTTTTACAACATTAATAAATTGATTTTTCTGTATTGTAAAGGTTTCACTTACAGTGATGTAAAAGTCTTTTATGATATTATAAAATGCTGAATCCGTATTTGAAAAAGTACGGATATTTATATTTGAGAGTTATTATCGTGTACATGTATGAATATGATGAAGGCATAAAATAATACAATTAATTTTAAAGGTCATATAGTGGTATTTTTAATTCCGCTACTATTATTATATTATAATAGTTTGTATAAAATAATTTATCTAAAAAATTTGTGTTTTTGCTATTGTTGACCTAAAAATAACTATATATTTCTTTTTGAAAATACACTTATTTTTACCCATAATCATAAAATAGGTAAGAAATTAGAGTTTATAAAATAATAACAAATTCCCAATATTCTTTCACTATCAAAAAATATGAACCGATATTTAAAAAGAGGATTTCCAGAAAATATGACAAATTCTCTTTGGTAATACCTATTGAGGTTACTTTTGCCACATAGGGTCAAAAGCTACAACTGACTAATTCATTAATTTTTCGCTTTAGAATTTAGATATAAACAATAAGGTGGACCAAAACAATTCCATATCCAAGTGACTTTTATATTATTTTAATTTTTTTTGGCTTTTTAAGGCTTTGAAAATTAAAATTAAAAAATTGACAAAGGGTAGAGTCCAAAATTCTGAAAGCAAAGGAAAGAGTGGGTCCCAAACGAAGAGAAACGCGGGAACAAAAAAAGAAAATGACCGGTTGAGGAAGGCACGATCTCAGCTTTCTTTCTTTGACAAAATCTCTCGAATTCTTATCAAAACGACATCACCGACTTTTAAATAAACGAGTTTCTCAACGCACATTTTTTTATTTATTTTAATGGATGAATTGGTCAATTTAAATAAGCTGTGTAATTGAATTAATATATTTTTATACTCATTGGCGCCCATTGCATACGCTTATGGATTTGCGTTAAGGGAATTAACTCAGTTGTTTTACTAGACTTTCTGAATTTTTGTCATTAGATTGCATCGAATTAATGAAACCAAACCTAACGTGTACTCAAATATTTCATCAAAATTAAAATGTCCCCGCTAGGTCAGGTCTTCAAACACCCACATATTTATTTTTTTCTTTCATCGAACAGGTCATATTATGTTACATCGTATATACATACGGCAGCCTTTGAGTTGTCAATCAAAATTAAAAAATTACAACATATGAAACAATTGAGTTATTGTTCATTTCAATCCATAAGTTTGTCATAACAGAGTTTAGCAGTCCTCGGCCTGCACTCTATTTGAAATTAAACATGTAACTTAATTTGTACTTAATCCTGAATCTCTTATTTTTAGGACAAAAAGTCAAATTAATTAAACTATCATTTCATGGTAAAATAAGTTATTTGTCAAAATTAAAAATTATTTATTTAATCTAAACTTAAAAGAATTAAGGGTGTATTTGAGATTGAGGTTGGACAAGTTATAATACTAAAGTGTTTGGTAAATATTAGCTGTTGTACTTTAGACAATATATTAATATGATTATTTAATTGTTTGATAAAAAAATTATTATATCTTTAATAATTTTTTAAAAATTATTATTTTAAATTTATATTTATTATATATTATTAACTTTTATTTCTTAGTTATAATTTTTTTTTCCACAGCTGCTGCAGCTTAAAAGTTACAGTACCTCGATCTCAAACGCACTCTAAATATTTTATTCCGATTGTTTCTGAAACTTTGAAATGATTTAAAATGGGAGAGGAAGTTAAAAGAGTGGAAATCTTGGTGTGGAAAATCTGAAAATAAAATTCTCACATCATGATGAAATATACGAATAAATTCGACCCGTAAATCATGAAAACAAGAAAATATCATTATTGTTTGCAATCAATGCTTCCAAAAAATTCACATGTACATCAAATGCACAGTCATTATGTAACTTAATGATGGGGGAATAATGATCATAATAGGACAATGTACGGGACCATAAAATTCAACTAATATGAGCTACATTTATAGAGAAGGTAGTCCAATTTTTTGTGCATAATTTTAAGTCTAGGACCATAAAATGTTGTCCCTATAAATTAAAAATGCCTAGAGTCAATTACTCAGTCCTAGCTATTCAAATTTCAATTTTTTTTTTTTTTTGCTTATTTATGTGGTAAATTGTTCTAGTGGGATTTTGTCATTCAAAGCAATTGCGTATAGCGTGAAAATTGCAGCAAATAATTAAAGATTGGCTTTTTCTTGCAAGGTGGTGGTTTTGGTTCTCATTTAATATTTTAAAAAAAAAACAAAAATGGGTTCTTTGATTTAAGGGGGAAGCACAATTATTGAAACCCTAATGAAATTGCTTGTCACTTTATGTAAAGTTATTGCCCTCTGTTTAATTAGCTACTAAACCTTTTATGAATCTAGAGTGTATAGTTTCACGTTAGAGGGAATATGGAGCATGATATGACTAACTTTATTCTATTATTTTTCTCTTCCTTTTTATTTATTGTTCGATGTCTTTCATGACTTTATTCTTGTATTTGAAGAATAATCAATGACGAGTGAATGATTAAAATATATATACATAGGGTAGTACGTTATTAATTTTCAAAAAAGGAAAAAAAATGGAATACATTAATATTTTTCAAAGAGGCTATGTAAAGTATGGATAGCAGGTAAAAAAAATATAAAATATGACAAGAATTTATTTAATAATCTGTGCGTAATATAGTACTCTTTAAATGAAAAATTATATTAAAATAATTGAGTTTTGATTAATTTTTTATATTCTTACAATTAGATTATGTGTGTGTGCATCAATCCAGTTGATAGTTACGTTGTATTTGTGAAAATCATCATACAAAAGTTAAATACTTATTTAGTTTGAAATTTGAATAATTTAAAATTTTATTTAACATGTCCTACATGATTAATTTAAAGTTTATTTGTAAGTACTAATTAATTCAATTGGTAGAATCTCTTAAAGTGTAAACCCCATTTTCACTAGGTAAGTGACCATAGGTGTGCTATTATTATTCGAACTCGGGTGACTATAGGTGAAAAGCACATTCATGAACATCCAAGCTACTCTCACGGCGCATTCTAGTAACATTTAAAATTGTTATGAAATAGTTTAAAGGGATAAAGATTCTGTGTGTATTTAAGTGATAGTGTATGGATAGGATTTAACTTCTTAATTTTCTTTATTTATTAACTACCAATCACCACATGCATTTTTGCTCATGAGGAGATCAGATCATGAGAGAATCCTGATCCTTATAATTAAAGGAATATTAGATTCGATTAAGTGTTTTATGAAACCCATTAATTCAAACTCTCACACGGCTGTATTTTATTTATTAAGTGGAATTTTGCTCAAAATGCATAATTAGAGTGGCTTAATATAATTTTCAGGAAGCAAGCTGATTCTATTTTCATTAATTCCAATATAAAGCCATTTGGCGTTTGAAGAAACAATTGCCATAAACATGGGTAAGTGTCGGCACAACTCTCAAATCCGTGGTCATTAATTAAATTTATGCAATTAATTAATCCAACTTGGCAAGTCAGTGTGTATTCATTATATTTTAATTATTATTATTAATTCTCATGTGCGGCACTGGATATTATCATTAATATCTCTTGACAAATATATAGAATCTTTTTATTTTAATCAAATTTAGCGTATACATTAATATCAATATAATATTTAACAGTTTAATGATTAAATGAACTTCAATTCAATAAAATTATCTACCATTGACTAGAAATCATTCAATATTATATAACCTACACACATGAAACTATTTTATCTAATCTTATTACGAAGTCATTTGTTAGTTTGTACTTTATCCTTCTCCCCATTTTTATTTTTACCAATATTTAGTGGAAACATGACACTTACACCTCTAAGGTTTGGAAAAATTATCACAAAAACTCCTAAATTTTAAAAAAACGACACCAAGATCTCCTTTTTACTATAGTATCTTTTGACTAAAATAATTAAAATTTTGACTCTAAAGTTTTTTAATAATAGAAAATTAATATAAATAATATAATATATCTAGTAGACTAATAATATTAAATTATTTTTTATATTTAAAATAATATTAAAATTTTAAATTATTATATTTAATTTATTATAGAGACTTTAAATAAAAATTTGAGTTAAATAGATTCTACAATTAACAAAATATCTCCCTATTAATAATATTAAAAATATTTTTTTGCATAATTTTCAAAAATTTTAATTTTAATTTATTTATTTTAATATTATGTTTGTATTTATTATTAAAAATTATTGTAGTATAAAAAAACAAGTCTAATAGATTGTAAAATATTAAAATATTTTTAAATATTAAAAATATTTTGAAATGTATATTTTATTGCATTTATTTTAATGCCACATTTCTATTTATTATAAAATTTTAGGGTCATTTTTTTAATTTTATAAAATCAAAGGATATCATAGTTAAAAAAGGATTTTCGTGTCCCTAATTAAAAATTTAGGGATCTTTGTGACTATTTTTCTAAACTTTAGAGATGTAGGTGTCTTTTTTTTTTATTTTTAGTACTAAAAGTTTATTCTCGATGTAAATTATATAAAAATAATAATAATAATAATTAACTCAATGGATTTTCTTTCTTTCTTTTTTTTCACCTAGTGATAAAAAGAGAGAATTTGATATTTATTCATGATGTGGACATGAATGGCTCAAAAAGCTCCCAAGTGGAGAAGAACCAAATTCTAAATTCTCACATCAATTTAATGTAAGATCACTATCATGCACAAGAAATTAAAGCTCGCTATGTGAGTATTGTCACAATTCACAAGTTGAAAATCAATGGGGTCATATATATATATATATATTTTAAAAAGAATTTGTGTGCTTGGTCTTGGTCCATGTTTTTAGCTACCTAATCCAAATGATAAAATTATAGGGCTTAACCTACCATTGACTTGTGAGAACTATTGCTTCTTAATTGAGTGGAAAATTTCCCATTTTGAAATTTCAGTTTAGAAATTATTAAATGCAGGTGGTGTGGGAATTTTTCAAACAAGAATATTATGCCATGAATTAAAACTAAGATTGTTTAAAGATACCTTTTTTAAAATTAATCTAAGAAAGATATGAATTAGGCAGCGTATAATTTTTCAAGTCCATCTCTGGCTGCGGATTAAAAAGGTCAGAAATAACAGGAGATGCCAAATGGAAGTTTTTATGGTTTTAGTATACAAGTTGCTGTATAATGAAGGTATGCATCTTTGTTTGTGTAAGATACAATACATTTTCGTCTAGATGATATTAAAAAAAAAAACACACACACACATTTGATCATCTCTTCTAATGGAGGTCATGAAATTGCAGGCCAGGCCCGGTTTCCGGTTGATCATTAGTTAGGGCCCAATTTTCCTATTTGCGAGTTGCACTATTTACACCGCTCCAAAATCCTCTTAAAACCGCCTTATTAAAGATTTATAGTTTCAGCCCTGCGATGCCCCACGTCTTTTCGGGAGGGGGGAAGAAAAAGGCACTGGCGCACTTCATCACGATCCTCACTTTTATTTATCAAAACAATTCTTTTTCTGTAATTTTACAAATTCTGAACACCAATGCAAAGTTGCATTAAAAAAAAAAAAAATTTACCTAGAATGCACATTACCGAGTTTTTATGTTGCAAATTAAATGGTGACATAAATTTAAAAGCAACTGGCAAAGTTAGAAAGTAAAAGGAGTTGAAGGAATTTAATATTTAAAATTATTCTTATTAATAGTACTACAGCTTAATATTAACTAGTAGAAAAATTATGAATTAAAAATAGTTTTTGGTTTTCCAATGGAAAAAAATTGGACAAGCTTACATCGGGTTACTTTTGGAATTGAGATGAGTGCTATTAAAAGCGTAATTACATATATTTTTAAAGATGGGACTATTTAAACCCATTAAATTTCTCACGGTACTTTTTCTTGAATTAAAATTATAATTATGAAAATATAATTTAATCAATTACTTATTTAACCTTGTTCTCTCTCTCTCTCTCTATCTTCATTTCTTTCTCTTATAAAAAATTTATCGAAGCAAATATGGCATTGAACAAACGAATTGTTCAAAAATTAACAAATTTAGTCCTATTGTAATCTAAATGAAAATGAAAGGGAAATACCCATCACGTATAGATAAAAAATAAAAGTTTATGTCCCACTTCGAATCAATTAAATTTTTTTTTTGGGTCAAATCTTAGAAGCACAAACTTTAAATGACAAAAATAAGTAAGAATTGATAATGTTATATAGAAAAATAAAGTTGCAAAAAGGAATAAAAAAAAATTAAGAGAAAAATTAATTTAGGTTTTGACCATAGTTATAGTAGAGAGAGAAAGTAGTTAATCAAGGATAATTTTGGTGATTTATGAGAATTAGTAAACTTAATAAGCGATATTATCAAAAGTCTTAAGCATACTCGTGGATTCTATATCTATCTCCTATGGGATTCCTGGTGTTACATATACCTCCCTTAGGGACTCAGCGTCCTCATTGAGGTTTGCCCCACCAATACCACCATTGCTCAAGAGGACACACGGAGTCGCTCTGATACTATAATGTCATAGCCGAAAGCGGATAATATCTTGCCAAGTCTAAGTTGGGTCATAACAAATAAATTATAGTTTGAACTGTTTGATAATTATTTTAATCAAAAAATTAAGTATTAAAATGAAATTAGTAGGTTCGAATAGCCTCACCCAATTTTTAGTTGAGTATTTTCATAAGATGAGTTTTATCAAGAGTTTCAGAGGGGTGATAATACTTCGACCTTTTTTTTTTTAAAATCCAATTCGCTAAAGGAAGATGGTTATGTTATGCGGACCAAAATTATAGTTTGATAATTATTTTAATTAAAAAATTCAGTATTGAAATGAAATTAGTAGGTTTCAAATAGCCCCACCCAACTTTTAGTAGAGTATTTTCATAAGATGAATTTTATCAAGAGTTTCTGAGGGGTGATAATACTTCAACTTTTTTTTTTTTTTAATCCAATTCGCTAAAGGAAGATGTTTATGTTATGGGGACCAAAACTTTGTAAATAATTTTAAATAGGATCGGGATTAGTAGAATTTATGTAGGTGATTGGTATAAAAATATTAAAATTTTAACAAAATAAAATGAAATCGTGATAAATTCTTGAACTATTAATTTATGAAGATATTCCTTATTTTAAAAATTATAATAATTTAATTGCTTTTACATACAATCAAGTTTATAATATTGATTTACCTTGATATGGTACATATTATGTTTTATTTGAATATTAATTAGTTGCGTTACATTAATAGTAATGAGATTGTTATAGAGTTTTATTTTTTGTATATAAAAGATGATATATAGAGCACATCTTGCGAAAAGTATTCAAATTATACTGTCATTTTGACATTGAATAATTTTTTGTTGTAAAATGATAATATCAATCTAAACATTGCATAGCAAAAAGTTAGAGAAAAGATTAAAGTCGAAATCAATTTCAAGAAGTAAACATCATTGAAAACATATTTACACAAAAGTCATGTAAATATATCATATAACTTTAGTTTCAAATTAGTAACTATTAATTTATGGGCAAAACTACTTTGCAACCGTTGTACCAAACCCCAAATTTGATATTTTCTTTAACAGTCCCTATTGTTTTCTGTAAATAATAAAAATTATTAGTTTTAAAAATTTTATGCAATAAGCCCCAATTAAAATATAATAATTTCAAATTTTAAAAAAATTATTTAGTATTTTCTTTAGCAATCCCTATTATTTTCTATAAATAATAAAAACCATATGTTTTAATAATTTTATGCAATAAGACCCAATTAAAATATAATAATTTTCAAATTCTAAAAAATTTATTCTCTATCTCCTTTTCAAATCAGTTTGTCCTACTTTAAATATTAATTTATTCCTTATCAAACATATAATTCTTTTAAAACATAAAAAAATAAGAGTCTTCTAACTACATAAATTAGATTAATTTCTTAAGTGCAAAACCTCAAAAATATAATACTTGCATTTTCTCAAGAGGATATATATTGTGTTTATGTCTTTTTCTAAAACAAGATCTAATCAATTAGGACCTAATGAATGCGATTAAAGATGGCGGGATGAGTTTACTTTACTAAAATTTAATTTCAATAAGGTGTTTGGCATGAATAAGTAAACTAAAAATAATATAACTTAGGCTACCAAATTATCATGTGATAATGATATATATATATTTTTTACCCTAAGGAGACCCCAAAATGAGTTTTTTAGACAAAATTTTTGTCTTATGATAACAACAAAAAAATAAAAATGTTACGTTAGAAGCCTAAAAGTTAGTTAATTTTAATTTTTTTAAAGGTATTTTCCCACAATCTATTAATTTAAGTTATTATTCATTCTTTAGAATTTTAAATTTAAGTTTCATTCTTTATAATTTTAAATTTAAGTAATAGAATAAAGGTTATACAATGCATTTTTTTTCACATTAAATAAATAATCGATCAGCTTCGTACGTGTAATAAGGTATAACTAATTTTACATAATTTCAAATTTACATATAGAAATTTATTATTTTGAAAATATTATTTATAAACTTCATAATGAAATTTAAACAACTATCCAAGCATTTATTTAATATTTATTTATTTTTCATTTTGATATTGTGAAAATTTTTATAAAACCTTATCCAATTTACACTAAAGACAAGATAATAATATCTCCTAATCATTTTTATACTCAATTTTAATGTTATATACTTTCTCAATATTATGGATTAAATCATACATTATAATATCAATAATAAAAAATGTTCTTAAAATTTCCTATATTTTCCTTATTCTTATTATTTAATAACTTAGCCAATAAACAAAAATATTTGCCAAAAGAAATAAAATAAAACAACTAAGATAAAAAGAAAAAAAATGAAAGTCTAAATATGAATCACGAGTAAAAGTAGAGATTTAAGAATATTAATGAGGTGGGAGGGTGAAATAATAATAATAATATTATTTTAAAATTTTAGAAAAAGATGATATATAGAGCATCAATGTATTCAAATTATACTGTCAAGAATAATTTTTGTTTTGATAATATCAATCTAAACATTGCATAGCAAAAAGTTAGAGAAAAGATTAAAGTCGAAATCAATTTCAAGAAGTAAACATCATTGAAAACATATTTACACAAAAGTCATGTAAATATATCATATAACTTTAGTTTCAAATTAGTAACTATTAATTTATATAGTAAGTAGGTCTTATAATAAAATACAAATTTTTAAAAAACTTATTATTGGATAAATTTATTAAATTATTAATTTATCAAGTTCGCCTTAAGTCAATACCAACAAAAACTGTTATTTAATTAAAATTATCATTTAATTAAATATTAATTTATTAATATTTTATTGTATCTAAAACTGGAAGCACAAAATTTTTAAAAGTTCAAGAGAGATCATAAATGATAATTTCTTTAAATAATGTCACTGTTTTTCACAGACCGCTCCGGTTCAAGTCTCTGTGTGTGTGGCACATATTTTGTTCCTTTATTTGGGATCAAATTTGAGTGGATTTTCAAACTAGAGTTTCAAACTTTGGTATATCTTGAGGACAATTTATAAATCAATAAAGAGGGTCTTAAAATGAGATTCGTTGAAAAAAATTATTAAATCTGAAAAATGAGATTATTGACAAAACCAAGACTAATTGTCACCTGCAAAATGTCTCAACTCTAAAGAGCGTTGATGCAAATAAAGAATCACTTAAGCGGCGAAAGTAACGGCATATGCATTTTCCTTTTCTGTGTGAGAATCAATTTCCAAGAATTATCTTACTATCCTGTATACTTCAACAAATAACAAATCGTTAAACATAAGCCAGGACAGAAAATCATGCGCCAGTAGTTAATCTTGCGTATAAGCTATAACCAAGGTCATTACACCAGCCTGAAGCAGATTCCCAGTGATCAGTAAGCATCATTGATGTGGGAACTATATTTATAAATGCAATTATTTCATAGAAGAGTCATCATTGTAGAGGAATTGTTTGTGAGAGATTGACAAAACTATGCACGTAAGGACTAAGCAAGCAGCAAGAAGCTCGTATGTTTGTAACCTCAGATTAGCATTACCATTTTATGGACCACAACAGTCCATACTTAGTAACCTTGCTGCACAATTATTCTCCCAAAATTTGGTTTCCCTGAAAAGAATTGAAGAGTTCGAGGTAAGTAAAGGATGAACAAGAAAATTAAGCTGGCTATGACATTTTAAACTATGTTTGCCTAAAACTCAGATTTTAACTAGAATGTGTTCTAATATTTTTTCAATGCAACAGAGTCAAAATCAAGAGTCTACTTAAATAGCCAAGATTCTCCAATAAAAAGGAGTAAATAACTTAAAACTTTAGAGTTAAAATCGAAAAGCAGCGTCTGAGAATGAAAAATCTTCAATTATAAAGGGTTCTGCAATGCCAAAACCATATGGGGCAAAGCAATGGCAAAACATGAATAGAAGTTGAATAGCTAGACATAAGTATAAGTTGAACTCATGAATTCATGAGTCTAAACCTTTAAACTGCAAAACTATCATTCTGCCAATTTGGCATACAGTAACCAAAAAATGTGCAGTTTAGAATAATATGTCTAATTTTTATTTTTTAATAACATCATTAGATTATCATGCAATAATCTTGCAACTAAATCATGAAAAATAACCTTGTATATTCTCCCGTTAAGATCCAAACATAGTAAGATAGTACATTACAATCTTATAATCATGTGGCTAAATCAAGAAGAAACTCTACCACATAAAGCCATGTTGAAAGGCTCGCTTAATTAGAAGACACTACGAATCAATAAATTAATCAAATTGGTTCAACGAATCTAAAGCAAAGAGACATCAAAAATTTAAATTAGAAGTGAAAGAAAGCAATTTATTGCTGCAGTACACTTACCGAGTCAAAAGTATGACGATAATTGCCTGTCAGTGTATCGGCATGATATAGAAAGCCTTATAGATTAGAAGAGTCCCAACTAGCATAAACAGCATCAACTATTTTCTCATGAAGTATGGCATTAGAGCAAGCAATTATGCCCCGGTCAAGATTTTCTAAGAACACTCCCCTTGAGAAGTCTAGAGGACGGCCCCCTGCATCAGTTACCACACCACCTGCCTCTTCTATGATTATGACCCCAGCAGCATGATCCCATATCTTCTCTTTGTAGCCTGCCCTAGCAAACTTCATAAAAATCTCAGCATCTCCACGAGCAATGGCCGCATATTTGACCATGCTATGGACCCGCATAGGTTGGGTCCTGCCATTTCAATGTAAAAGAAGACCAATCAGGATCAAGATAGAACACAGCTTTGGCAAACTAGAAAAATACCAGAGTCCTACCATAGTCGTAAAGGTCCCTAAAAGGAAGCATCATACATGATCTAACCTTACTATTTAAAGCAAGAAAACAGTTACCAATAACATAGCAAGTGGAGACAGAAACATTAAACAGATAATATGCAAATCTCCATCTATCCATGAAAGTATCTCTACAGGCAATCCAAAGCAATGGAAGGTAATATTCTAACCCCAGAATCTATAAGGCCAACTCTCTCCATAACACAAGTTACTCATGACATTGATTTCACCCTCTTCTTGCTACAATTAAGACAAGCAATATTCATAACCTTATAATGTTTAGTCAGGTTTGCTGTTTATTTATAGTCATGGATCTCTTCTAATACTTCATCAAGCAAAATAGACAGAAGCTTTCTTCTCTTTTACCCTCCCAAATCAGTGATTCTATAATTAAGTAAACTTTCATGCAGCAGGTCAAGTACCATTCTTGAATATTATATCAATTATTTTCTCCTCCCTCAGACCCAGTCAAGCTCTCACAGAAACCTGCTCTCATCTGTCAGTCAAAATTGATTTCTCATGCCACCATTCAACCATACAAAATAGAAGAATTAAATTCGAACTTTAAATTTTTTATTGCTGTGATAAGAATTTTAACAAACCTAAGCCCCACGGTCTCAGCGAGTCCCGATGTGAACGAGTGGTTTGAATTTTCCCTCTCCACAGGCTCACAAACTGTTGCCAGGGCTGGATCCACAATGGGAGAAACCCATATCTGTGTTGCAGAATTTGGCCACTCAAGCATCTGCTCTCCATGGATTAATGGTTGCATCCATGCTCCACCACTATCTCTCCTTGCATACATCACGCATCCTTTTTCCCATGTTGCAGTAGTTGACAGAGATGTTTTTGATTTGGTTTGATTGTAATTTTGAGGATAATTTAGCAGCTCCTTCTTCATTGGGTAATTGGGGCATCCAAGGACTCCAAGAACAACTTTACCATCTTCAATCAAGGCTAAAGCTACAGCATATTGATCCCCACGTACAAAACCCAATGTTCCATCAACAGGATCAAGCACCCAATGTCTTCCCACAGGGCCACCATTTGAACTGCATCTACTTATGGCCTCAAGAATTTGTGAAGTCCCAAGGGCTCTGGGAGGACTTTGAAGACCAAACTTTGGTGCTTCAGCTAAGCATTCATTTACAGTGTTCACCACAGCCGCCAACAAACCTTCTGAATCGGCTTTGGTGAGAGTTTGGATGTCTTCTTCAGCAACAATAGACACATTTTCAACCAAGGTTTCTGAAAGCATCAAACTGACAGTTGCTTGGACACTCCAATCTGTCCAATCAATGACATCAAGGAAATTACCTAATTAGCAGGAAGACGACAATGGACCGTACTCAAATTAAATTACCTTAATGAAGTTTATAAATTGTAAAGTTCTCACTTGTTATTGGGTATATGTATACATCATTTGCAGCAGCTAAAAGATCGACAACAAGGACAGTCTAATGCAAATGGGTTTGCATTGCCCAAATCAGAGGCAAAATATAAATGAATTTTTCAATATAAATCACAGTAAATATTTCGGAGGGTACTCAACCTTTATAAATGCTAATTATAACAGAGAAATACACAAGAACGAACAAAACAGCACAAATTACAATCTAGTTCCTCGTAGTATCAACCACACAAAATTGAAACAATTGGAAATCAAAAGTCAGGAGATTAAATACTTCACATTAACTAAATTTAGCACACCGACAAAATGCAGAACAGGTTGCATAAACCTCTATGTCCACAAGTTCCAAATCAGACAATTTTCTACCCTCCATGCTACACACCGCATTCCCTTACATTGGACACGTAACAAACTAGTTTTACAATGCACTTGAAAAGTCCTAAAATATTTGAAGTATGAATCAAATTTTAACTACCATGATATGCTAACATCACTACTTAAAGTGATTCAACATGAATTAGAATATGTCCTTTCAAAAAATTCACTTTGGCAAATACCAACTCTCACACCACTAGAGCATGAAGATGATAAATCACAACCAGACTTTATTCTACAATATATCACAACAGTTTCAGTTTGAGCCTAATCTGGCTATTTTTCTCGGGAACAGATATAATCCCAAATGTCACAGATATTGGTTCGAGAATGGCATATCCAATATATAATTTCTGCATTGTGTTAAGTCAATAACCAGCCCCTTGTATTGAAGAATCATCTAATTACATAAGAATGCGAGTGTTAAATGCATAAGCCAAAGGTAAAACAAATGTCCTTTCAGCTAATCAAGCGTTGAATGTGGTCCAAACTACTGCAGTTCCCATTCAAATCTTACTTTTATAAACATCTAAACAGAACAAAGAGTAAATAAAACAGATGCAATCCAAAAATCAAAACGAAGCCATCAACACCAAATTGAAACAAGTTCAGTGCACACACCAGCAACAGTAACAGGAGAATCATCGTCCTTAGACTTAACACGACCATCATCACTTGAAGAAACTAACTTTTGTTGCACTCTTTGGCACAATGAACACGCCATGTGCACAACTCTAACTGCCACATCTAATTCTTTAGCGTACTTGCCTTCTTCCATTAACACAACAAAACAAAACAAAACAAAACAAGCCCAGATGCAGAAACTTCCTTTTCTTCAATGCCCCAACCTCAGGGATTTGTCAAAAGGAAAGAACAAAACGGACTCTTACATCGTCCGAATCAAACGAAGCTTTTAAGGTTTTTGTTTTTTAACAATTTTGGCAATAAGTGGTTTATACTCAAATCTGCAAGCGTTAAAATAACAAATGTGGGTTAATGGGCATTGTTGTTCGCTTCACGAGAGTTGGCAGAATAAAGTGGCAAAGACGGAGTATGAAAATTGAAATGGAGGAGCTATTACTGTATGACTTTAGAATTTTCAATGGACTTTGAAGTTTTGATTTTGGTCTACTTTTGTCGGAGGTGGACAATTTTGACCCTTCATTTTGAAAGTACTTATTTTTGTGCATTTAGAGTCCGCCACGTGGCATTCAGATTACGGAGAAGTCCAACTCTCTTTTTGTTAGCGTGTATTATTACAATTATAAATACAATAGCAAAATGAGAAGCGTTGGATTTGAAGTTTCAAATCCAATGGCTGAAAAGGAAAAAGCGTGGGGAAGTGGGGCAAAGTTTGATTTGAAAATTTTCTCTTTCTTGTTTTAATTTAATGTATTTATTTCTAAATAATCCAAGGCTTGTATGACCGTGAAATTATTTGTGGTGCTAATGTAAATTTAGTAAATTTGCAGGTTAATTAAATATGTGTAATAATAATAATGACATTAATACATAATAATAACAACGATGATGATGATGATGATGATGATGATGATGATGATGATGATGATGATGATGATGATGATGATGATGATGATGATGATGATGATGATGATGATGATGATGATGATGATGAAAATAATAATAAAATTGATAAATTTTAATAATAATAGTAATAGTAGTAACAATGGTAATAATAAAAAGAGTATCAACAACAACAGTAGCAATAATAATAGTAATAAAAAAATATTGAAAATGAAAATAATAATAAATAATAATAATTAAAATAATAAGATAAATAAATTTTATAATAATAATAATAACAACTTATGATGATAATGACGGCAACATGATGATGTGACAGACAGGCTTGATCATTTAATTATTTTATTATTATTTATTTTTATTATAAATATTGTTATATTACAATTTATTATTATTATTTCTAAATTTTTAAATTATTATTTAAATTAAAGATAAAATGGATATTAGAAAATTTAGTTGGAGATAAAACAGTATTTCTGAAAGTTGAGTTCTGATTCCCAACCTCTCGGGAATCAGAACTCTGGTAATAATTTATGAATTTAAAAAGACCTTATATAATAAGATAACAAATATAAGAGTTTCAACAAGCATACCATCAAGATTTCAAAGATCAGAATAAGACAAATATAAGTTTACCGATTAAAGCCGATTGAAAAAATGGTCAAACTGCAAGGTAATAAATGCCTTTAGTTTTATAAATTTTGAAAGTGAAATCATAATCCCTTGTTCGCGGATCGAATTTTACAGATTGGATATAAATACATATATAATTCACGATTTTGCGAACTATAAATTTTTAATCTAATTTAATCTACGGATTGATAAAATTCAATTGAAATCCAATCTATATGTCCGCAGATCGAATGTAGATTTGACCTAATCTATATTCGATCCACTATTTTACAAATTGGTTTGCGAGCTAAAATTTTTTAATCTTGTCCATGAACTAACTAAATAAAAAAATTAATATAAAAATAATTTTACTACCAATTAAATTTAAAATTAAATAAGATTTAAATAAATTAATTATTTAAATAAAAGTAGAAAATACATTTAAAATTTCAAAATATAACACACCAAAAAGAAAAAAAAATCTCATTTGTTTATATCAATACATGAAAATTAATTGTTTGGGAAGCTATGTTTTTTTATTTAATTATTCTTATTTTATATAATATGGTGTTAGGACCACAAATAATTTCATGATCATGCAAGCATTGGATTTTGATTCTTCCATATAAATTAAGGATAAAATGTGGTCAGTGTGGGCCCATAAATATAGTTAAAATAAGCCTAATGATGTATTTACTAAACAATAATATGAATTGGAATGGAATAATCAAAATTAATAAGTTGTTTACCTTTAAAATAAATGCTTAGAATCGAATGTGATGTAAACCCATAAATTTAAGAATCATTACCATAGTTCTAATTTCCCGAGGTGATAAAAATGAGAATTCTATTTCAAAAAATAACTTTTTTTATCCCAACTAAATTTTTTAATACCCATTTTATCCTTGATTTAAATAATAATTAAAATTTAAAATTTAATAAAATTAGTAAATTATAATAACAAAATTAATAAATTATAATTATAATAATATTTTAATAAATAGTAATGAAAATAATAATTATCAGTATAATAGTATTTTAAATAATAATAATAAATAAATAATGAATTTAAGAAATTATTACTTCTTTTTTATTATTATTATTATTATTATTAAAAAATTTAGTATTGTTATTATTATTTTTGTCATCATTATTATTATTGTTGCTATTATTATTTATTGATGTCATTTTTATTATTATACATATTTAATTAACCTAACATCTTTACATAAATTTGCTAAGATTTATATTAGGACTATGATTAATTTCATTGTCATACAAGACTTGGATTACTTGGAAATAAATACATTAAATTAAAACAAGAAAGAGAAAATTTTCAAGTCAAACTTTGCCCCACTTCCCCATGCTTCCCCACGCTTCTTCCTTTTCAGCCATTGGATTTGAAACTTTAAATTCAACGCTTCTCATTTTACTATGTTTGTTACCTTATTATGTAAGGTAACAAACGCCTAAAAAAAATAAAAATTATCTCTGCAACATGTTTATTTTATTATATAAATATTTGATTATCAAAAAAATTTAGTCTAGTCTATACTCTACTTATATTTTTAATTTTTGTCAATCAATAATTTTACCATTAATAACATTAGAATCTGCTAAATAATCTAAACAAAATGACCATTTGAAATTTTAAAAAATAACAAAATTTATAATTATATAAGAAGCGCAATTGTAAACAGACAAAAAATTACTTAAATGGCCTTTTAATTTTTTTTGGTGAATAATATAAATTTTATAATTTTTAAAAAGTTTCATAATGTAAAATGAAATAGCATTTTTAATATATTTAAAGACATTTTAAATATATTTAAAGACAAAGTAATCATTCTTAAGACTGGACAATTTCGAATTTTAGATAATTTGGATTCGGAAAAAATCCATCCGATTCCAATCCGAACATCAAATCCAATTCAATCGTATCCAAAATAATCCAAATTAGATTCAAATTGAATGAATATCAAGTTTAAATTCGACTCAGTTCGGCTGAGTTCGTACTTCAAATAAAAGTCATCGCTATCATCTTTAGCCTCATCTCTTTTCACCTCTTTTGGAGTCACCAGCCCTTCAAAACTCATCGAAGCCATTGGAATATCCACTGATACGTCAACTAACAATTGTACTAGCTGGCACAAGTAATATAATGAAGAGTAGAGTATCGTCCCACAGAGATTATATATCCTATTAGTTACTGAAATTCCTAATGTATTTAAACAATCGAATAGGCGAATTTAAAATAAAATAAAATAAAATAAAATAACTAAAAGTTAAAAAAAATATACAGGCAGTAATAAAAATCATGAAGGGATTAAAATACTAAGACATTCGATTTCACCATAACTAATCCAATTTAATCCTCCATCTATGCTACTAAAGTTTATTACCCATATTGACAGTGATTTTTTCTAATCCATTCAATATCTCTCTCGAGTATTATCAAAAATAACTTTTCATATTAACCCACTATATCTAGGGATGGCAAAATCTGGATCCGGATTTAAAATTTTATATCCGGATGCGGGTAATATCCTCCCGGATTGCGGGCGGATATTCCGGATATCCGGATCCGGAAATATTAAAATTTATTAATAAAAAATATAATTTAAAATCTAATAATTTACTTAATAATAGCAAATAAAATCTAATAATAATTTAACAATCAACAATTTTATACCCAGAATAACACATAACACTACAAAATCACAAATAAAAACACCATAATATAAATCAAACATTAATAATAATATAAATTCAAGTGTAGTATCATCACAAATTCACAAATAAAATTATAAAAACACCACAAATCCATATTAGATAACACGGATCTCAATATATTTCTTAATTTAATTTAACTTATATATTTTTTTAATTAATTCTATTATATATTTTCATTTAACTTATATATATATTTTCATTTAATTTTGATTTAATAAATAATTTAATTAAAAAATAATGCGGATCCGGATATCCGGTTTTCCGGATGCATTTGCATCCTGATCCGGATCCGGATCCGCACGGATCCTAATTTTAAGGATCTGGATCCGCATTTTTTAATGTTCGGATCCGGATCTTCCGGATTTTTCTGGATCCGGATCTTCCAGATTTTTTCGGATCCGGATCTTTGCGGATCCGGGCCGGATCCGGATAATTTTGCCAACCCTAACTATATCTATATGTGAATTTAAATATGTAAAGATTCTTTAAGCTCTATGAAAATTCTTAGAAAAACTACATGAATCACATTGACACATCTCTATCTTTCGTTCAATTCATGACATCCATTATATAGAGTAAAAATACATAAATCTCCTTTTGGTCTCATTATGTATCCTCAAATTATTTAAATATTGACTAGATATTTAACAGCATTAAACACAATAATGGATACTCAACCATAGAAAAATAAAATAAAAATAATATAAATTTATGAAATTAAATTTAATAATTAGACTATATCATAGTCCTAATAAAATAAAATAATTTATAAAAATATAAAAAAAATCATGAATTTAATTGGGAACGTTCTAGTAAAATAATAGAAAAGAGAAAAAAAAAACTCGAAGAATTAACCTGCTCTCAGTTTTCTTTCTCTTGGCTTGTCAATTTGTGCGGCTGCTCATGTCTTCTTCCTGGCTCCCGCTTGGCACTCCCCTTTTATAATACTTTCAATTTTTTCTCCCTAAATCCTTGCATGGAAAGAATTAAATCCAAAGCCCAACTGCCTCTTTCATGCATGCACACAACTTGTACAATTAATTGGGCAATGGATATTGTTAAAGCCAAAGCCCATCAGTGCTTGCCATATTTTCTTGTAAATTAATTCTTCAATGCTTCCCCATGTGATTGCATGCATGATGATTAATTAAATTAAATCATTCTTGATTTGTTTCAATTAATTCTCTGTAATCTCATATTATATCTAAAATAATAAAATATAAAAATTAGGATAAAAATTAACATAATAAAATATAATTTAGTCTAATATTAAGTTAAAAAAGTATTAAAATAATATATAAATTACTAACGCATCATCCACTTCATCTCCTTCTCTTGTTTTGTTTTTCCTCTGTTTGTGTTCTTCAGCTTCTCTTTTGGTTTCTTTAACTTCTTTTTTACATTGGCTTCTATGTCCTTTGCCTTTTTTAATTTCTATATATGCTCGTCAAGTAAAAAATTTTATTATTTTCTATTGTTGCTGTTGGTTCTTTGCCACTGCCGTTGTTTGGTTTTGGCCACTATTTTCTAGTTTGCCGGCTTCTTTCCTTTCAATATTGTCTGCTACTGAGACACTATCCCCGAACCAATTGCCAAGGCTAGAGATGGCCAATGAGCAAGAAGATAACAAAGACGGTCCCAGACGATACAACACGAAAGACGTTTCAAGAGTAAGACACGATACCACTTCAGACACGCGGTCGGGTAGAATTTGCGTGACGCGCCTTTAAAAATATAAGACGATTAGAGATGATCTAAAGCACGTCACTCAAAAATGCATGTAATAAGCACGCTTTATTAGTGGACTAAGCACGCGGCCCGTGGGCTAAAGTATATCAGAGTAAATTTTTTAATGAAAAATAAATATAAAATATCATAATTTTACAGATATCTTGAAATTAAAAATTTTAATATATTTTTTTAGCATAGGCTTTTAAAAATTAATTTAAGTCCTAGTTTAAAGAAATATTCTAATTTTTTTATATTTATAATTTATTAAATGGATAAATAAATATCATGATTTTATAAATGATAAATAAAAAATTTTACAACATTAATATTTCATTTATGAAATCATAACTTAATTAATAGTTAATGGAGATATGTTTCATTTGTGAATTAAATATTTTTCATATTTATGTACAAGAAAATAAAATTATGAACAAAATATTTGTATGATAAATTAAAAATTACATTTTCATTTAATGGAGTTCAAGTGTAATTATAATATTAATAGTTCAAATAAAATTAGGTGTAATTATTATTCTAGGATTGTAATTTTATTTTTCATTAATCATTATTATGATTTATGAAATTATTATTATTATTAAGCTGGTGGGCTTAAAAAAGCACGTTAGGCACGTGGGCTTCTTTATAATTTCGTCCATCAAGTTGTGCGGATGTAGATAAAAGTTACTTCAACTAAATTGGTGTCTTTTCAGGAGCTCATACCCAATATTAATATTAAAAAATAATTCACTAAACTTTAAAATCAGCATTATCCATTGTTAATCAAATACAGAGAAAAGTTGGAGATCATGACTATATTTACATACATACATACATATATATATGTGTATATATATATATATATATATATATAAAAGACGGAGTAAAGTGTTAGATTACTTTTAACTTATTATATTTAATTAGTGACGAATGACACATGTTAGAATTGTTGTATACAGACAATGATTCTTTCAATTAGATCAGAGTGCAGATACATTGAATTTGGGATCCAATAGTTAAGAATCAGACTTGCAACATAGATGGACCCTTAATTAGGAGTTAATACTGGGAGAATGAGAACAGCAGGAGCAAGGATGTAGAGGAGAAGATTTGCGAGAACGAACAAGAAACAACGGAAAACTAAATTTTGCAACCGGCTCCAAACAGTCAAGTCGGTCATGTTAACTTAATGTTAAATCCACGTATCAAATTATTAGTGGGCATCTTATCATTTCGCTGGCTGTATTTTATAGAAAATTGTAAGGCACCAGAACTCCTATTAATAATGAATGAAGATGACAAAACAAAATGATCTTTGAATATCTCCAAAAATCTCTATAAATTTCATCTTTTAAAAAGCGAATTGGACAGCGCGACAATGATGATTAACTAACAAGCTCCCAATTTTGGAGTGACGACAGGATAAAGGTCATATCATGATTTAATTATCATTGTTGTTTTTAATTAGAGTGATGGAACTAAAACAAGAGTTATTTAATCTAAATAATTAAATGATGTCGTTATCTATTGATACAAAATAAATTTACGAAATATTTAAAAAATATCCGTTGGTACAAAATAAATTATGTCAAATGATGCTTGGAGAAATACTTGTGCAGCCCGGCTCTCAACTTGCTGAGGTAGTATGTCCAGTAAACTAAGATTTACGAAATGCCAGAGCGGGTGAGCTTTATAATTTTCTTTATTTATTTTTCATTTGGTGTGTGTATTGTACATAACATTAGAGCGAAGGATCATACTACTTGACCCACCATATGACCACTACTCTGCCATTTCGACGGAGCCTGACTTGGGTTTTGCACACCCCCTTAAAAAGATAAAAAGTCTTCTCTTGATTTCTCGTTTAGGCTTTAATCATTTGTTATTAGCCTTATATTGTAGTTAGGCCTAGCCAAAGTTCATACGACCTACTAACACAACACAATTACACAAGCCCGTGCAATTAAAAAAAAAATTGTCACATCCCGTTTTATCAAGTCAGATCACTAATGGGTCATTTCATTAAAATCCATTCCACAGAGGTCAGGTTCGGGTCTAAGATGAAAAAACTCATTTCACCCATTACCCATTAACATTTAATATTAATAATTTAATAAAATTTAAAACTTAAATGATAAATTTTTAAAGAAAAAATAAATTGACTTTAAATTGACTACTTCTGTAAAGTTATGTCAGCTAAAATTATTTAATAGTTATTATAAAGTTTATATCTATCACTGTCTATTGGTATCTTTTCATGTAACGCAATTCTCTTTATATATATTTTTTATTCCAAAATTTTAATCAATGATATCGGAGCCTATAATAAATAAATTTTTTTTTTTTAGTACATTATTTGATTGTGTTAAACATGAAGAATATTAATATTCTCTTTTGTTTAGTATTACATTCTTACAAGGCTATGTTTTACGAATTGCTATTTTTATTTTAAACTAAAGATATAATATTAAAAATAGCTAATTAAATGAGCTGGTTCGAGTAATATGATATTGATAACGAACGGGTTTGAGTTCTCATTAACTAATGGATGAGTTCCGATATGTGTAATTCAACACGATGAAATAAGAATACGATGGAAAATCACCTAACCACTAATTATTGCCGAGCCTAATTATGATAGAATTTTACTCAACAATCATACACATACAACATCGAACATAAAAAAAAAAAAAAACGGAAAGTGACAAAGTGAAAGAAAGTTAAGTAAAGTAAACAATGAAATATTGACCCCAAAAGATGGAAGCTATATATAAAAAAAAAATCTCCCAATTGTGTAAGATTCAACCGCATCAATATCGTGATTTTACTCCAATAATATTGTTCTTGTCTAATATTATTGTAGCCCAAAAAAAAGTTATTCGTCTTAAATTAATGCTGCTTTTGACCAAGAAAAATGGGATTATAATATTTTGACAAAGACATAAAAAAAATTAAAATACATGATGATACACAACTTGTTTTTTATCAGGACATTTTATTTTTTACAATTTTTTGTCAAAATTTGGTAACATATTTTTTTTTTGGTCAAATTATTTTTTTCCTCAATGACTTATTATTTCTCTAAATTAAGCATCAGTAATGTTAAGAATTCTAATATTTGGGTTCTAATTCGAGTTACTGTACTATATGTCACTTATTTATTAGATGATAAATTTCGTAGTCTACAAAATTACTTAACCATCATCAAGAGAGTAATAAGCAATAACACATCAATTGAGAAGTAAATTAAGATTTAGATATTGAGATGCTTAGCATTACTTATTAAATATGCTAGTGTTAACACATGGCTTTTATTTATAATAAATAAAGTTCTGAAAGCCAAATTAATATTTGCCCTAAATGAAGAATTCTACTCCTTGAATACGATTATATTAACCAATTTTTATATTCCCTTTCTTTCCCTTTACTTATTTTGACAATGTCTACAAAGAAATTTTTGTTTTTCGAATAAGTATACAAAGAAAAATTTAAAAGATAAGATAATTAATGAGCATTATTTATCGGATGAAGACTTCATTGTTTGTTTTGAACAAGTATACGAAGAAAAATTTAGGAGATAAGATCATTAATGAGCGTTGTTCTTCGGATGAAGACTTTGAAACTTTTATTTTTTTGGATTTTTAGTTGGTTTGCTCAGCAGGCCAGAGACAATCAAGACGTGGAATCTTCCATTGGAAAAAATAAACAAATAAACAAACAAAGTCTTGCAAACCTAAAACAAATTAATTTTTTAAATAGATTAATTTCAATCACATTTATAGTCTATTTTGGAGTGTGGTGAGGTAGATAGACTGCCAAAGACCAACTACTAAAATGTTTGATAACACTTATTGTTGGGTTTTGGTAGTTTAGCAGTTTTGTTCTTATTAGTTTTTACTCCACAACTATAATTTTTATTTCACAATAACTACAGTTTAAAAATTACAACACCTCACTCCCAAACACAAACCTAATGAAGTTTTTTATGACAGCCAATTATCTTCCTGACAAGTAATCGTATTAGTATACTGCTTGTGACCCTTTAATTAAAACAATACCTGACTTTGGCAAGGCTAGATGGCAGCATCATATCTTGTCAAAGGTCACTACTCAAAATGCCCAAAGTGTGAAAATTTGAGTTATTAATAATGAAGCTTTGAAAATAATGAGGCACCGCTGATTCTGAATTTGAATTGATGCATTGTTCTCTTTTTATAATAGACACAGTGAATGGATCACTGTATTGAATAATTCCTTTTCAGTTGTCAAGAAGAAGGTTCAATGGACACACAGATGAAAATTCACAAGCTAAATATGGGAAAATTTAAAGTAATAATAAATGGAGCCGCCTACGTTACAATTAACGTAACGTGCAGCTCCTCACAGCAACAGTCACTGTTGCTGTGAGGCGCGTACATGACACACACGTAACAACTCCATATATAATATGGCGATAAATTAACCTCTGATGTTTGCTCTCACAAAGGTGACAGCGCTGACGCAGGAATAAATACAACACGCACAGAACATTTATAAACAATTAATTGCCCGACCTCACAAATTGAAAATTCGGAGCAGAACAAAATCAAACAATTGACAACTCAAAATTTTGTCCTTCAAACCACTCTACCCTACTGTTCGAGTCCCTGTAAAATATTGGGAGGGCTTAATTCAATAGGGTACACGTCCTTTTAATATTAAATTTGCGGGAGTTTAATTCAGTGGAGCAAACGTTGCTTTGCTTTAAAATTAGAAATGGTAAATTTTATTTTGATAATTATTTCAATAGTCCTGCGTAATTTAACCCAAAAAAGAAAAAGAAGGTTTTGCCGTTCGCCCTACTTCTCAGCAGGGAAAAGCAAATACATTCTTCGGTCAGTCTTCAGTCTTCACCACTGACAAATTACAACATCCCAAAGTTAACACGTGGCAATACCACCCACACATTTACTGTGACAAACTAGTAACTGAGCAGGTTTCCTACAACAATTACATGAAAAAAAACAAGGAAAGTAAAAGGGAACAAAAAACCAATTACTGAATCTTTTACAACCAAACACGTTTCAAACATCAATTGGTTGATGTCACATAACCTAGGAGTATAACTGCTCGACCTCTAAGGCTTTAACATGAGTCCCGACGCTATTATCAGGAGTCGGTAATAAGTTTGCAACTAGCAGAAGGATATCTTAAAATTGTCTCGCTTGCGTCTACTCGCCGGATTCCGATCAAATCAATAATTAACAGCTCTCAATGGTTTGTTTCTGCTTCCTGGTAGACCAGAAGAGGAAGATTAGCAGCAGCAAGCCGGTGGCCGGGACGTGTTCGCGATGCCGCCGTGGTGCCAGCGTGGCGGACATGAAAACGGTGACGAGATTTTGTTACGTTCCGTTTTACTGCCAATCTTGGAAAGCTATTATATGTACGTTTTGTGGAGCTTTGCTTAAGTCTTACAGATGACTTCCATCTTTCACTTCGAAGCTATATATATATATTTACCCATACACATGTATATTTTAATTTTAACACGTCTGTTTTACTTGCTGGCTAGCTTTTTTCTTTCGACGACGATCAGAATTTCCGATGAGATTAAAAAACATTGTACATTTTTTTTTTTTTTTTTTTGCTTTAGATTTAATTATGCTTGGGTAGGTACGTGTTTTTTGGTGCTTATTAATATGAAAAGAAATAAATATCTTATGTCTGCTTTGGGGTGTGAAACGATGTCAGAATATAATGCAATCTTCTAATTGAGGATGATGATGATGATTATTCTCCTTTGACGGTGGAAGTTTAATCATTGAAACAACATGAGGTTGGTAAATAGTTTTATGTTTCACAGTTTGAGCTCATATGTATGTGTATGTGCAAAGTATTTTTTTAGTGAGGGCAATTATTTTATTAAAGTGAGAATATCATAAAAATATTATCATTATAGATTTTGGTACATTAAAAATTATATTTTTTATCTATTGATAATTAAATTGTTTATTTTTATTTTTTAATTAAAATGAGGATGTTCTAACCGGATTATATCTATATATGTATGTATGAATGTATACTAAATAAAATTAAATTATTTTATGTCTCAGCATGCACACGCACACGTACGGTCTGAATTACATGCTCTTTGTAAAGATCAGTTCATCTTTCTCTTTTCTGCAACACTAATGGAGTTGTCAGTATTTTAATGCTTGGTTAAAAGGATTTACTTGTAGAAATGATTTCCATAGGAACATGATCATATTATTCTTGGGAAAAAGAAAAAATGGACACAAGAAAAATTTGTTTATTTTAGTAAGGCAATAAATCTTTATTAACAAATGTTTATTTTTTAATTTTTTCTAGAATAATCACTAACACCTTAGCATCATGCTAGCACGAGGTTGGTAAATACTCGGTGATGGTTTAATGAAATTAATGAAATTGTTACCGAACACTCGAGCCATTTATCCGATGGTTGGATTATACATGATATGTATAACTCCCTCCTCTATTTTGCTTTAGTTTTTTTTACAGCTATATCATATATTTGATATCACATTAGATATTTACAACTACTATTTTAGTAGAGAATTATAATTAAATATATTAAGCCAACAGCTCTACATATATTAAATTATATGAAGCACTTGTTTAAATTATCTACCCTCACAAATATTCGACGATTGTTCACTCTACTTGCATTTTATAAGAGAGAAAAGTTACAAGAAAAACTGCAATTGATTTCGACCAATCATTTGTAATTAAAGAAGAGGGAGTTTCTAAGGACTCAAATCGTTGCTCTCATATTTGTGAGAGCTAGCAGTCCACCAAAGGTGAAGGGGCTGAAATATTTTTAGTTGAGTTTTAATTTTTTTACTTTTTTTTTAAACATGTTTGTGCCTATCCTCGTACGAAAGCAAAAATTACCGATTAGTTGAGCAATAAATCATTATTCTCGTCATGTATAGAAAAAGATTCGAGTGTCTCGTGGGTGTATGCGGAGCTAGAAATTTTTTTCCCCCCAAGTAATTGGGAGAAAATTTTAACTTGTTTCAAACTCAAATATTTAGTCTGCCATGTAGCTATAATCTCTCTCATATATGTATATTATGATCGATATCATTATATTATTATATTTTATATAATATTTAACAAAAACATAATGCCAAAGCATTTTTTTTCAATTTCACGAAACGATTTTTTTAATTAAAAAAAGCTAGCATCATTTATTTCAATTTCAATTTTATTATATCTTCAAAAAAAAAAAAACTAGTTTTATTAATTTCAATATGCTCAATTATTAGTTAAAAAGTACCAAAATTATTCTCAAGTAACATATTTTTGTTTTCGGAGTGGCTTTTACTTCTTTTTTTTTTTTTTTGGGTAAACCACCCGCATTTGAATATTAAGAGAAGTAAATGGTAAAAAAAATTAATTAAAATTCTCCCACCGCCTCCCTTAAGAAAAAAATCTCTTTAAATCTCAACTCCCAACTCTCTCCGGGCATAATTAATTAAAAGGCTTATTTGTCTAATTTTTGGGTAAAACCTGTCTGATTATTAGTTAGGACAGCATGCCATTAATATTCCAACCAAACGGTCCCCCGCTGAGGACGACAAGTGTACAATCTGATCCTTCGCCTCTAAGGCTCTGAAAGGCTTTCTTCTAGATTGTTCTGCCGTGAGCACGTTGAACACGATCGTGCGTTCTCATTTCTATCTTTAATTGCATGTGGTACATCCGTACATTGGTAATGTTATTTATATAAAGATTGAATTTCAAACATTTTCCATAATTCTATACAAATTGAGGTGTTAATACATGTATATTTACCAGAACATAAACTATCAATCCTACTAGGGTTGGATTCTCTAGCTTAACGTTCAAATGGTCGTCTAGTTACTATTAGGTTAGATAAATCAAATGAATAAGAATTTAAGTTACAATGTCGAAAATTTTAAGTTAAAGTTAATTAACGTATTATCAGCACGAGTATCTAATTAGTAAAGGTTTGAATATTCCCTCCCCCTAAAATTATGGTAAATATATCTCTTTTATTCTCCGTAGAAAAGTATGGAATATTTTCTTCATGTGGTAATTTGTTAACAATATTAAGATACAATGACACCCTTGTATATGTTTAATTATCTCTTATATTACATATTTTATTCACCATCAGTGGTATTGGCTTCATGCTATTACTCTTTACAGGAACAAGAATTATATCGATTTGCCATTTTCATTCACTTGAAGTGTGAATGTTAAAATCCTCGAGGTTTGAACATAAAAATCAGGCATTTGCCTCCCTAAAGGATCGTGCTGTACTTTGATAAACAAAATTTCTTTCCCTATAATACGTCGCTGAGGGACGACGATGCACGAAGTTATTATTTATTCACCCTCATATGTCTCAGAAGGACTACGAAATTAATAAATTATAATTTCTTTTATCATTCCTTAAGACTTATATAAATTAAAAGATGATGATTTTCCTTTAGCTAGCATCATCTCCCTTAAGGATTTGGAATTAATTAAATAATATTATCACAAGCAAATATGACTTTTCAAGTTATATTAATGGTTATAGATCTTATTATTTGAGATAATAAATCGTGTGAATATTATACCATCGAAGTGGAATAAAAATGAATTAATATGGGTACCGGACTGCATGTTCAAACACATTCTCTAATTCGGCTTAATAAGGCTGAATGTATTGAAATAACTAAAAATTCACATGAATTTCAATCCAGGGGTCATGAGATTCTATTGATTCTTAATTATTGTATCATTAAAAATTAAAATGAATTTTAAATTTTTGCGGAAGTTGTCCTAGATTAGGGGGAGCAAGGTCATCCATATCTGATGGAAAACATAAATGGGATATATGTGTCATCTTTATCCCATTTTGACATTTATATGAACTAAATTATCTGAACTTGAAGTTCAAAAGAATGTTTAACAATGGCATCATATACATTATTAGGTAAATTTGTTGATATGTAAAAGTGAGTAAAGCACAACAGAATATGGTTGTGGGTTTGATGAGATGTCTTCGAAAGATGATACGGTGATACAAATGAATGTGTGAACAGTTGAAGTAAGTGATAGGTAAATTGGTACAAATATTTTAATTTCCGAGAAGATGAAATAATCTGGTGCTATTGAAGAGAGCGCGTTTGCATCTATAGCAAAACATTTGATCGATAATTAAATTATAAAATATGCTGCTCTCATAGAGGCATGATGTACCAACTAAAAAATAAATCTCAAATACCCTTAAGAGGTATATAGTGAGAAATAAAAAGATTTATATTGTCTTGTAAAAAACAAGTGTGCAAATTAAGAAAGAGTTGCAGAGGCAAATGTAGAAGCTTTGAAAGATTTTGTTGGGCGTATATATTGAAAAAAAAAATTGATTAATCGTATATGTTGATCCAAGAAAATTGGCATTAGATTATTGTCAATTACCATTTACTTGTTATGATAAAAATTTTAGGATCTTGAATCACTAAATATGAAGATCATTAAATTTAATAATTGGACAAAATGAAAATATTTGCACTTGCAGTCCATATGTTAGAAGACACAAAACTAATTAGTAAAATATAAAGAATTTTGGACTAGCAATCCATATACTATAATCTTAAATTTTCATTAACAAATGTGAATTGGAACTATATTTTAGACACCCGAAGATGTTAAAATAAAAATAGAAGAATTTGTACACTTATTCTTGAAAAATAAAATGCCTGAGGCAAGTACTTGAAATAGTAAATTAAAAGATGTAGGTTTTGTGTTCTATGATAAATACTTGTATAGGTGAGAGCAAGATAGACATATAAAATATAATTACTTTAGCGAAAGTTTATTATAAGTGAAATGTTGCATTATCCACTTTGAGGTGGAATTTTTATTGAAAGGAATGAGTTTTGGATTTTCTGTTTCAACAGTTACATTGAGATGACTTTATTCTTATGATAGCTCTTGAAAAGTGTATGGGTTCATGATCAATTACTATTTTAGGAAGAAATTCAAGATCAGATTTCTTGGTATGAAGAAATTTTGTACCAACTATGAATTAAAATGTTGTTTTTGATATGATAATTTACAATTTACTTCCCCTATAGCAAACTGTTGTTTTGGTGTATAAGTACTGTATTATATTGCAAAGTTTCTTGTACCAAATTGCATATTTGCATTCTTGCAAGGAAAATACTTGGTGTATAGAAAGATGAGAGAAATAAAGAAGAAAAAAAGAGAGAGAGAGTGAGCAAGTAGAGAGAGAGAAGACAAAATTCTCTCATTTTTCTTTACAACTAGCACTACTCTGCTTGCAATTACTTTGTATGAAATTGAAGACTTGGAAAATAATATGAAATATGAAGCTTATCTAATTTTTTTTTTTTTTATGAAAAATAGTTTCGAAAGGATGACGTTGATCATGCATACTATTTTACCAAGGGAGAGCATGCGTATCAAGAGAGTTGTTGATATGAAAGACTACATGTATTATAATCTTTTTCCTTTTATTAGATTTTTCATTTTTTCCCCATCAATTTTCCTACAAAGTTTTTAATGATGTAGTTTTACACCTCTTTAATATGTAGATGAGCAGTAAACTCTTTTCTTTCACTAATCTTTTGTCCGTAGGATTTTTACCATCAAAGGTGTTAATGAGACTGGGGCTTATGTTTTGTAGGGTGAATATTCAATGAAGAATGTTAAGAAATAGTTATAATTATGTGGATATTCATCAAATTAACCTTATGTTTCCATACCCAATAACTCTTCATCTTCTATAATTTCCATAAAAAAACTTATTACTAATAAAAAAATTTATTTTTAGCCGTTTGCTTCATTTTTATGGTTATGTAATTATAAAAGAAATACTTACCTCCTTATTTGTATACACTTAAAATTGAATAAAATTTATCTCAAAATTATTGTGTCTCTTATTTACTTTCACTCTTTCTCTTTCTATTTCTCTTTCTATGTTGTTTGCTTTCCATTGATAAGTATTTTAAGATATATATTTTTTTGTTTTTGTTTTAATGAAAAGAATTTTATTATTTTAAAATAAAAGGGCATGATTGTGGAATTTACAAGCCCAATCATAAAATCATTCAACATTTTTGAAGGCCTTTTGGGCTGACTGGGGCATTCAGTAGCCCAAAATCGTCTTTTTACTTGGAAACGTTTTGTGAAAGCATTTGATCAGCTTGAGGCAGCTTAGACTTTTGAAGAAAAAGCGTCGGCCACGACTAATTACAAAAGTGATTACGTGTCATCTGCAAGATGCTAAATCGGGAAGCTGACATCACCCACGTGGCCTTCCTCATGACAGTTCATGCATCTTTTTGTTGTATTTCCTTTGCCCACGTCTCGAGAAGCCACTTAAAAATTTCGTTTAAAATTTTTCGTCCAGCACCACGCGGAAATGGTGACCAGACTACTAATATAATTACGCCCTTGTAATTAAAGAAATTAAATTACTTTTACTTAAAATTTCAAGCATAAATAATTTTTTTTAATTATTTATATGTATTGTACAATCATAAACCTATTGATGTTTATATCAAATATCTACTAGAACTAATTATATCTGTTGTATGATAGAATGATCTTGATATCTACGCTCACAAATATTAGAAGAATATTTATTCCATCTATGAATCGATAAAAAAACATTCTTGATCTTAAATTTTGGTTATGATTTACGTAGTTGAAGTATATACCAATTTTATTGAGAAATATTTTGGTCTAGCTGAAATTATTAGAGGGTTTAAACTGATCTTATTTGAAAAGGTTATTTATTTAATGGGTAACATAAATGAAGTTATGGAAAAGACCACAAGCTTAGAAATAGCGAGTAGTTTGAAGAAATGACCTTAAATCTCAACCTTTAATTTAATCGTTTGGGATTTAAGAGTTAAAAAAAAAAATTATCTACTAATAATATATAAATAATTGAAATTGAGTTACTATTTTAACGTAATATCTAATTATCTAATGAATGGAAACTGAAATGATATTTGAAAATTAATTAAAGTTCTTGTGCGTCTTAAATTAGTAAAACTATTAATCTAAAAATGTTTGAATATTTATAACTCAAATAAAATATATATTTTACGACATAACATTCTTATTCATCAACATTAAAATAGAGAATTCTCTTGACCTAAAAATTTAAGTTTAAGATAAATAGTTGATAATATTAATTGTGTGTTATTAAAAATTAATAAAGATGTTTATTATGATTTTATTATCTACATTATTAAAATTAATATTTTTTTATTACGTTTAGAAAGGGGTTGGTTAGTATGTGAAAACAGGTGAAAATAATAGCGAAAAAAACACGCAAGCAAATATCACGAGTAATTGTCAACCCTAACGACGTTAGTTGACTTATTACCCGAACAGGGGTTTAAGCAGTGGTTGATGTTGACGGCGTTGTTCGTTTCGCTTTCACTTTTGATTGCGGATGTAGACGACGCGCCGCCTGGCTTGATTCGCGGAAATAACGTGATTGACTGACTGACGCTGGGCGTCTCCTAATCTTTTTAGTGGCTGTGGCCCCCTGAATCCTGAGCTTAAAATATTTCTTTTGCAATTTGACGAACACCGGTACCTACGTTCCCAGCTGTCTTCCTCTAATTGGATAGTTTTTGTTTTTGTTTTTGTTTTTTTATTTCTGTTGTTTATATGGATTAAAATTTTATCCTATTTTTTTTCCTCTCTTAATCTCTTTTAGTATTTTAAAATATGGTGAAAAAAATTAGTTTAGTTATAATAAAGTAAAAAAAAAAAAATTAATAATTAATATTCAAATTTAAAATTCAATCATATAACTATTTATTTCACTAAGAGAGACTAGAAAAGAAAATTATTAAGAGGGAATATTCTCTCTTACACACACACATGCGCAGGGCAAAGTGGACTTGAGCACCACTGAAAATGGAATTGACAAACGAGGGTACATGCAACAAAAGATTTTAAAAAATGAAAAATGTATTGAAGACCAGAAAAATGTGGGGAGCCACACGCACACATTCTCCCTCTCTTAAAAGTGAGTAGAAAAAGTTCGAGACTTTAGTTCATTTTCCGTTTATTACGTGAATAATGATTTTCTTTTAAACATTTAAAATGATATTGGGGTGCTATTTAAAATAAGTTATAATTATCCTATTTATAGTATCCTATAGCTTGAGCATTGTTAAATGAAAAATTATCATTTGTATATACTAAATTTATATTTTTATAAAAAATATTATAACAGTTTAAGGGTGTATCAATCGTCCACCATAAATTAACAAAAATTATCTATCAACAATTAAATCGTTAGTTGTCGTTTGAAAATTAACGGAATTGTAGCTAATTAACGATTTTATCCTTGAAAATTATCACTTATGTACCCTTAAAAATCTCTTAGTATCACTTATATACCTTTAAATTATCACTTGTATCATATAAAAAGACCAAACTATCATTATGATGTTATCATATTTAAACGGTAACTAACGATTTGGTAGACAACATATATATTTTGTCAATTTAGGGTAGATGATTGATATATCCTGAAAGTATTATAGTAAATTTAATAACAGAATAAACTAATGATAATTTTCCTTGTTAAATAATAAAATTTTATTGATTTTTATTGATTTTTTAACTATCAAAATAAATTTTTATTGATTCTTGTTGTTTATTTTTTAATTGTCTAATAGTTTACGTTGAGGTATGATACGCACTTCAAGAATCGCATAGTTATGTTGGACTTATTGAATATCATATTAAAATTTTCTCTATTTTTTTCTTTTCAAAAGAAGTTCTTTGATGTTCTTGAAGATCACTCCTTATCGGGGACGTAGCCAGAAATTTAGTTAATGTGGGGCACACTAAAAATATAGTATAATTTTAAAAATTTATATTACAACACATAAAATTGCAATATAATATAAATTGATATTAAATTTTAAAAATTTAGATACAGTACATAAAATTGCAACCATAATATAAATTAGTAATAAATTTACTTATTATAATTGTTCTAATGGAGAATTACCTGACAAGATTTCATGTCTTGAAAATGCTGTAAAATAGTTTCATTATCAATACACTCAAATATATCTTTTTCAATATACACAACCAGATTATCATTCAACCATTTATCTCTCATTAGACTTCATAGCTGATTCTTCATATAATTCATAATTGAAAAAACTCTTTCAACAGTTACAGTGGCAATTGGTAAAAGTAATGCTATTGTGAGTTTGTGACTATTGACTAATAAATAGACCAATGAAAACACCTTATACTTGTTAGTCTCAATCATTTTTTGTGCAAGATCACCAATCTCGTTTAATCATGAAAACTCAACACTAGACTGCATTTCCATAATGTAAACATCAAGTTGAGTATCTAGTACCATGAGATCAATTGGAGAAAATTTTTTTGGATAAAGTTGAGCAAGGCGCAATAACTTTTCTTTATTAAAAGCTGCAAATGAATCTTTTGAACATAAACAAGCCAAGCAAAGAAGTAATTCAATGTTTACTAAAATGGCTATTTAACTCTTGAAGTTGTATATGCAAAATAGCACAAAATAGGTCAATGTGATAATGATGCATATTTGCGATCTCAATATATAGTGTATTAATCTTAATAACTTAATTTGTCCTTAAATCTTTTAATAATAGCAAAAATATTCATATATGGCAACACAAAAATCAAATATGAATATATAATAAAATTAGTAATTTTAAAATGGAAAAAACAATGAAATAATAAAAAATTATAATTAATAAACTTACAATTTTAAAACATCAAACTATACAAATGATGAAAAGTGAGAAGAAATCACGCACATGGTGACGACTGACAAACACTGCAATTCTACAAATCATTTGTATGCTATGGAGTTCACCCACCCACTTTATTCCATGGAAGATAGAAAGAAAGAGGAAAATTTAGATTTCACTTATTTTTATTAAATTTTTAATGAATTTCATTTGATAAAGAGTCCTCTTATTTGTCTTTATTGATTTTATGAAATTATAATAGTTAATCAAATCATTTAGAATTAGACATTTAAGTTAGGGGTTATTTAGAATTAGATATTTAAGTTAGGGGCATCATGAAATTTTTTTAAAATTATATGTCGCACTTTAAAAGTTTCATAATTCACGTGGGGCATATTTATAAATAATAAATAAAATATTTTTTTAAGAGAACCATCAAAAAAAAATTTAAAAGTCAACAGGGGTTTGTGCCCCACCTGGTCCTATGCTGGCTAAGCCCCTGCTCCTTATCCATTTACTATTTACCATATGTGTACATATATTATCATGATTAATTAAAATACACTTATAATAAGAAGCGAATAAAAAAGAAACAGTGCTCCAGGATCACTCATTAATTTTTTTCTCTTTCCAAATATGATATGGAGTTAGGGTAATATCATCTCATCATCGTCAACCAGCTACACTCATCAAGCGATGCTAATTGGTTCTTGTTGACTAACAAGAATAAAGATTTTGTCGATGACAAACTAATAAATAGGAATACGTGCACCAAATTAGTCAAGGATTATCACGCCTGCAATGATTCTCTCATAATGATATCCAAACCAAAAGGGTCTTGTAATGTAATTGGTAGTAAAATCACTTTTAAAGTTACTCAAATAATCAATGCTAGTTAGTATTGAACCCTCATATAGTAATGTTGCCATATGAATTAGACGGTGTTAATATATTACAGTAACTGCCCTAAATTTTGTAAGTCTAATTTTATTGTGTCACGTGTTCAATATCCTTAAATAATAAAAAGGGTACAAAAAATGAAGGACTAAGAATAAAAGGTACTCTCTAGCCCTAAAAATAAAAATATTATATACATGAGTGATATTTAAAGGAAAACATATATAAATTAGTCGCCCTAATTTTGATGCAAAATTTATCAAGTGCACCCACTTAACAGTGGCGAAGCTTGCACCATTTATTGGGGTGGGCTATTAAAGTTTTTTTTTTTATTTTTTTATTAGTTTTAATAAAGATAAATTCAAAAAATTATAATAATGATTGTTTTTTTCCAAAAAACTTGCCCGGGCTGCTGCCCGGGTTAGCCTACTCTAAGCTTCGCCACTGCCACTTAACACCCATAAAAGAAATAATAACAAAACAACAACAACAACAACAATAATAAAAATATATTGTCGCACTACTAGTAGTACCTATACTATGTAAAACATTTCAACAAAATACTATCTTCATAATGTAACAACAGGCAATTTTAATTAAACTCTGTAAATGAAGATTAGAGTTATTTTTATTAAGGGTTTCTTATTTTAATATGGCAAGAGACAAAATTAAAGATAGAAAAAAACACAAATTCTAATATATTACATGATAAAGATATTGTACTTGAGTGTATGTATTTTTTTTTAACTTATTAGAGTAAGAAATCTCTTATTATAACAAAAAAAAATGTAGATGCATTCATCGGGTCAAGCCCCGACTTAGACCCGACAATATTGATTTTGAAATAAAAAAACCCCAGTGCAACACCGTTTTGGCTCATTATTCAGCAAAAGCCAATTTTCCTTCTAAAACCCACAGACCACGGTTCAAGATCAACACAAGCCACAAAACTATTCTCCTTAACCCACAGACCTAGATTCAAGATCAATACAAGCCACAAAACTCAAATTGATTTTGGGGTGCCGCTTGTGAATAATGGTGGTTGTCGGGGGATGTGGTGGCTATTGTGGATGAGGTTGAGTTTTGCCGGACAGAATAATATTTTTCATTTAAAAAAAAAGTTTATTATGGGCTAAAAGTTTAACTAAGTTTGATTCGGTGTAAATATTATTTTTCATGAAGATATTATTTTTACAAAATATTCACCATTTGATTGCTGCTACTTGTAATCTTATTCTCATTAGGAAATTTATAAAAATAACTTAAAATTTTTTATAATTTTCACAATTGACCCTCCAAAATTTTTCCTATCATAATTAGCAAAACACAAGATCTTTTTCCCTAAATTACTCTTGTCTATCAAACCAAATGCAACTTTTCTTCTCCCTCTTTATCAAAGCAAACGCAGCCTTACACTCTTGAATCATCACCGACAAACGACAACGGCAAACGGTAAAAGTGAACTCCAATAAAATACAGCTGAATCCATTTGGATCCAATACCAATCTCACACGATTCTAACAAAGTGAAATAGAGTCAACTTGATTTCGTGCGACAAGAGAGTTTCAATGCGATTGTATGTTGGTGCAACAGGTGCCTGTCGCAAAAATTTAGTGCGCTCGGCGCTTGTCGCACCAAGAGAATTTGGTGTAACAGGTTACCTGTCGCACTAATTCCACATTAAAAAATGAATTTAACTGCATGGCGATAGCTGGCCGCACAGCCGGGCCAAGGACGCTGTAGCTTTTAAAATAATTCTTTGTTAGCGTCTTTATAATAATAATCGGTTAATGCTTTGGTAAATTTTATTTTCAAAAGTACTATGAATTTTAAAAGCAGTTATAGGTGTTTGGTAAATCCTACTGTTAAACTGTTGTAAGAAAATAAAAGACTAAAATGTACATAAGGTAGGATGAAATTTACTTACACATATAAAAATGTACATATACAATATTTTTAATTGTGTATTATAGTAATTTTAACTAAAAATAAAATTTATACTATAGTGATTTTATTTCTTTGTTATCTTAAAACAATTGATAATTAAAAAATCAACTACAAATTTTATTAAATAACATCAAGCAAAGTATAACTATGTATTCTAAAAATAAACATAAAAAAATTTAATGAGTTACAAAAACTCAAAACAAAAATAAATAATAGATTTTCATACAATATTATATTCACATTAAACTTGCAGCAATATTATTTCTTAGAATAATAATTTCAGGTTTAAGTAATAATAGTAAGGATATTTATAGAATTATATTAAAAGATAAAATTGATTCTCAAAATCAAAATCTGAAAGCTACTCATTTCCTGCTTTTCAAAATTAGCTGTAAGAGGAGCTGATTTTGACAAAAGTGATTTTAATTTTTTTTAATGAAACGTCAAAATTAGCTTTTAAATTTTTAAAATCACTTTTAACCCTCCCAAAAGCAATTCCAAATGGAGCCTTGATCAGGTACGATGCCTCCCGGCACCAAGCCCATGCCAATTTTAATCTTCACCCATGCACCATACCAAAACTTGACCCATGCCATCAATGTCACAAACACTTCAATCTTTATTCACCATCACCAACACAAAAAGAAAACTACAACATAAAAGAAGAATAGAAAATAGAATATGCTTCAAAATCTAAGATTTTTGAACTAATCTTTGATTTCAGATCTTGACTGAAATTTTGGTGATGTTGGCTGCCGAGGAGGGATTTCGGAAAGTTGCCGGCGATGAGTAACCACCTTAGGAGAGAAATCGTTGCTTAGAGAGAAAGAGAGAGGAAGGAGAGAGATGAAGCTTGGTGAGAATGAGAGGGGTATTTTGGGCACTTGAGAGTGTTTTTGACTAATGTTGGTAGAAAAAAATTTAGAGAGTTAAATGTGAAAATTACAAAAATTTTTAAGTTTTTTTCGTAAATTTTCCATTCTCTCATTTGCATGAACCTTTGAAATATATATATATATATTACAACTATATTGCAACTGTGGTATGGTACTACAGTTGTTTTCAGTTATTAGATCTAATTAATGTAACTATATAATTGTGAATCTAATAACTAAAAATAACTATAGTACCATACCATAGTTACAATATAGGTGTGGCCATGTATATAATACAAAGCACCAATTGGGTTGGAATAACTACGTGTGTAAATTAATCAATGACGTAGATGTTCTCAGGACTCTTGGTCACGTCCTAAATCCTAGACTGGCACATCCTCTTTTAAGTCGTTTTGAGCGGTTGAAATTATACACATAAAGATAGAAGATGATGCCTCCAGCTGACAACGAAAGAGAGATATTATAAAGACTATAATTTCAAAGATTTAGTTAGAAAGGGAATAATATAAAAAATATAACATTCTTTATTTACAAGGAAAATGGTAGAGACGTTGTTTTGACGACGTGGCCATGTGCCCAAGTGCGGCGGTGCGGTTTGTATCTATTAAAAATAAATGAGAACACGGTTATCATCGTTTTTTTTTAAATTATCAAGATTTGTCTTGATATTATAATAAAAAAATATATCAAGATTTTGTCTTGATGTAATTCATCTACCCAAGTTAATTAAAAGGTTTGGCTATGATCCCAATAATTATAAACGTTAGTGAGAAAATGTGGCATCCTGCAAAGACACAGACCATTAACTAATAACATGAGTGCCCCACAACTGCACCAACGGTCGTGATGGGCTATAACACCGTTAGTAAACTAAAGGGCGTCAACTGTCTCCTCTGTGGCTCTGTCTCAGCCTCTGGCCTCTGGGTCACAACTCACAATGCACAAAAGCCGCGTAAAAGCGGGCCCCTGCCGCCTCCACTACGGCTACCCTGCATTGCCCTCTACCGCAATTAATAAAATTTTCACCCAAACAAAAAAAAGGATTTTTACTTTTATATAAGTTATGGTTTTTTTTTAAGTAACATTTATTATAACTTATTATTAGATTTCTCGATGTAAAAATAAGTGAACTGATTAAGAAAATTTTTATTTTATTGTAAGTTTACATTAAATATAAGTTAAGGAGACCTTAAATTATGTTTCATGACCTAAAATAAACTTACACCCATGACCATGAGGCTCGGTTGCATGCATAAGACCCTTCGTGACATTTTCTATTAGTATAATATTCCACTGTCCAAAAAGATACTGTGTATCAAAGGGACCCCACGCTATCCTTAATTAACAGCTGGTCTGCTTTTTTTTTATTTTAAAAAATTGTTTATTACAAGTCATTTTATCTACTACGCCATTTTGCTACTGCTGTTTAGCTATTTGTGTGATTTTGTGTGCGACTTTGAAACTAATTGAGTGAGAGAAATTGTTGTTTGTTGGTCGTAAGTGGGTCCTGTCTTTTTTCTCAGTAGTGCCAGCCTAATCAACAGCCTGGAAAGGCTTGTTCGTTTTATGTTTGTTGTTGCAGCGCTAAAAAGCTCTTCTCGATGTGCTTTCATGGTGGCATTTATGTTTTCTCAACTGGGCATTTTTTTTCCCTCCCCTCTCCCCTCTTTGAATCTATTCAAACCCAGTTCAGGTTTCTAGTTCATTGCACACGTTTCAACTCCCTTGTTGAGGTAAGTGTATTCTTAAAAAGGTTTGGAACTTTATTTGTCTTGTGTTCTAAAGTGAAATGGGGTTGTTGAAGTTCTATGCAATTGTTTTGCTTTTCAGGTTGCGAAGGCTTGATATAGTGGTGGCTGGGATTGGCATTGGTTTTAAGTAGATCTGGGATTTTGCTTTGATTTTTTTTTTTTTTTGAGTAGTTGTGCTTTCCAGATCTCTGTAAGTTGGAAGCTTGGCAGTTTTGATACTACTAGTTTTGGTTAATTTTGCCAATGGTGAAGATGAAACTAGGGAAGTGGGTGTCTGTAGTTCTAGCTTTTTTCCTATTTGAGCTTTTATGTCACAAATCATGTGTTGCTTTCACTCCTGTTGATAACTACTTAATTGCTTGTGGTTCTTCACAAAAAGTCTCCTTCCAAGCTAGAACTTACGTTCCTGATACAGAACATTCTTCTCTTTCAATGAAAAGTGGAAATTCAACTCCTGCTAGCTCCAATTCTAGTGCTCCATCTCCGATTTACCAATCTGCTAGAATCTTTTCAGCCACAGCTTTTTATAAATTCGAAATTGAGCGGAAAGGCCGCCATTGGGTCCGCCTTTACTTTTACCCTCTTCCAGATTCTAACCAACATTTGAATTCTGCTTCCTTCACGGTAACCACTGACAAATTTGTGCTCTTGAGCAATTTCACTTTTAAGAACTATAATGGTTCTTATATGTTCAAGGAGTATGCAATCAATGTGAATTCCGATGCCTTGACACTTACCTTCATTCCGTCCAACAATTCAGTTGCTTTTGTTAATGCAATTGAAGTTGTCTCCGTACCAGATGCCATATTTCCTGAACAGGCATTGGCTCTAGAGCCATCTGCTCCTTTTAGTGGTCTTTCTGACCTTGGCTTTGAAACTGTTTACCGGTTAAACATGGGGGGTCCGCTGATCACTGCTCAAAATGATACCCTTGGAAGAACCTGGGAGAATGATGAGAAATATCTTCATGTAAACAGCTCTGCTGTTAATGTTTCAGTTAGGCCTTCCGCCATCAGATATACAGATAGTGTCACAGCTGAAACAGCTCCAAATTGGGTTTATGCTACTGCTGAAATGATGGGAGATGCAAATGTTCCTGAAGTGAACTTCAACATAACCTGGGTCTTGCCTGTTGAGCGAAACTTTACGTACTTTGTTCGGGTACATTTATGTGATATTGCAAGTCTATCTATGAACAATCTTGTCTTCAATTTATACATAAATGACGATACTGCTCTGCCGAGTGTTGATCTCTCAACATTAACCAATGCCATGAATGTTCCATACTACAAAGACTTTGTCTGCAATGCTTCGGCAGATTCCAACACTTTGACTGTTAGTGTTGGTCCAGACTCAGTGGCAGACTATACTAATGCAACCATGAATGGATTGGAGGTCATGAAAATCAGCAACAAAGCTTGGAGTTTGGATGGCTTTTCTTCTGTGGAGAGTCTCCTTCCAGATAAACCCTCAAATAAGAACAAGATTGGAATTATAGTTGGTTCTGTTGTCGGAGCTGTAGCTGCAGTGGCCTTAATAGGTGTCTGTTATTGCTGCTTATTAGCCCGTAAGTCAAAGACTCCTCAACAGGGGCATCCATGGCTGCCTTTGCCCTTGTATGGAAACTCTCAAACCATGACAAAGATGTCCACAACATCTCAAAAGAGTGGGACAGCAAGCTGTATTTCGTTAGCTTCCTCCAATCTCGGCCGGTTATTCATGTTCCAGGAAATCCTGGATGCAACCAACAAATTTGATGAGAGCCTGCTTCTTGGAGTTGGTGGTTTTGGTAGGGTCTACAAGGGGACACTTGATGATGGGAATAAAGTAGCGGTAAAAAGAGGAAACCCCAGATCTGAACAAGGTATTGCTGAGTTCCGAACGGAAATCGAAATGTTATCCAAGCTCCGCCATCGCCACCTTGTCTCTCTTATTGGTTACTGTGATGAACGATCAGAAATGATTCTTGTTTACGAATACATGGCTAATGGACCCCTCAGGAGTCATCTGTATGGAACAGATCTGCCGCCTCTTTCATGGAAGCAACGACTTGAAATATGCATTGGTGCTGCAAGAGGGCTTCACTATCTTCATACTGGTGCTGCTCAAAGCATTATTCACCGAGATGTGAAGACAACAAACATTCTTTTGGATGACAATTTTGTAGCAAAAGTTGCTGACTTTGGCCTCTCAAAAACAGGACCTGCTCTTGATCAGACCCATGTGAGTACTGCTGTTAAGGGTAGTTTTGGTTACCTTGATCCTGAATACTTCAGAAGGCAGCAGCTTACTGAGAAATCGGATGTGTATTCATTTGGAGTGGTTCTGATGGAAGTTCTCTGCACAAGACCAGCATTAAATCCTGTTCTGCCAAGGGAACAGGTTAACATAGCAGAATGGGCAATGACCTGGCAAAAGAAGGGCATGTTGGATCAAATCATGGATTCTAATCTTGTGGGGAAGGTGAATCCAGCTTCTCTTAAGAAGTTCGGGGAGACGGCTGAGAAGTGTCTGGCTGAGCATGGGGTTGATAGGCCATCAATGGGAGATGTATTGTGGAACCTTGAATATGCTCTCCAGCTTGAGGAAACCTCTTCTGCTCTAATGGAACCTGAAGATAACAGTACAAACCATATCCCTTGTATTCAGTTGACACCACTTGAACCATTTGATAACAGTGTAAGTATGATCGATGGGAGGAACTCTGGCACTGATGATGATGGCGAAGATGTTGCCACAAGTGCTGTATTTTCCCAGCTAGTAAATCCACGCGGAAGATGAGATTTGAAGACTCCTATATAGCTACAACTTCGGCCACAAGATTTCCTTTCAAAGTTTTGGACATCCTGGCCATAAGCATTATTCGGAATATCCTGAGTGAATGAACGAAGGTTATTTCTTTTTTGCTTCAAGTTCTTCATTTACGTCAATTTTTCGGCCATACTGTATTTAGATTTCAATTTAGTTTTGATGGGTGCCTGCTAATCAATCAAAAAGTGCATGTAATGTACCTTAAGGATCCTTTTCTTGTCTTCGATTGTTTTTATCAGGGTTTCAGTTGCCCATATTATTTTACACAATTACTGGATATGAAATGTATTGGTTTATGATTGTTTCTCCATGACATTCTTCCTAACACGTGTCTGAATTGAGTAGCAATTTTTGTATTTTTACCCGTCCTGCGTTCTTTTATAGTTCTTAGACTATAATCTGTCTCTATATGAAATTCCTAGTATGCTGCTGTGTTTAGTGTTTACCAGATGAAAGTACAATTCTCGGATTTGTATAACCCACGATTAAACCTATCCAGCGGTCGCTCAAAACTGTCTAGATAAAACAGTGTCTGGAAAACTTGTTCACAAGTGCTGGTAGCATGAAACTAATTTTCGAGCATTAAATTTAAGAATTAGGATGAAGTGTTTTTAAGAGCCAGATGCCAAATTATATGCATGTTTGGTTACCAAACCCAGAGTCAGGAAGATGTTTCTGTCATCTACTAGAGTTGCATAAGTTGTCAGATTGATAAGTTATTCGTGTTCAACTCATGATTACCTGTCTACAGACTGTGTGGACTCACCTTTCAATGCATACGATTAATTGAATTTAATTTCAAGCTCATAGCTATTATGAGCTGCACCTAAGATGGCTTGAATGCTTAAAACAAGTTGATCATTCATTTACAATCATGTAATTAGGATGTCCTAGTTTTTGTAATTAAACTATCCTGCGACATTTTTAGTAACAAAGATTTGATCTTTATTTCTCCACAAACTTTGAAAATTGTGGCAATGTGAATTATATAAATGATTTGTCTCACAGATGGAAATAAACAAAACAAACCAAATAGTGAACTTGAGTAGTTTAAAGTTTCTCTGAGTTAAAAGATACAAAAGCAATGCGGGCAACAAAAGAGAAGCAAGATACCATTATTCATTAAACTGAATTATCCACCTCATTTTCAATAGTTTGCATCGATGAGGCAAAACAAATGGTAGGTATTATAGGAAAAAAATTAAAAAAAGGCGGCTAATCTTCAGTTATTCTCCAAGTAAAAGAACAGTGAGTTGTTCTCAGAATGCACAGTTAACATTTTCATTTCCTGCAAACTATTCCATTCCCACTGATGGCACTGCCAGTACAATCTAATGTGCCATAGTCCATCACCAAAGCATCCTTTTGGTCAAGAACTCCAGCTGGGGAGAAGATACAGGACTTGCAATTTGCAGAAAGAAGTGACATAGTTCTGTACTTGTCTTCACCTCCCACTACAGGCATTGCCACTCCTGGCTTAGCAGGATTCTTGAAATCTGGCTGGTAAGTCCTGCCAAGCACTCCTTCAACTTTTGAGGACAGGCCGTAGAATCTAAATTGGACTTCGAGGTGAGCAAAACAGTCATCAGATGGTATCTGATAGTTATGAATTCTATCGTCTTCTTTGGTTACAGGTACCACATTGACTGATATTTCGGCTACATCAGGGAGAGTGACCACAACGCTGTTCTTGTTTGAAGTTCTTTCAACTCTAAGGTTGCTTTCCAGAGATTGCCAAGAAGAGAGATGGCCTTCAGGTATGACAAGTTCCTCTCTGTTGTAAGTGAATTTGAGATGGTCAATTTCATCATCCCATGTTGCTGCTTTTGTGGCCTCAAGGGAGAAGGTTTGAGAATCGAACAGGAAACCAAGGGCTTGAATCCAAGTATAGTCCCTGGTTCTGCCTTCTGGCCTCAGGCCGATAAAGCCAGAATTGATTTGAAGGTTGAAGTCCGATACTAAGGTGTAATGCTCATTGCTCTTTCCGTGGAAGTAGAACACAATACCATCTCCACCAATGAACCTAGGGTCCAGACAAGCTGCTCCAGTGCCATTGCAATTTGGTTTACGATCTACACATGTACCAACCAATAGCACGCACGGTTAGTTTCAGAACCCATCAGATCAATGATGATAACATGAAAATTTGATAGTAATTGGACGAGTTGACTTACTTTTGCATTGAGTCTTGCATATAGGAGAGCTGCAGTCGATATAGCAAACTTTAGCAGTTGGATCTTTTGGTGATCTTGACGGGCACTGGGTGGGGCAAGTCATTTTCTTGAGAAAACATGGACTTCTGCGGGAGGTGCAGGTTAGAGTTTCAGCATTGGTTTGTGCCAAAACTGAAACTAGGATGAGCAGAGTGATCAATAAACTACTGCTGGAGACCTTCATGCTTGAAGATACCAAAAATGTACGATGTGCAGGAGGCTAGAACCGTATAGCAATTACAGGTACTTAGCCTCTCTTTCCTTCCTCTTTTATAGAGCTAGAGCTCAACAAGAGGGATTCTTAAAGTATATTTTTTAACAACTTCAAGTAATCCATCATCTGTGATCTAAGCTTCCTATTTTATTCTATTCTTTAGCTAGCTCGACCTTTGGCTGTGAAGATGCACTCTCCTTGCTCCTTAAATTGCTTTACCGGATTGTTAATCTTGGTCAATGCTTTGGAGCATGTGATTTATATATAAAAATGGCAAGTTGACATCTGCATCCAAGCCATCATAAAGGCTTTAAGAAGCTCAATTTGCCAAAGAGAACAATGTATGCGCACATGAACAGGTGCATAAACACACACGGTGTTAGAGAAAAAGCCTTGAGTGCACTCGATGTATATAATTAGACCCATTCAAGAAAACTTTGCATCCGATAATGCGGAGAGAGTGCCACAAAGCATGCATAGTCCATGTGATGAAAACATGGTTTCCTATACCATAGATTATGATTTTATAGTTTTGTGTTGTTGCTTCAGGTTCCTCGTTACGATTCCTCTGCTATGGAATATAAGTCATTCTTCAACTAGTTCTTCCATCTCAACTTGGCGATTCATTTTGGGATAAGTAGTGGCCTTTTCTGCCCGAACTTTTTCTTGTCAAAGCTTTGTCCCATTATGAAAAAGAAGGCGACAATAGACAGCAGTACAATTGCTGTTATTATATCATTTTTTTTTTTTTTTGGGTGGGAATCATTAAACACCCAATTGTATATGAACCTGTCGAAGCAATATTTTCTCATTCAATAAAGCCATCTTTTTTTTTTAATTCCTATAATTGCTTAAGTATTAATAGTTTATCAAAGTTTGAAACTGTATTAATTTTAAGAAGAAAAAGAAAATGTATTAATTAAAGTTTTTGTTACAGCTATTTTTGCTTTTGGACTTTTGAATTTCGTTTAGAGGGGAACTTTTAACACCCCTATAAAATCTGTATAAGATCTCCCTTAAATTTTATTTTCTAAAATGCCCATAATTTAGTTTATAAAATATAAACCCATATATTGAAATTAATATTTTTTTCATAAAATTTCATCCTAAAAAAATATTTCTTTTAAGATTTTATTTATAACATAAATAAATAAAAATTCTAAAATCTTAAATTATTTTCTTCTTATTATATAGTTTATATCTCTGTAACTATAACTTTTTATAATGTTTCCATATACATATATATATATTTCAACTATAATTTAAAATATAAATATAGTGTACGAAATGAGTTAGGTGTAAAAATGTTTTTCAAAAGAATAATTTATTTATGTTTTTGATTGAAATTTCATTCAAAATAAGAAATGAATTAAAAGTTGGTTTGGTCATTTATTTAATTTTAACTAAAAATGGTTTTACCAGGAACTTTCAGACTTGTCAAATGCCCTGTACTTTCGTATAATAATGTACCTATATATGTTTTGAGTAATATAATAAGTACAAACTCTTATACTAATTGATGTGGTCTTAATTAAAAATATAAAATAATAAAAGTAAAATTAAAAATATAAAATAACAAAAATAAATCGCGTGACGCTGGGGCGATGAAGCAACAGCTGTGGTGTCGCGTCGGAACACTTCGGCGTTGACTAGGAGTGGCTGGGTTGTTTTCGGTGATGGATTCGGTGAAGATGAAAAATCAGGTTTCGAGAATAGAAATTTTGTTTTGTGCGAAGGATCGTGTTTTGAAGAAGAAAGTAGTTCTCCCACTTTTCTAATGCAATCACGCCTAATCACGACTCCCCCACGGGTTTATTTTTTGCGGCATTTGGTGTATTGCAACAGTATTTTTATGCGGTTTAATAAAAAGTCATTTTTTTCACCAAACACAGGATTGCATTAGTTTAATACAATACATGGTTCTAATCCTATATAATGCTGGGTGCCAAACACCCCCTAAGGGATTAATTTAGGTAAAGCAACAAATTTTCTGATGTGACAAGTATACACGTTCCTAAATGTCATAATTTATCTTTCTAGGCAATTTAACTTTCCCCATGAGAAGACCAAAGGTACTGATGGTTGGCCGCCTCATGGCGTGAGGCAGAGTTCACAAAGATTGTGGTTAAATATTATAATTTCCTCTCCTCACAAATGAAATGGAGAGCGTCCTCCTCTCGAGGTCATTTGTCTACGTTTATGTAATTCAAATGTAATAATATAAGTCCCAAGAATATACGATTGATCAGAATATCAAGATATAATTCGCTTTAATAAAGAATGTAAATCTGCAGAATGCAAGATTCTGAGCAACCGCCTCAAAAAAAAAAAAAAAAAACTTTCCCCATGAGAAGCAATAGTTTTACATATGGTGATGTTGTCAAGAAAATTTTTATCTGGTTTTAATTGTAGATGTGCCAAATATGAGTTAGCACAAGGAAAATATTGCGGAGCTTGATGAGTCTGGGCAGAGAATTTCACTGCAAGTAGTAGAAAGAGGCCGCCTGAATCTTGGTTTTAATTCGTAGACAACAACTTTCCAACTGAATTCAATTGGAGAAAGGGAGACTTCAGTTGATATCATGGTGGCATATGAGTCCGAATTCGAAAAGACTACCATCGCATCAAAGACAACAGCTGCCGCTTTAGCTTTCATCAAGTGCCTGGGAAGTTATCTTTTGAACGGCTCCGCTTGCTAGAGTTTCAGTATAATCTCTGGAAAATGGTCTTACATAATGTCTCAAACGGCCCGATCATTTTGAGCTTTTTATGGTGATTAAATGATTTTGGGTTGTAAAATTGAAGCATTGTGGAATTGGTATACTTTTGGATCATGAAAAGAACATATTACAGAACATTACAAGACTAGCACACAACATTAATATTAATAATCATAATATGTATATAGTATAACAAAGCGCCATATTTTTGGCAAGAAATTAACATTCACTTATTCTAGTACTGAAGCTAGAGCTTCAATTATTCACTAAAACAGCCAGCCATAAATTTCAGCCCTCATTTCTTGCAAACAATTCCGTATCCTGCAGAGGACCTGCGAGTGCAATCCAGGATGCCAAACTTCATCAATTCTGTAGTCTCCTGGTGATCTGCTCCACTTCCTGTCGCGAAAATGCAGGTTTTGCAGTCTGTGGAGAAAAGGGATTCCATTTTATACCCCTCTTCACCTCCCAAAACAGCCATTGCCACTCCAGGCTTTGCCGGGTTCTCGAAATCAGGCCTGTAAGTCCTGCCCAGAACCCCATCAACTTTTGCGGACAGATTGAAGAACCTGAACTGCACCTCCAAGTGGGCAAAACAGTCATCAGCTGGCACCTGGTATTTATGGACCCTATCATCTTCTTTGGTCACTGGCACCACATTGACCAAAATTTCGGCGGTGTCTTTTAGAGAAACAATGGCACTATTCTTGCTTGAAACTCTCTCGACTTTTACATCTTTTTCTTCAGAGTACCAAATGGAAAGTGGACCTTCAGGAATGACCAAACCCTGGCCATTGTAAGAGAACTTAAGATGATCAATTTCATTATCCCACGTTGCTGCCTTGGCGGCCTCAAGAGAGAATGAGTGAGACTTGAAGAGGATTCCCAGGGCCTGAATCCATGTAAAGTCCCTGGATCGTCCAGCTGGGCGGTGGCCAATGAAACGGGCATTGATTTGGAGTTCGCTGTCAGAGACTAGGCTGAAATGCTCATTGCTCTTGCCGTGGAAGTAGAACACAATGCCATCACCACCGATGAAACGGGGATCATAGCATGCTGATCCAGGGCTGTCACAGTTTGGTATCCTGTCTGCAAAAAATTAAAGATACAACATAAATATTTCACTTTTTCACTCAGTTTATTACGAAAGAAAAACGAATGCAAGCGTTTCATCTTACGCTTGCACTGAGGCTTGCAAGTGGGATGATCACAGTTCACATAGCAAACTTTAGCTTTGGGGTCGTCAGATTCGGTGTTAGGACATTCAAATGGGCATTCGATCTCCTTATCATAGCAGCGGCTAAATGGATTGCTGCAGTAGACAGCACTCGCTTCTGCTTTCACCTGAATGACACATGAGACAATCACTACAAGAATGATTGCAACACTACTTTTCAAGAACTCCATGCTAGCAAATTAACTCGATGAAATAATTAAAGAAGGAATGTATCAGAACAATGTTTTAAGTGATGCTTGACCTCAGGTTTGTTACAGCTATTTATAGTATCTAACAAGTTGGGGTTCATTCTTTTAATTATCTTTTTCCATATAAGCTTGCGAACTTTACCCAAATTTCAAGTATGAGCTAGGCTTTAAGTTGGCTAGCTGTTTCTGCATGCTTAATGGTGAGATAAAACAACACATGCCATTACTTTATGCAGAAGCAGAAGTTTGCAGGGTGCTCACAAGTGATTATTGATGCCTTCAAACTACAACATTTACCACCCTACGTACCACCCTGCGTGCGCGAAGGCTGGCGGGAGATGACGAACTTGAATATTTAATTGCAAATTGTTTCTTGTCACCCCTCTCGTTCTTGATCCCCAAGGGTATGCTGCAAAATTTCCAAGCAATTAAATAATGTGACAATAAAGAGTAGCCGTCACCACACTTAAAAATAAAACTCTGATACATTGTTTAGAAATTCTGGCATTACGATTTTGTGATGTATGCTTCAGGATGGCATATCGATGCGAATAATGATATTTGACTGATGTGCCTTGCAGCTCGTATTGTTTGTTGACCATAATTCATAAAACCGGTTACTATAAGGAGTATATTGTGAATATTTATGAATGTTTTGAGTTTATTTTTTTATTTTGTTTGAGGCAAGTAGCAAATATGGGAAACATATTTTTTTTGACAGAATACTAACATAAACAATAATTTTGACAGAATACTAAAATAAGCAATAATAAATAAATCGGTCTTGGTTTATTTTGTTAGGTTAAGTCTCTTTAGCAATTTTTTTGCCTTTTCAAGGAAATGCGGTTTTTAGTCAGGAAAGGGGGTACATACAAAGGATTTGTCAATCAGTGGGTTTAGCATACAGGTTTCTGGGCTTATAATGTTCGTTTTGGCCCATTAAACAAAAAAGCCCAAATCGAGGAAAATTCCCTCCAATCCAATTTCTAATTCGGCGCGTCGTCAACTTGCTTCCACATCTCTCGAGGTCTTTAAAATAAAAAAAAAAGAAACGGAAAAACCCTAAATCACAATGCCTCAGAAGCATAACAGCTTCTAACTAATCTTTATTCTCAAATTCGAACCCCAAGAAGGTCAGTTAACTTTTTCTACTTCAATTATTTGCATAATTCATATTTTTTTTAAATTCAACTTCGATTCCAAATTCATAAGTGGTTTGATGTTTGTTTCAGCCAAACTTGTTAGTTAAATTCTTTTGTGTTGATTATGGTTAATGGTTGACAAGAATATTTGTATATTCGTTATGGGATTAAGTGAAAATGGAAGGAAATGATACCCATTTGCCAATATTTTGTGTTACGAGTAAATGTTAGTTTGGCTTGATTGCAAGACTGATGCTTCTATAGAAACAATTTGATAATTCTTGCTGAGAGAATTTTAGGTGTATGTAATAATGAAAACCCCGGTGTCTGATGGTGATGGTTCTGTCTCAAAGAGGACGTTGAGGAAGAAAGTGTGTCTGCGGAATTATGATGAGAATTTGATGGATGAGTTGATAGAGGGGCATTTAGGTGGCTCTTTCAAAAAAAGGAATAGAACTAGAGAGGCTTTGGAGAAAGAGACTGAAACTGAGGCCATGATTGCATTTTCATTGGGATTTCCGATTGATGCACTGCTTGAGGAGGAAATTCGAGCAGGGGTAGTGGGGGTATTGGGTGGGAAAGAGCAGAATGACTACATTGTTGTGCGGAATCATATTCTTGCTAGGTGGAGAGGAAATGTGAGGGTGTGGCTAACGAAAGGGCAGATTAAAGAAACTGTGAGCAGTGAGTATGAACATTTGATGAATTCGGCTTATGATTTTCTTTTGTATAATGGGTATATCAATTTCGGCGTTGCGTCGTCTTTTACTGCTAATATGCCAGAGGAGGCAAATGAAGGTTCTGTGATAATTGTTGGTGCTGGACTTGCTGGGCTAGCAGCAGCAAGGCAGCTCATGTCATTTGGTTTCAAGGTTGTTGTTTTAGAAGGCAGGAGTCGACCTGGGGGTAGAGTTTATACTCAAAAGATGGGTAAGAAGGGTAAATTTGCAGCTGTGGATCTCGGTGGGAGTGTTATTACTGGAATTCATGCCAATCCTCTTGGAGTTTTGGCGAGGCAACTCTCTATTCCGCTTCATAAAGTCAGAGATAATTGCCCTTTGTACAAGCCCGACGGAGCACCTGTCAATAAAGAAATTGATTCCAAGGTTGAATTCATCTTCAATAAGTTGCTTGACAAAGTCATGGAGTTGAGAAAAATAAAGGGCGGATTTGCAAATGATGTTTCTCTTGGTTCAGTTTTGGAGACACTTAGACAATTGTATGCTGTGGCTAGAAGTACTGAGGAAAGGGAACTTCTTGATTGGCATCTTGCTAACTTGGAATATGCAAATGCAGGATGTCTTTCAGATCTCTCAGCTACCTATTGGGATCAGGATGATCCTTATGAAATGGGTGGGGATCATTGTTTTCTTGCTGGAGGGAATTGGCGATTGATAAAAGCATTGTGTGAAGGAGTTCCTATATTCTATGAGAAGACTGTGAATACTATAAGGTATGGAAATGAAGGGGTTGAGGTGATTGCTGGCCACCAAATGTTTCAAGCAGATATGGTACTTTGCACTGTGCCACTTGGAGTTCTGAAGGAAAAGACAATCAAATTTGAACCAGAGTTACCTCAGAGAAAGGTTGCAGCAATTGATAGATTGGGTTTCGGGCTCCTTAATAAAGTTGCGATGGTTTTCCCATATGTGTTTTGGGGCGAAGAACTGGACACATTTGGTTGTCTCAATGAACAGAGCAGTAAGCGTGGAGAATTTTTTTTGTTCTATGGTTACCATACCGTTTCTGGAGGTCCTGTGCTAAATGCACTTGTGGCTGGAGAAGCTGCAAAAACTTTTGAATCCATGGATCCATCCTTTTTGCTCCATCGTGTTTTAAATGTCCTTAGAGGTACTAAACATATTCAAGGACATGGGAGAGCACGGCAATACGCTTCACAATTTTCTTTCCTTTTTGTACTGCTTGTGCCTTGAACTTTGATGTATCTTTTCTAAATGTTTCAATGACTCTTATCTTCTGATTCATAAATTGAGTCTCCCTTTTGCAGGTATATATAATCCAAAAGGTATTGATGTGCCAGATCCCTTACAAACAATATGTACAAGGTGGGGCAGTGACCCCTTTACCTATGGTTCATACTCTCATGTTAGGGTGCGCTCATCTGGTAGTGACTATGATATACTTGCGGAAAGTGTAGGAAGCCGGCTGTTCTTTGCTGGTGAGGCCACAACGAGGCAATATCCAGCCACCATGCATGGAGCCTATTTGAGTGGCTTGAGAGAAGCTTCACGCATTCTCCGAGCTACAAGAGTTCAGAAATATAATTCAAGGAGATCTCTTCCGAGGAATGTTGGATCAAACAATGACATTCTGCTGGATCTATTCAGGAGACCTGATATGGAATTTGGAAAGTTTATGTTTGTATTCAATCCTTTAACAGAAGATCCAAAGTCACTGGGGCTTTTGAGAGTTGTGTTTGAGAATTTTGAAGATGATTTGAGAAAGGCTTCAGCTAACAGCTGTCAGAACCCCTTGAACCTACCACTCTACACTCTGATATCTCGTGAGCAGGCGAATGAGCTGCAACAGGTGATCGGAGGGAATGAAAGTAAGTTCTCCTATTTGGCTAAAAATCTTGGGTTGAAGCTAATGGGATCTAGTGCTTTAGGAACTGTAGGTAGTTCTTTGATTGCTAATATTGCTAATGCACGAAGAGGAAGGGGTAGGAACCGCATTGCTGCTGGGCAACGGCAAATTACCATGTAGACATGCTATCAGTAAATTCTAGCACTTTTTCCCTTCAGTTGCAAATTCTTGTACATAACATGATTGATCTCTAGGTTATTCATTAACTCCAAGAGAAATAAGTTTCTTGGAGTTTGACTGGGAAAGCTCATTTGTTTGTTGTAGAGGACATTTTAGTTTTGTTAGTGACCAACATGGCAGTGCTTGATCCATAATCTGGCCGTGTAGGTCAAAGACTGCTTTCTGGAAACAGTTTGTAGCTTGTAGATTCTACTGTAGAGAATTCATTGGAATTTGGTCTTGCCCCTCCAAATGGATATTATATTCAACCATTTCATTTCATCGTACAACATTTTTCACATCTTTTACATCACTTGCATGATACATTGGTACTCGATTTGGCCGAGTTCGCATTTTACTAGTCTGAATATATGCTGGTGATTTTTCACACGGATTGATAGGGATCGGTTTATCCAACCTATTAACTCTTTCTTCCTAATTGGTTCAACTGTTAAAAATTTAGTTGGTTCAATTAGTGAAATAGTATAAGGGGTTTGAAAATTGATATTTTGCTTGCATTAAGATTGAGGGATGGGTTACATCTATGTAATGAGTACTTTAAAAATAAAAAATAATCCGTCAACCTTCCAAGTATATGACACTCAAGTTCAACCAACAATAAAAATGTTATGCACTTATATTGTAGCTCTGTTTCATATTATTGTCTATTAGTTATATGGCTTAAAATTATGATTAGGAAATTAAAACGATTTTAGTTCATAGATGTTTGGTGGAAATATGCATTTATTAACACTTAACAATCTTAAAAACTCAATTCAGTCATATTTATCAAACATCATCAACTTTCATTTATCAGGATCAGCCGATCAGGTTAGTTCCTAATAAGCCTTATTTAACCAACCCATCAACTCAAAACCACGGTCAAAAGTTTTGTTAAGATGTAGGCGGATGATATCAACTTGAAATTTCGTTAATGTAGAAATTATGAAGAATCATCATAAACTTGTTATAAATTTAGAGAAGCTCTTTTGAGGTTTTATAAAAACTCGTTTAAGAACCATATAATAATAGAAAATAAACCAAAGCATAAAATTAATTAAACAATCATAAAGTGAATGCAAATTCAGGCAAGTTGAACAAACATTTGAACAAAGAAAGTTTGGTGCCTCGGCAACAGACAATGACATGATGGATGATAATGGGACCGGGGGCTAATTAAGAAGGCTCGGCGTTCTGCATGAAATCAACGCAGGTGCGGCAGTTGCAGTCCTTGAAGCGGCACTTTAGGCACCCAAGGCACACGCATGTGGTGCATCCTTCACATGCCGGTAACCGAGGGCAGCCTCTGCAACTCCTGCGGCTACTCCTCTCCTCCGCAGAGTCACAGTTGATTCTGAAACGAAAAATAAGAACAATAAATTCATTGCCTTTACCAATAAATAAGAGTCAATTTTAGGTCCGAAATTAAAACACAGGAGGAGTTTTCAACATTGTGAACGAATTTACAACATTGTAAACTCGTCCAAACTTTAATCCTAGATTGAAATTTTTTTAAAAATAAATAATAAATATGCGTAGATGCATGACGGAACCTTGATTTCAGTTTAATGAAGATTAAGCAAGACTGTCAAAGAAATGAACTGAATTTCAATCTGGATCCTTATCTTCGTGAAGTAAGGTCCCAGGCCACAACCAAAACTTATTGGAGAGTAGATATAGAAATAAATGCAAACTCAATCACATGGTGGCATTTGAATATTATATACACAAGACGAACAAATAAAAGCTAGCTCTAATTCTGTACCGAGTTGAATGTAGTGTTTGATCAACAAGTTTAAGCTCACAATAAATTGAACTTACTTATCATAGGGCCAGTTGACGCATTTCCACCTCCTGGCTAACAGAGCATCATGGTAGATCCTGCATTCTTCTTTCGTCCGCATGCGAAACCTGCGCTCCTTCCTGCATCTTGAGCAGCGTATGAACTCATCGCGATGGAAGATTCGCTTGCCGCGGCAGCTGCTGGAGGCCTCGTTTGATGGGTGCTTGTAGTACTTGAGAAGCACAGTCCTGTGCAGAGGGATTTTCTCTTCATCGATCGACACCCAGATGTGATGGGTCCACTTTCTAGCGCCCTCTTTCCCCGAATGCTTTTCGAAATCATACGGTGTCATATTTCCTAAATAGATTCAGTCGTCGGTAAAAGGAATGGAGGTAGAAATAGTGGACTGATATGATTATCGCAGTATGTGTACCAAAATCAACGTTCATATTGGATGGAATTATAGCTTAAGTTCTATTTAGAATTGTGGTGCTTTAACGTTGAAGCGATATAATTATTATGAAATGGAAGTACTAGCTGTCAAGTAAAAGTGAATGATTGCTAAATGATTATTAACTTTCATAAGATAAATTAGAAAGGACAATATATAATTTTTGAACAAATAAACAATGAACAGTTGGGATTTGCTTTGGAAGTAGAACTACTACTACTGCTACAACAGTACCGAAACAAACCTTAGTCTTGTGTTTGCTGCAAAAACATGTACCAAGGTTTTGTATATGCCCCATGAAGGTTCACAAACAGAAGGCAGAAGGTTGTTCTATAAAAGTAACGTAAGTTGTCTATAGAACTGAAATTTCTAATGAATCTTGAAATATTGGTCGAGATTCTTTGTGCTTGATCGCATACATGATTATATGTAAATTAAGCTTCTTTTAAGATATCTTATTGTTAGTTCTCCCAATGTGTTGAACTATGATGTATAATATATAATAGAGATTTTTATGACGCTTTACGTTTCAAAATTGAAGTATAATGTAACTTTACGTACAGAAAGAACTTTACATTATCAGGGCACAAAGATGATCAAATTTAGAAACAAAGAGAAAAATTGACAGAAAAAGCTTTGCTTCATTCAATATCAGTAATAAATCCATAAAAAAATTTAAAAAAACATCTAAAGAAAATAAAAGGTTTTGGAAAGAGAGAGAGAGAGGGAGGGAGAGAGAATTACTTACCCTCTTTGCATCCAGTAGTGCAAACACAGTCGATAAGAAATTGGCCATTGGCAAAAATCTTAAGTTTGCCGATGGTGTCACCATATTTTCGACTAGTGCAGCCACACTGAACCTCAATGAAGTCAGGTCCCCGCTTCAGACCCTTCATCTTGTTTATCTGTTCTTCGTTGAACATCGTTGAAGCTGCCATAAAACCTAGCAACAATTAAAGATTTTCTTTTATTGTTACTAAACTAAAAATTTGAGAGAAGCAAATTAATCAATCAGGCAGCTGGAGCGTGCAATTAATTTAGGGCTTGATGTAAAAGTTTGTGTAATAAAAAATTAACATACTGACTTAGTTTTTAAACAACTGGGGATACTCAAAAACAAGGCTTTTACTTATCCCTAAAATTGAATGCAAACAATGATTTATTGGGATGTGATCAAAATATGGGTATCAAACAAAGAAACCGAAAGACTACCTCCAAAAACATGTCAACAAGCATGCAATGGCAGCCAAAACGTGAATAAGAAGAGAGAGAGACTGAGTGATATTATGTGCCCAAAACAAGATGGCCAAATGTCTAAGCCTAAATTGATTGTTCAAAAGAAACTAATTAGAAGTAAATATAAATTTACCTAGATTTAATGAACTTAATTTCTACTATATATATCTGTATGGCTTAAAGTACATTTTCCACACGATTCATTAATTTGCTATTCAGTGAAATCTTGTGCAACATATATACGTATATAGTATTTTATTTCTATGCCATTTTTATCTAATTTTTATTTTTTCTCTTGCTGTGGTGTCCTTTTACTTGCAACTACTTACTTGTATGGACATCCACATTGTAATGTATGCATGCTAAAAAGAAAAAAAAAATGAACATACTCATTATAAAGAGTTCACTAAAAATAAGCAAATGGGTATACTTTTTAAGCTATGTGAATAATAAATTTTACAACCAACTGCGTTGAAATAAGTAATTTTTTGTCATCTAATATTAAGTGTCATGATGTCACACAGTCATAAAGAACATGAAATCCATGAATAAAAAACAGTAGATGCATGCATGTCTACCTAGGAAGATCATGTGTAAATACAAAGATAGAACATAAATCGAAAATTTTTTCAGATTAAGGGTCAGTTTGGTAATGCTGTAACTTTTAAAATAATTGCTGTTAGCTGTGCTGTAGAAAATAATCAGATGTGACGAGAATCAATTAAGTGTTTGGTAAATTTTATTTTCAAAAGTACTGTAAATTTTAAAAGCAGTTATATGTGTTTGGTAAATCTTACTGTTAAACTGTTGTAAGAAAATAAAAGACTAAAATGTATATAAGGTAGTATGAAATTTACTTACACATATAAAAATGTATATATACAATATTTTTAATTGTGTATTATAATAATTTTAACTAAAAATAAAATTTATACTATAGTGATTTTATTTCTTTGTTATCTTAAAACAATTGATAATTAAAAAACCAACTACAAATTTTATTAAATAACATTAAGCAAAGTATAACTACGTATTCTAAAAATAAACATAAAAAAATTTAATGAGTTACAAAAACTCAAAACAAAAATAAATAATAGATTGTCATGCAATATCATATTCACATTAAATTTGCAGCAATATTATTTCTTAGAAAGATAATTTCGGGTTTAAGTAATAATAGTAAGGATATTTATGAAATTATATTAAAAGATAAAATTGATTCTCAAAATCAGAATCTAAAAGCTACTTCTTTCCTGCTTTTCAAAATCAGCTGTAAGAAGGGCTGATTTTGACAAAAGTGATTTTAATTTTTTTTAACCAAACACCAAAATTAACTTTTAGACTTTTAAAATCACTTTTGACCCTTCCAAAAGCAATCTCAAACGAGGCCTAAATGTAATAACTCATGGTATTCTAGTAGATGTTTACAGTTTTTACTATGTATTCTAAACCCCAATATTTAGAATCAAATAGAGGTGTGCTTCTATCAATACCAAATCGAAAGGTATCTGGAAAATGAGCAAACAATAGGAGTTGGAACGTAAATTTAATTTTTTCATAGATTATTTGAGGGTTAGCTTCGTCATATTGATAATTATAATTTTTTTAAAAATCTATTTACCCATTTATAATCATAATAAACTGCCAAGAAAAATTAGTATAATAAATAGAGATTAATTTTCAGAGCTTTGACGAGGGGCAAAAGTAGCTTAACAAGTTATCCTTAAATGTTTATGGTAATTTCTTAGAGAGGAAAGTACAAGATCTAAAGTTATAGCTTAATTGGTTTTCCATCATTGCTGATGAATGGACACATAAGAAATTAGAAGAGAGATGATCTGATAGGTATGGATTGTATTCTAATATTAAGATGAAATTATATAAATGAAAATAAATTAAAAATGCGTACCCATATGAATTAATAAATGCCTATTATTGAAAAAAAAAAGATACGAAAGCCCAAAAGTATAGTCGTCATAGATTTAGATGAAAAACTAATGGTATTCAATAACACTCAAATTTTACAGAGCAATGTTAGGCATGCATTTTTCAGATCATGAGCTTAGTTGTTAATAACCAACTCAATAAACACACACACACACACATGAAATTGGGATTTCATTTAGATGAACATACTGAACAAAACTATGTACAATGAAAGTAAATAAAACTGATAAAGAGTAAAACTAATTTACACACTTACAACACCTTTCAATTTGGATGTTTGTCTATAATGCTTTACATGCGAGATATAACACAAAATACACAAGTTAAATCAAAACTTGACGTGAGAATTCATTCTTTATATCAACAAAAAGTGTAATTTTATGAATACAATAATCTAAACAAAGTACTAAAAAAAAAAATGTAGATTTACCTTGGAAGATTAAGATCAACAATAAAGAGTGTAGCTCGTGAAGAGACACTCCTTTTACTAAAAAATGACTCTTGTATGTATATGTAGAATGTCAACTAATGATTTTCACCCCTTATATCTAGATTAGTGATTAGGTTTTATAAACTTCAATATATGAAGCGTGAATAGAGAAAAACTAAGATATATATATTTTAAAATAGAATAAGTATTAAATTCTTACCTAACTAATGAATTCTGATAGGTTAGAACAATCTCTTCTGAACTGGCCAAGATGTGGTAGTAATTACCGAATCCAGTGCAAAAATCCATTGTTGGAAAAAAAAAAAATAAATCAAAGAGTAGTACTATTCGAGTGCATCGCTCTCTAAGTTATATGCAATACGTGGTGAAATTTCATTAGTTGAGATTAGCATTCACGAGTAAGAAATACATGATGACAATAGGATATAATGCTATTAGTCATACATTCTTGATCACTTTGTAGCATTCCTTATTGTTTGATGTGGTTGTATCTATTTTAGCATAATTCACTACAAATTTCTGACAAACAAAACAGATAAGAATTTCACACGGTCATAAATTAGACTTAAAATACAACAAAAAATAGTTTTAGATGACATATGTATAGATAATAGTCTAAGGCAATCTACACTAGATTTGTTTCAAACATACTATATTGTTATTTAAACTTTAGTTTCTTTTTTCTAGAAAAAATTGAAACTTAAAATGTATTGGTATCAACTGAAACATATAATTCATCTCAAAATAAAATTAAAAAAAACTTTGAATGTCATATAAAATTAATTAAATATTATAATTTATAAGTGTGACTTTAACTTTAGTATGTTAGATATACTTTTGAAATCAAATACAATTGAAAGACTTCTAATCATATTATTATATATGGTAGGGATGACAAAAACTCAGGCCCTTGGTATGACAATGCCCTAATCCAATCCTAGTGTTTTTTTTTTTTTAACATTTTTTATAAATTTATTCTACAATTTTATAAATTATAAATTTTATTTAAATTCAAATTTATAATTTTTAAATTAAATATGAACGCCTTAACTTTATTTTTTTTAAAGTATAACATTTAGGAGTTGTTTGTTTGTTTTTACTTAATGATTTAATTGACTTAATATTAGTTAGTTAAGTCACTAAATCTGTTTGTTTTTCCAACTTAAAAAAAAATTTCAACAATTAAGTCATTAAGCTATTAAGCTAATTTTTGTTAGCTTTTCACTTAACATAAAAAGTTTGAATGCTATCACTAAAAGATATTTATCAAAATATCCCTATTTAATTAATTAATTTTTATCTTTAGCTAAATAAAATTTAATAATTAGCATTATTACCCAACTGTATATAACTTATGATAATATATAGTGGTAGACTATTATTATTTTTATGTTCTTATTTTGTTCAAATCAGCATTATTTACCCATCTGTACATCATTATTCTATTAATATTATTAGTAAATTCTATACTCTCTGCAGGATAACATTCATTTTTCTATTTTTCTCGAATGTGTATCATGTGAAATAAAGATCCAACAAATAATCCAAATAAATAAAATAAATGTAATTTTAAAAAATCCCAACATAATTTTTTTTTTCAAATGTGTAATGTGAGTTATGTTAAAAATCTCCCCATACGAAAAAGTCGTTCAAAAGATAACTAAATAATAAGAATAATTTATACAAAGTTCACAAAATACAATAAATATGTACACACATACATACATATGTGTGTGTGTGTGTATTTGAATGGCATATTACATATATATACAAACAGTTGTTCGTCACTTCAGGTGCCTCTAAGCAATCAGTTTCAATAAGTAAAGCAGTTGAACCAACCTCCTTTGCCAGCAGCAACTTCGCCACCAGTAAGCCCCAAACCTCTTCCTGAAACCCTGTACACTTAAGCAGCTGCTACTATCTTTTCCCCATGATCCCCGATGATACAGCCTACTATCTGCTGCTCCTTGCAAATATATAACAGCATCCACGTGCACTTTAGCCCAGTTTTGAGAATTTTGGTTCTTGTTTATGTCCCCTGCCCTTCTTTGGTCTGGGTCACTACTCTTGATTCTCTGGTATGCTTCCATAACAGCTATGGCCTTTGCAAAGCAAATGAGAGTGTCCATCTTCTTCCATTCGAAAATATACTTGCCAGCTTGAACCATCTCATCCCCTCTTTCCTGCCACCCGAAAAAAAAATAAAATTCATATACACTACGTCCAATCAGAATACAAATGAATTGAGGGTCTTATTATAATTTATTGATATCTAAGTCGCTTCCAGTCCCAACACCGTTATCAAAACAAATTTGCAGCCGGCGACCATTAAAGCACGGTCACGACGAAGTTATAAGCCAGCACACCTCTTTTAGCTTATTAAATACTGTATGTTTTTTATCACGGACTATGAAAAACCTAAAATAAGTTCGCTTACAATCTTTTTTTGTTTTGCTTTTCAAGGAAGACGGTAATACGTCGACGTTTACACGATTAGAAAATTTGATAAATTAAAAAGTTTTGCGGTGAGCGTGGATCGAACACGCGACCTTCAGATCTTCAGTCTGACGCTCTCCCAACTGAGCTATCCCCGCCAGTTGGTTGTATTGATCTTAAAAATTATATAATGTTTGGACCTGTGTGAGATCCAGCGATCGCGTCAAATCAAACGGCAAATAGAGCACCCTACCTTTTCCTGTTATTGTAAGCACACCCACTTCGTATTCACTATTAATCATCTGAGATCATATCACTCTTACAAAAGCGAGTCAGCTGTCAACTGCAGGAAGCTTGACTTTCAAAGAGTGTAAGTGATCTTTTTACTTCAATCTCATCTCATGTTTTCTACCTAAGGAATCATTAGTTAATGAATGGGAATTTTCTGAATGTTGTTAGTGAAACTATGATTGTGCTTTCACATTCATCAGATTGAGAAATATTCAGTTATTTATTGATTTTGAATTTCAAAGTAATTTGAAAGTTCCTATGCTAAAATTTTGCAAATTTTTTCTTAGCAATGAAACCTGGTACTTAGATTTTGCAAAATAAGTTTTGACTTATAAGATTCTGTGATAAATTGCTAAAAACAATCAAATAAATTTATGGGGGGTTTGCAGAGGGAGCAAAGGATGTGGGTTATAATATATGTGTATATGTGTGTATGCGCGCGCGCATACGTATACGTATATTTTAAATGTCAGTATTATAAAAGGCTATAATGTTTTGCAGGTGAATTTGGGTTTTTTGACGAGATTTTTAGCTACAATGAATCCGGGACGAGTCACTTTTATGGCAGCCACTGTTTGCGTGATGCTTACCACGCATTTCTCGACCCAGCTTCTCTCAGAACACTTTCTTTCCTGGAAGAAGCCCAAGGAGCAAAAAGCTATAATAATTATCATTCTTATGGCACCTATATATGCTATTGACTCTTATGTTGGTTTGATAGATTTTCAGGGGAGTAAGGCATTTTTTATGTTCTTGGAATCAGTTAAGGAATGTTATGAGGCCTTGGTGGGTTAAAAGTTCCTTTGTTTCTGTTTTTCTGACTTCTTATAAGTTAGTTGGTAATCGGTAACTGAATTTTGTATTGAAAGAAATTCCACAAGTAATTCATCGTATTGCTGCTAAGTTCTCATATCTTTTGCATTCAGGTGATAGCCAAGTTCTTGGCCTTGCTGTACAGCTACTTGAATATATCAATAAGCAAAAACATAGTGCCAGATGAGATCAAAGGAAGGGAGATTCACCATTCATTTCCAATGACTCTTTTTCAGGCGAGTTCTTCTCAAGGCCGTTAGAAGAAGGGGACATAAACATTTGGGAAGCTATAGAATTCAAACATCATATTGGATTACCCTCCTTGCATTAAATGTCTCATTGAAAATAAACTTTCAATTGTTTTATAATGAATACAGTTGTTTTTGCTCTAAAAGTACTTAATATTTGTTGGAAATTGTTGAAACCTAGGGTTTCCCCTTTTTTCGTTTTTGCCTGGACTTCAACCCATATGCTTTAATTGAGAAGACTGGGATTATTGAAGTGTTCCCCAAGGAATTAAGGCATTGAATGTTTTTTGACTTTACTTCAAAATGGTTTCTTTTTTGAATGCCATTAGCATACCTAATGAAGTTGATAAGTAGATGCTTATGCAAAATCTTTCTAATATCTAGTATTTCCTTTTATTATGAGGGGGCAAAAGTACAAACCATACATTGATTGATTTGGTTCTTAGACTCAGTCAAACCATTGGCTATCATTTCTGACCTGATATCTTAGAACTGCCACCATTTTTGAGAAATGTTAAGAATAATTAAATCTATGTTGCTGTATTAACTCATTATTTCGATCAATTACAGCCTCGGACAGCTCGTTTGAACCATCATACACTAAAGCTTCTCAAGTACTGGACGTGGCAGTTTGTTGTGATCCGCCCTGTCTGCTCCATATTGATGATTGCTCTTCAACTTCTTGGATTATATTCCAATTGGATTAGCTGGACATTCACAATTATTCTTAACATTTCAGTGTCAGTTGCTTTGTATTCTCTTGTCGTCTTCTACCATGTTTTCGCTAAAGAGTTGGCACCACATAAGCCACTTTCCAAGTTTTTGTGCATCAAGGGAATTGTCTTTTTCTGCTTTTGGCAGGTATGTAATTTCACATGCTCAAATTCTTTCTGCTACTGGTTATAAAGTTAGAGCTAGTTCATGGCTAACCCTTTAACTAACTAGTTTTATGCTACAATTATTTGGACCATGAGGTGGGTAAAGGCCATTTCTGATCAAGGTGTTGCAGAAAATTATAACGTAATACGAATTTAGAAAATAGCTTTTCTGTGTTTTCTAGCCATTATAAGTGATGCCATATTTTATGTTATTCTTCTAGAAGACTTCCTAAAACAGTTTTAACTTTGAAGGTTGTTTTAGTTTTGAGTAAGACGGAATCTTCATTACTAAGGGGGATTTCCACAAACTGCTTTTAGTCCCCTCCAGTAGAGTGCAAGAGTCAGTTTTGTCAGTTTCTATCTTCTTCAGAGTGAACAAGACTGAAAAAGAAATGTCAATTTCTCGGCAGTAAACAGAAAATAATATATAGCACGTAACTTTTATCTTCAAGTGGACAATATTTTAACCAATGCGCAGTCTGTTGCTTTTGTCTGCTACTGTACTTGCTATTACCGAAGATGGGGATCATTGACTGAGAGCTTCTCTGAATGTTTTTAGGGTATTGTGCTTGACATTCTGGTAGCATTGGGCGTTATCAAATCTCATCATTTCTGGCTGGATGTGGAGCATGTTGAGGAAGCCCTCCAGAATGCCTTGGTGTGTGTGGAGATGGTTTTCTTTGCTGCTTTTCAACGGTATGCTTATAGTGCTAAGCCATACAGAGATGAATCCAGTGCTACATCAGATAAGAAGAAAGAGTGAATTTAAAGCTGGCCGTGCTGCATAAACTAGAAGTTTTGCAGGCTATATGAACGAGGATTTTGATGTACTATCTTGTGGTTATCCTATATAAGCCTTTGAATGACTTAAGAGCTCCAATAATCCTAGGAACTTGTATTAATATGCAGCATCATGCTGCACTCTGTAACAGTAAAGGAATCTCAATATGGCGTACTCAAGAATCACTTTCTCCTTTGGCCTGTGCTTTGCCGAATCTAAGATGCTCTTGCTTGTATTGCTATCTTAAATTTATATATGCCAGTATGGCACCTTCAGGGGTTAATGCTAAATGCATCAAGGCGATGCAGCTAACGGATATAATAAACTCCAGGAGATTGATTGACAAGCAACAATTCAGAATCTTTACAAAACAGTTTTCTCAAGCAAAGGGTTCCTTAAAAAGATTAAGGCCTTTCATTCATAATTTCATAGAAAGGATTTTAAAGAAAAATATCTGTTATTTATCAGAAGTTTAAAGATCATATTCCTCCTCAATATACGTAGTGCTAATCAACAGGAACCTCAATTACAACTGTCTCATATTTCCAAGAAATACTTTAACTAGAGCTGTTAGACCATATGATGAAACTGCTTAATGAATTATGATGATATGATGCATTCTTTCATGGCTTCCCTCTTCATTATAATTAATTTGGATTAAATAATGATTTTTTTGAATTTTGACAATCTATATATATATTACATTTAGATGGGTACATTTATCGTAAAATCCAAAAATCTACAAAACATAACTCAAAAATCTATTCTCTCCCACTTTATAAAAATATTTACTCCTATTTCATGTTTTGTGAAAAAAAAAAAAGAAAACTTCATAAAACCCGGAACGCGTGCCCCTAATGTTGAAAGCACGGGCCGGTCCGGCCCACCCTTATACTCCAATCACTATGACAATGAAAATGTTAAATTAACTTGCAATTGAGAGTTTTACGATTCTCTGGCACTCGCCAATAATATCTTGGATTAAGATTAATGTTAATGGGCTGGCGAAAGGGAATTCAGATTATTCTCTTGTGCTGCTGTTTATAGAGGCTTTAATGGCGTCTTCAGAGATTGTTTTGCTTTGTGCCTTGGTTGTCACAGTGCCATTGTATATGGAGAGTTGTATGCCATTGAAGTTGGCTTACATAATGATTGGCATCCAATTCAGTAAAAGTGATTCTTTTCGAATGTTTTTGTATCTCACGAATTAAGATTATGACCCTCTTTAGCCTCTTCATAATAGACGAGTTAAGTATCTTCATTAAAAAATAATTTCAAATTTTTTTCACTTGGTAAGATTTACCACCGGTTTCCATTCGAAAGAATCTTTTAAAATATGCTTAAAATTTGTCTAAATAATAATTTTTCCCATCAAGAAAAAAAGAGTAATTCGGTTGATTATTGCGATACGTGTATATATATTCATGCCTGCGTATGCGCGTGTGTGTGTATTTTCGGAGAGGTGCGACACGTATATCTTGTTATAATATTCGAACGTCTTATCCCCGAGGCTTTAAAAATCAAAGAGCGCTGACAGAAGCAAAGCACTCTCCAAAATCAAACGTGGCACAATCCCACAGGCTGCAAATGGATACAAATATCCAAGAAGGGAAATAGACAAGAAAGTGTTATAAAGACAGAAGTGGTCTCCGAAAAATCTATCTGGTTTTTATCATTAAGCCATGAAACACTCGACTAAATAAACATTTCAAATCCAATATCAGTTATTTTGCTGTTACCATCCTTGCCATGACAACAGTTATACACTTCTCCATAAACCTCTCAGCCTTATATACTTTACAAAGTAATTTTGGCAAGAGCACTTCTTGTTATTCCCTAACAAGGCAAAAGATTGGTTCTTTTCAGGGAAACAGTTGTAAGTTGAGAGCTTTTGGCGATCAGAGACAAAAGTTGTGTGTTTTTGAGAGGGGCAAAGATGGGATTTTGGTGAAAGAAGAGGGCTTGAAGAACAAGAAGAAAAGGGTCGTCTTGGTGAGGTTTAATGAGGGTTTTGGGTTTAACGGCGGTGGGGGCGGTGGGGGTAATAATGGTAACAATGCAAGGATTCTGGGAAATCTTGCTTTGGCAATTGGGTTAACTTATCTTTCAATGACTGGCCAGCTTGGTTGGCTTTTGGATGCTATTGTCTCCATTTGGGTATCCCCTTTCTCTTTCTTTTCACTTGTGTATCTGGATGTTTGAGTGTATGCATATGGTGCTTGTATGCATCTTAGATAGTTTTATTGTGAGTATATGCCGATGCTTATGTTTGAGAAATTAACTGGCTCATTGTTGGTGGGATCATCAGTAATTTGATTTTTCAAGAATCCATTCGGAAATGCTAGGTATATAATTTCGCCTTGGTGTTCAGTAAAGCACAATTTAGGCGCACTTAGTGCAATAAGTCGTGAATTTTAACCACCTTAAAGATTTGTTGCTGTCATGTACCTAGTTTATGATTTTTGGTAAGTGTTGATTGATTTTCCAAGTAAAATTCTGTTTTTTGTGTCATAGAAGTTGATCTAATCCTTGTTTGCCAATACTTAAAATAATGTTTTAAGCTGAAGCTATTTTTCTTTAACACTCGACTGAGGATCACCTTTTAGCTCAAGGATGAATGGGTGAGTAGTAGAACCGGAGGTCAATCTAGGTTTCTTGTTTTAACTACTGTCTATTTTACTTGATGTATTTTGGTAGGTTAGTTGATATTTCTGGGTTATGCATCACTAGTCAGATTTGCTGCCATTCAATTTTCTGTTTCTTGGCCTGCCTTAGATGATTATGCATTTAATTGAATAAAATTTGAATTGTTTGCCAGTATTCTTTTTCCTATCACACTGAATTCTAAAGTATTCTCTGGTCTGCATCACATAGTATCGTTTACCTGTTGAGGCCATATCTCATATTATTCTGTTGCAATTACTTCATTACATGTAGTTTGATTAATGTGACGATGCTTTCTCCTTCAGCTTCTTGCAGTGATTATTCCTATTGTGGGTTTTGGAGCTTTTCTCTGGTGGGCAAGTCAAGATATTGTTCAAGACTCTGTTAGTCTTCTTTAACTTTTTGGTTTTTCATTCTCTATATGATTCCACTTACTTTATAGATCACCATAGACGTTTTTCTTCTAAGTAGAAACATGGTGAGTTGATATTGTCACTGTTGAGGAGGCTTGGCCTAGGATTTCTATATATTCAACCCAAAAGACTACTATTTTGGGCGAAGTGATCTATCCTGCTTATAAACCCAAGTAACTCCCCTTTCCCAGCCAATGCAGGACACAACTAAACAATCACTGTAGTGCTTCAATTTTCAATTATGCTTGGTCATCCTTTGGCAAGTTCAACAAATGAAATAGTATTATAATATTAACTCTTTTCAACTCTTATGAGTTATGACTTCTATACTTTCCACTGCCATAGTTTAAAGGGTATTTGCTTAAGAAGCCAGTGGTTAACTGCTGAATTGTAGGAAAGATGTTGCGCGGTTGTGGGTGGATAAGGCAATTCAATATTTTTCATTATACGGTTCACCTATTTATATTATCCTTGGTTGATTAGGTTTTTCATGTAGATACAGTTTAGAGAGACGACTTGCAAGATTTACTGGTAGTCAGATTCTATACAAATCATTATTGCTATCCTAGTGGGGAAAAAAATGAAAAAAGGTTACTCCAATTAATGGTTAATGAGGTTGTATGCAAGAATTGGATCATTGACATTGCCTTTCTGTCTCATTACTCTAAAACTTATGCCTTTTTAAGCATGTGATTCTCTGGTGATGCCAAAAATTTTGCAGTGTGATTTTCAACTGGTTAAAGTGAAAGGAAGATTGTATTTTCCTCTTAAAAAATGTACAATATTCACACCTTCAATATGTTTATATAGCCTATATACATACCTTTATATGGGCTTTAAAACCCAGTTAGAAGGGAACAACAACTGACTTGGAGAACTGCATGAATCAGTAATACTGTAACTAGGAGAAACACTGTATGCAAAAGTAACATGAATTTATGTTTAATAACCCGTAATAATGTTCTAGACTTATTCTAATTTGCAGTATTTTCTGTGCATGTTAAAACCTCGGTGCATGCATGTCACTGTCAACTGTCTTTCCTTGTGTTGAATTTTCACCTATAACTTATATTTTCCATCAAATGCTTCTGTGTAGGTCAGCTTTTTCATTTTTTCTTGTTTGGGAACAATTCCTTTGAGATGTTTTGAGCTAGCTTATTCAGTCATGACTAATGTCCTTTCTTTTTGTCCATCTTTTTGCTGTGTGGTATATGTGCAGTGCCCAAACTGTGGGAATGATTTTCAGATATTCAAGTAAGAAATCCAATTTTGCTCAATGCCAACATATAAGAACTCTTCAAGACTGTTTTGTGGTATAAATTGTCTGACCTAGAAAGTAATATGATTCTATGGCAGATCTACTCTGAATGATGAATTGCAGTTGTGCCCCTACTGCAGTCAACCATTCTCAGGTAAAATTCATGTCTCGGTTTAATTGTTTTCAAGTTATAGAACTGAAAAGACATAGGGTTTCTTCAACTACAATAGGGGAGTCCTTTCTATTTATCTCTTTCATTAATGGCAGCCATTAAACTGTTTTGGCTGTCAATAAGGCTTTTGGGATAGATATGTGGAATCCTTTATGCTTGTAAATTTACTTGAATATTATCAAATTTCACAAATGTTCATGATTTTGTCCTTTGAATTTCAGTTGTGGATGATAAGTTTGTCAGGGAATCTGTAAGGTTCTCCAATGAATCTACAACATTCGGTCAAGCATTCAACGACTTCTTCCCTGGTTCTAGGAAAGGTATTTCCTGCAACACCTACTGTCTCCACTTGTGATAACTGAAAAAGAAACTTGGAATCCAGCATTTGTTGCCACTGTTTTGTAGGGAGGGAATCTTCCACATCAGTTGTAGATGTAGAGGCAGAGATAAAAGATGCTGACTGAAGCCTTAAATTTCTCGAGTATTTGGTAACTATCCTTCAACTTCAATGGTCGCTTATTTTTCTAGTTCTAGTTCATGGCGTCAGTGCTCAAAATAAAGGAGCTTTTGAAAATTCAGTTATATTTCAACGATCATGAAAAAGAAGATGCATTGTTTTGGATGGAGCAAGGGACGAAGAAGAGCAAATGAAGTGACTAAGCAAATGCATTTAAAATTTTGACAATGTTAATGTTTTTTCCCCTTTGGAATGCCCCTTTTGTATAAAATTTGTCAGTGTGTCTCTGTCATGTATATGGTTCTTAATTCTTATGTATTCATAGAATTTGTAACGATAGACTTTTTACCACAATATTACACCGTATTTAGTTCTAGATATGGTATCGTGACTGACAAATAAAGATGTTTGATATAATGACATGTACGCGTCCCCAAAACAAAAAACGAGTGGGGGAAAAAATGCCATTTTTTTTTTAACTTCCTATGCTACTTGAAAATCACTCAATAATGCCCCTTTAAGTAGGAATACTAATTAAAATAGGATTGAAAATCGCACGATGATGCTCCGAACTAGTAGGAATCCTAATTAAAATAGGATTTTCTCCTGTATTAAAACGGAAAATCCAATGTGTGTATGAAGTGCACACCTTGCAAGGTAACGTAATGGATGAGAATGTGGAAGCTCCAGTCACAGAACTGGCGCAACGGTCCAGTGAGACTGAGAAAGGAAAAGAAGGGTGCTGGCGCTACTTGCCTCAAGGTATTGTTCATAATATTTTGGTAAGACTCCCCGCAAAATCAATGCTTAGGTTCGAGGCGGTTTGCAAAAACTGGCGCGATATGATCACTGAGCTTGACGCCATCGTATTTCAACAATCAATGTCGGGTGAATTGTGTGGGATATACCCTGATTCTCTCAAAATACTCAAAATATACATCCATCTATTAAAATCTCTAACTTTACATATACATACTTAAAAAAATCAAGGAAAATACAAAAATAACCTCCATAAAATGCCAACAAAACTGAACTGCTTCCCCCCCCCCCAAAATACAAAGTCGAGTAAACAAAAAGAAAAAGGAAAAACTCCTTGAAGACAAATCGCCCCTGTCCATTCTGCACTTCAGCTATCACCATCGCCTTAGTGGTGTCACCACCACCTTGTCTTGCCTTCGTCATTGGTTTCTAGGTAAGTAATTTTCATTTTCTTCTTTCTTCTGCAAATATTCAAAGAAAAATTTAGTTTTTACTGAAAATAATAAGTGATTTAGTGAATTGGGTATACTTTCTGGAATTACATTGCAGATGAAAATGAAAAGAATTAAAAGCATAACCTGAACAATGTAACACAATACATCATGAAGATACATACAAAAACAAATGACAGACAATATATTTTTATTTGATGAGCTTTAGATTTATTGTGTTTTCTTAATAGATTTTGTGGCTTTATTTTTGTTTGAGTGCAACAATTAAGTGTTATTTAGCAACATTGTGGTTAAAAAGAAGTTGATTAAAGAATCATGTGGGCTAGTATTCCCAATTTTTGCTTTGTAGTTGGAGAAATGGATGTGTTTAGTTTTGAAACATTATGATATAATATTAAAGGTTATTTGATTGTGTTCATTGGATTTGCCTTTTATTGATTATTGTTTTGAATTTTGTTATAAACATATTGTTCTGGAAATTTGTGAAATCAAGGTTGTGGTGTAAAAATCTATATATGTTGTGTTCTAAATTCTAATCATCACAAGAGATAAGTTCTGTATTTGTGGAGTTATTAATTTTAGGGAGCAAATACAATAATGATTCTGTGTTTTTAGACCAACAAATTGTATACTATATTACAACCTAAGGTGATTGTCGAAGATCTTATCATAGATTCATAGAATAACCATATTATTTTCATTTTATTTAGTGGGACATATTTCTCATGTTGCACAAAGGCACAACAATAAACACATAAAGTAATAGCCTGTATGTTCATAATCATATTAGCTTTGATTATGATGCCACTTGATATGGTTAAAAGTAGGTTGTAGGTGTTTTGGTACTGACCCAAATGCAAGCTAGTTATTTTTCATACTCTAATAGAAATTAGAGTTGGATACCTAAAATTAGGTTTAGAGTTCAATTATGAACTGGAAAATAGTTGTTGGCATGTTATTAGCCTAATAACATTTGAATTGTTTAGTATCAAGTTTCATATGATTAGTTTCTGAACCCATTTAACCTTTAGGTAAAACCTTTTTCTTGATCTTGTAGGTTCTGGACTATATATCAAAAAGATCATGGCATCCGATGATAATTTAGATAACGACGAGCAGAAGGCGCTTTCAGTAAAAGTGTCTAATATGTCATTGTTAAAGGCACTTTCACTTATAAAGCAATGTCTCACAGAGCAACATTATGAAATGTTTAAGGAAACAAGCTTTGGTCATTTTGTGTACCTTCAAAATATATAATTCTCTGGCCAAATTGTTCATGCATTATTATTACAGTATGTAAGGTCAATTGTTAAGGCAATATACTTCAAAATAGGACAAAAAGAATGTAGATTTTCTATGCTTGAGTTTGCCTTAATTACGAGATTGAAATGCCATAAAGAACATGATCTTCTAGTACATGAGAAAGACAATGGTGATAATATATGTGATGTGTTCATGGGGAGCAATCATGAATTTACTCAAAAGTAATTACAAAAAGCTTTTTCAACAGCCCAATCCAATGATGATACCTTGATGGTAAAGTTCGTCATGCTATATTTCTTGGAGTTTGTGTTGCTAGGAAAAGAGCCCAAGAATAAGATTGATGACCTCCATATTTGTCTATTAGACAACTTTAAAGAATTCAATAATTATCCATGGGGTCGCTTGTCATTCGAGGCAATAATGTTAAGCTTGAAGAATACAATAACAAAGAGAAGTAAAAGAATTGGTTCATTAAATCCAAACACAGAAGAGAAAGATAGCCTTTATGGTTTCCTATTTGCATTTCAGGTGAGAATGCTTATTTATTTTTTATAATAAATACATGAATTTTGTATGATATTGATGTAGTGTTGTAATACTACAGGTGTGGACATACGAGGTCATTTCTGAATTCAACCAAAGATTTGCAACCGAAAAGGGTGATTTGAAGGTTCCAAGAATTCTTAAGTGGTTTTGTAAGAATAAGATGATGGCTGATGTAATTAATAAAGCCTTGAAAGAGGAAGGCACCGTAAGTGTTTCACGTTCAATTAAGTGCGAACCATTAACATGAATTATTTAGTTTAACTTAAGTTATTTAGTTAAAACATTAGTACTTTCTTGATATAATTTAATTAACATCTTTATTATATAGCTTACTGTAGCGACAACATTAAAAGCCACCAGAAGTGATGGAAGTAATGAGATTGCACAACATTACATGCAATGGTTCTTGTCTTCGGAAATTGAGTGGAAACAAGAGCTTGGCGAACTCAATACTGTGAGTGGTGATGAGCCTAACAACGAACCAAATTCTGCACATTCAAATGTGCAAATGCAGCAGCAAGTTGATGTTGTTATGGACAATAGACATGCAACCATCACTGATGATATTTCACACACACCATTTTGTGCACTATCCCCAGGATTTTTTTCCTATGCCACATAATGCATCTACTTTTCAGAGGACAACACCGTTCCACGAAAAAAAAGAAAAAATGTAAGTTAGTTGATTTGTTTAAAGACATTTTTAGATTTTTATTTATGAAATTAACTTCGCAGTATTTCTTAAAAAATGTTCGCAGGTCACTCCGCCTTGTCGTGTCTCCATAGGCGATCATGTTGCTCCAATATTTCAGAAAATTTATGATACATTAAGCAAAATCGAGGAAAAGGCGCAAAAAATTGATGTGTTGGAAGCAAATCTTGACAACATTACAAAAGACTTATGAAGAACGACGAGGTTACTTGAGGAGTTTCTAGCATCTTCTAATGTAGGCAAAGATAGTCTCACTGATCAGGTTTGTAACATTTTAAACACTTTTAGAAGCGATTTTAATTTTTTTTAAAAATATTTTTATGTTTACTTCGGTGGCTTAGAGAAAATTAAAGTTAAATTCAGTTGACAACAATAATGAGAGAATTATAAATTTTATTATATCCATTCATAATACAACCACCTGCACATGATCCTCCTGCCTCAATGGTTCTTGACATAGACACAAATAAAATTGACGTTCAGGTTCGTAATATAAAATTCGATTGATGTTAAATTCAGTTGACAACAATTACAAGAGAATTCTAAATTTTGTTATATTTATTCGTAATACAGCCACCTACACATGATCCTCCTACCTCAGTGGCTTCTGATGTAGACATAGATAAAATTGATATTCAGGTTTGTAATATTAAATCTAGTCGATATTAAATTCAGTTGGCAACGATTATGTAAAGAATTCTAAATTATGTTGTATTTATATGTAATATAGCTACATGCACATGATCCTGATATCTCAGTGGCTTCTCATGTAGACCATGATACAATATATGTTCAGGTTGGTAATATTAAATTCAGTTCATGTTGAATTTAGTTGCTAGCAATTATGTACAGAATTCTAACTTTGATTGTATTTATCCGTAATACAGCCACCTGCACATAATCATCAATCCGCGGGGGCTGCTCATGCAGATGCCGATAAAATTGATGTTGAGGTTGGTAAATTTAAACTTAGTTCGTGTTGAATTTAGTTGCTAGCAATTATGTACAAAATTCTAACTTTGATTGTATTTATCCGTAATACAGCCATCTGCACATGATCATCAATTCGCGGCACCTACTTATGTAGATGCCGATAAAATTGATGTTGAGGTTGGTAAATTTAAACTTAGTTCATGTTGAATTTAGTTGTCAGCAATTATGTACAAAATTCTAAATTTGATTGTATTTATTCGTAATACAGCCACCTGTACATGATTATCAATCCGTGGGGGCTGCTTATCAATTCGCGGGGGCTGCTCATGTAGATGCCGATAAAATTGATGTTGAGGTTAGTAAATTTAAATTTAGTTCGTGTTGAATTTAGTTGCCAGCAATTATGTACGGAATTCTAATTTTGATTGTATTTATATATGATACAACTACCTGTACCTAGTGTAATTAACATTACTGATGAACTTTCTAGTAAGTCTCACTTTAAAAAAAGATGCAAACAACAAGATTGTGTTCTGTTGGAACAATATTATCTAAGAAAAAGGAAAAAAAATCAGTATATGTTAGCACACCTTACACTGACCCTTGTAAAAAGTCACGAAAGGCTGCAGTAACTGAATCAAAAGGTCCAATAAACTTTGATGACTGGATGCGTGATGACAATATGGAGCCGTAAGTTTCAGTTATTCTTTTTTATTTTAGGGTTAATTATATTATTGAAGTTGCTATGTAATAACATTGCTTACTTTTTATGCATAGTTTAACAATACGGTGGCCCGTCCACGCGCAGATAAAAACTTCTTCCATCGATTATGCAAACCAAGATCATGGATATCTAGCACAGTAATAATTTTTATTGGGTACTTTAATGAATATGTTAAATAATGCATATAATAACTGTTGTTTATTATTTACAGCACTTGGACTCTTTTTTTTATGCTCTACTATACAACTTGGTCAACTCCCCATCTTCTAATATGCAATGATGTGCCATAATGGACACTTGGTCAACTCCCCATCTTCTAATATGCAACGATGTGCCATAATGGATACTATATATCAAGTAAGTTTGTTATTACATTTATAAAACATATAAGAAAATATAAAATGTATAGGACACTTACACTTTTGTTTTTTATAATGATAGCGAAAGTTACGTGATTAACCCTGAAAAAGTATAGACAGATAATGCTACTAACTATGTTGTTGATTATGCTATGGGTGAAAAGCTCAAATGTGCTGTTCATTGGAAAGATGTTTCCAAAGTAAGTTGCTTATATTTATTTGATGTGTTGACTATAGTTTTTTTCTCTATTTAGTGGTTTACATGGTTTTTTTTGTAGGTATATATTCCACTTCATCCTAACTAAGACCATTGGGCACTAGGAGAGTTTGACCTTCGAAAAGAGATAATTTTTGTGTATGACTCCATGTTAGATTATATGAATGACACTGCATTTGAGAAGGAATTGTTGCCGTTTGTAGTTATGATGCCATTGATTATAGATAAGATATCATGGTATGCTTCACATTTAGATGATAATTGTCTAACTCGTAAGTAGAAGGCCGACATCCCACAACAAAAGAACAAGTAAGAAATATTACCGTCTCTCTTATATTATCTCTTGCAGCAATGATTGTGGGATTTTTGTTATGTTTTATTTGGAGGCACTTGTAAATGGTCTAGAAATTCCATATGACGTTCCTACACAAGCAGACATTAAGTCATACCGAAAACAAGTGTCGATAAGGTTGTTTACTAACAAGAAGTTGATAGAGGAATGCGATTAATAGTGACAAGAAGTTGGTTGTTTTGGATAATCAAGAATACTCGACTTTGTATTAACAATATTTTAGCTTTTGTGATAATGTTAATTAAAACCTTATGAATTGACCGTGTATGGTTGTAAATGTATGACTCATTTAAGTTAAATATTTTAGTTTTCTTGATTATTTAGTCAGCATTAAGTCTCATAATAAATTATGTACTTCTTTATCTAGGTCGGATAAAAAGTCGAGTATACTTAACTTATTTCATCGAAGTCTGGTATTAAGCTAATAATTCTCAACTTTTTTCAGTGCAGTCTGGTCAACAGTGGATAATACCATACTTTAATGTAAGCTTGCCTAAAAGTTGGGTATGAGGTCGAGAATACTCGACTTTTATTGCAGTTCGATTTTATTTATATTCAACTAATTAGAATACACATCTAACTACAAGGGAGAATGGTATTTTAGACCCTCTTGAAACTTACTTTTAGTATCTTAAGTTCTAAGGAGATTCTTTATACCTTTTTAAAGATTAAGGTTTTGAACTTTTAATATAATTATATCTAAAGATTAGGGTTTTGAAGAGTACTTTTTGAAATATGATTTTGATAATCAATTTTATATTTTATATAATTCCATAAATATCTTCATATATATTATAGAGATCTAAAATTGTCCTTATTAATTAGGAAATAAATTATTAATTTTAAAAAGGTTATTATATTGAGATAATGAAATAAGAAAATAAACTTAGTAATATAGAATATTTATCTTGGTTATCAATTATTATATGTACACAATAAAAAGATATGTTATATACATGTTTATAAGTGGGTAAATAAATTTTATTAAACATTATATCCTATTCAGTCATTTATATTCTTACAGCAATTCAACAATAAGATTTACAAACACGTACAATTGTTTTTAAAACTCCTAGCACTTATGAAAAATCAATTTTAGCAAATGTTTAACTTCTCTTCATAGCTAATCATTTCTAACACAATTAACAACAATTATTTTAAAAAACTATAAATTACCAAATTGGCCCTTAGATTGATTGTATTACTTATACAATTTTAAAATAGAAAGGGAATATTTCAACTTATGATTTTAACTTAAATCTAGATATTAAAATCTATCATTTAGTAAATTTAATCTAAAGTTCTAAACAGATCATTTACTAAATTTAATCTAAACAGATCATTTATTAAATTTAATCTGAGGACGGAGAGAATTACTTTTGTCTTATCCAAATTCTATTGAAAATGACAATAAAATGAAAAAATGAGCTTCGTAGTTTCACAAAAAGAAATATAGAGTCTATTTCAAACCAAAAAAAATCCTCATACTAGCAAATCGCTTGTTTTTCTCTAAAGAAATCAAGTCAACAGATTATCTATTTCAAATCAGTATTAAAAAATACAAAATAAAACAATAAAAAATAAAATATCATGCATGCAGTTCATCTCTTCTTCGCTTTATCATTGTTACTGATCTCTTCTTCTCTTCCACTGCTTTTTACCCCCCGCTCAGTTTTGTCCTTTGCGGTCTGAAGGAATTTCTAGATTAATTGATTATTATTGCTGGACTTAATTTTAATAAAAAGCATTTTTAATAATGTGTTGTTATCTTAAGTGAATTGTTATAGTAGCCTGAAAAAGTTTGTGCCACTACTTTGATTGATTGCTGGACTGTTTCTAACCGGAACGCGGGGTCGTCAGTTGAATTTTGTTCAGATTCAATTCTTTCATCATTCTAAACTCAACCCCCCCCCCCCCCTTTCTTTCCTATAAAGAATGTCTAATTTTTGACGCAGGAAAAAAATGATTTTTTTATATATAATGAGAATAGATTTGCAGAAAAATGATTTGCTGCTAGTAGAATGATTGTATCTCCTAGAAGAAGAAGGAAAGAAGAATAAAGTTTGAGCCATTTTAATTGTGATGTAAGTAACTATCCCAACCTCGGATTGAATTAAATAAATAATCAAATTTTGATGTTTAGATTTAAGTCAAAATCTTAAGTTGAAATATCCTCTTCCTTTAAGATAATTAAAATAAAATCAATGGATCTAACTCCTTGAAGCAGCTTTTAGCTGGAACTTTTCTGTGACCCGGTTTTGTGAAATAGGAAATTATTAATTTCCATTTTTCATGTATACAATTTATAATAGTTCTAAAATAGAATCTCAATAAATTAATACCGGTAAATTGATAACCTTTAATTAAATATTAGTTTATTTAGTCTGGCCTTGGGACCAACGTGGTAAAATAATAATTTGATAAATTTATAGGATAACAAATTTTTAAATTTTTTTTTTTTATTTTTTTTGGTCTTACCATCCGGTTTCCGACCCGTGGGCCGACTAATCCGGATTCGGGGCGTGTCCAAGGCTTACGGCTTTAAACCCTCCCCTCAACGTGTGGGGGGATCGAACTGGTTTCTACCAAGCTCATCACGCCATCGACCACAACATCGTTGGATAATTTTTAAATTTTTTATATGATCCAATTAACTCTTAAATTACTAATTAACTAATTTGAAAGTAGATAAATATGATATGTCCATAATTCTTTGTTGTACTAACATAATACTTTATGCATTTTATCGATATTTACACATTTCGAATGAGAAGAAATTGTTGTATTCTACGTACTATGTCAAGAGAAACAAGAGAGAGATCATCTTAGTATATTATACTAAGCTTATATTTCATAAAAATTCCTGTTATGAATGTGGTATTATCTTCATGAATTAATAAATTATTAATTTTTTATCAAAAAATTATTAATTTATCAATGTATTAATATTTGTTCAATTAATATATTTTTCATGATCCGAAGACTATTAACTTATCAAGGTTTTACTATTGTTTACTTATTAATCTTATACATCTGAGATGTTCTTTTTGTGCCTCATAGCACTGTATTTGGACATTGAAACAGAGAAGTTCAAGACGTTCATAAAGCTTCCATGGCAACCCAGCGAAATGAATTGCAACTTGTTGAAGATAAAAGAAGCACTTTGTTTCATGAACATAGCCTCTATTGATGAGTTACGCATATGGGCTCTGAAAAACTCGGTCGAAAGCCTTTGGATTCCGCAACACAAGATCTCTCTTTCATCAATGATTGGTCGACCAACTTCTTTAAACAATTTTCTTCATGATGGTTTCCGTCCGTGGCTGGTTGTAGAGGGTAGCATCAATTCATATATCCTAGTAACTATAGATCATTTTCTTGCGCCCTATTGGTATAACTTGGAAACTGAGGAGCTTAGGGAAATTGCACTGGCTTATAAAGATTTGGAGGCTTTCCATTTACCTGAGGGGCTGAGGCGACTTGGCCTGGATTATAATCTTTCGGCGGCCTCCAATATGCGGACTATTTCATTCATTGATGATTTGGGACCAGACTTCCAAAGTAGGTTAACCTGATTTGTTGCTGAAAAACAGAGGCAGAGAGATTAAGAAGAAGGCCTCAGAAGAGATGCTCTCGTGAGGCAATTCATTGATGATTTAGGACCAGGCTTCTAAAGAAGATTAACTGAATTTGTTGCTGAAATACAGAGACAAAGAGATGAAGAAGACAGACTTTATTAAAATGTGTCTAGTAAGTATTTTGGTGGGTTCATATAACCTCACCCAAGAAGAAAATTTTGAATATGTCTAGCCCTTAATTGCTGTCAATACACCATTAAATTAAGAAATAGACATGCCATCCATATTCACATTTCTGGAACAGATAGATCATCACTAAACAATGGGTGTGTTTGGCACCCAGCATTACACCACATTAAAACTCTGTATTGCATTAAATTAGTACAATATCATGTTTGGCAAAAAGTTAACTTTGTATTAAACCTCATTATAATACACCAAAAGCCGCAAAACATAAACCCGTGGGGGAGTCGTAATTAGGCCGCATTGCATTCGAAAAGAGAAACAAAATATTTTCTTCTTCCAAATACGATCCTCAGTAATTTCTAGTCATCCTCATCCAGTGGCAGTAATCCCTAGATTGGTAACCCGTAACCCCCATCTTTCTCTCCTCTCTTCGCTGCAGCCGCATCTCGCTGACTCACCTGCCTCGCAACTCGCCGTGACTCCGCTTTGCCTCGCAGCACCGCGAAGCCGCAGCCCGCTTGATCTACCAAGTCGCCTCGCCCGAGTCCAGATCCGCTATCCGTCATCCAAGCTTCCCCATCCACCTTCGCCGTCAAGCTTCGCCGTCAAGCTTCACCATTGCTCTTCTTACCCATTGCTCTTCCTTTTGTTCCCTGTTAATTGGGCTTTTGATGAAAATGTGAAGTGAAGAGTTGAAAAGGTGGCAGAGAGAGACAAAGCGGCGTGATTGGCGGGGGTAAAGACTTCGTTGAAGTTTCCTTCGGTGGTGGACTTGTGGTGGTGTTGATATATTTCAGCGGCTTTAAGTGGCTTTATATTGGTGCGTTGAGATAGGCTTTATGGGGATTTGGTTCGTTTGGTGGCCGATTGAAATGTCCTCACGTCAGAATAAAAACATTTGCTATTGCTGCTTCTAATTTCTACTGTTCTGGGTCTACCTTCCCATTTTATTATTGTCATTCTTATATTATTATAATGAAGCAAGAACAGTGACACGTCCATAGTTTTAGATAACTATTTTTTAAAAAATAGTTATGTTTTTTTTTTATTATAATGATCTAATTATTAAAAAAAAAAATAGTTATGTGACCACTAATAAAAATAAGAGAGTATTCATAATAATTTCATCACATTAAAGATGTTGCTCTCATTTTATCTTATTTTTGTACTTATTATAAAATGAGGGTCAACAGTGAAACCATTACTTCGTATCTAATTGTTTTGTTGTTGTTTATTATTTCATTTGGTTCGTGGTTTCCCACTACTGCTTGATGATGAGGTTGCTGCCAGCCACTGCTCCGTATTATTGGATTTCAACATTTTCTTTGGCCCCTTTGTATTGAAGATTCCCATGTGATTGCGGCGTTAAATGTAAGTTAGTGACAAATGATATATGAATGTAATAATAATATGAATGTAAGTTAGTGACAAATAATATATTTCAGCGGCGTTAAATGTAATTAATATGTTAAATGTAAGTTAGTGACAAATGATATTAATAATAATATAAATAATATAAAATATTAATACAATTTAAATATATTAAAATAATATAATATTTAATTTAAATTAATCACAAAAAAATAATACAGTACAGTGTAGCACCAAACATTGTATAACATTGTTATAATACAGTGCTAATGCAATACAGCATAATACAATACACCAGCATTAAAATAATGCAATACAATATAATACAATACAGTGTGCCAAACGCACCCAATAGGAACTCGTGACATTGTTAATGTAGATAAAGGCTATAATCCACAAAGTAATAGACAACACTCATTTGATGGTTTAACAAAAAATTGAATTTTATACCAAAAACTTTATCATCCAATTAAGTGTGTACTAAGGGTGTGTTTGGCACACTGTATTGTATTATGTTGTATTGTATTATTTTAATGCTGGTGTATTGTATTATGTTGTATTGCATTAGCACTGTATTATAATAATACTGTACAGTGTTTGGTGTTATACTGTACTATATTAGTTTTTAGTTATACTATGTTTGGTACTACACTGTACTGTATTAATATTTTTGGTGAGTAAATTAAATTATATATTTAGAAAATGACATTTATTAGTATTTAGAAAAATATTAAATATAGAATTCTCAAATTTTAAAAATTTAATATTTTTTTTAGTATGAGTTAAAAAAATCATAATTCTTTATAAAGATCGAAGCTTATGGCATTAAAATTTCGGCAACATAGTTCACTGTAGCAGGTACTGTATCAAACAGTAAACTGTTTATTTAAAACAGCTAACCGATAATTTCCAGAAAGCATGTTCTACAAAGGATTGTTAAAATGATGTTTCTGAAAATTAACGGTAAACCGTTTAAGGAAAACGGTGAACCGATTATTTTCAGTCTGCTAACCTTGAACCGTTTAGTAAGAACGGTTAAGCCAAATTTGTTTTGTGGGTCTCTGGAAATTAACAGTAAACCGTTTACTGAAAACAGTGAACCGATTATTTCTAATTTGCTAACCTTGAACCGTTTAGTAAGAACGGTTAAGCCAAATTTGTTTTGCAGGTTTCTAGAAATTAACGGTAAACCGTTTACTGAAAACGGTGAACCGATTATTTCCAGTTTGCTAACCTTGAACCGTTTAATAAGAACAGTTAAGCCAAATTTATTTTGCAGGTCTCTGGAAATTAACGGTGAACCGATAGTGACTAACGGTCAACAATTTATTTGAAATTCAGCCCAAACGGTTAACCGTTAACGGTTAACGGCGATCCGCTTTCTGGCAGAAAGTTAAGAACGGCTAGTTTTCAGCTCCAACTATAAAAATCCTTGAGTTTTTTTTTCTCTTCCCTTACTTATAATTGTCCTTTCATTGAATTTATTAAGGCATTAGATTGGATTGTTGTGTGGTTTTGTTAGGATAATTTTTAAAACACCAATTCATCCCCCCTCTTAGGTTGCACACTTATATTTCACTAAGATTTACAATACTATAAGATTTTTTTTTTCAATAATTCCTAAATATATAACCTATGAAATAAAGATTGAAACAAATAATCCAATCAAATAGCATTTAAAAACCATCACAGCATAAATAAAACAAACAATCATAAGATTTGTTCAAAGTTAATACATACTTTAAAAGCAATACAAATTAGTAAAGTAATACAATAGTTGTTTACGTCAAATAATTTAAGTATACACATCTGCAATGCAAACTACTAATACAAAATATCATTGTTTAGTTAGAAATCCATACTCTCTAATCAAATTCCACCTCTCCTCTCATGCTCACGCAAAAGCATCCTTTGAAAGCCCTTATATGTGAAGGTTTCTCAACCATCAAATTTAAGGCAATAAGCTCGTCATCCACGGAAAGTCCCATCGAAGCAAGATCTCTACCAATGTAATCATGATCTTCGCTATTTCCAAACATATTCTGAGACATGTCAGCATTGGCTTGGTGAAATGCTGAAACCATTTTGTCAATACCAACAGCAATTTGTTCATCTAATTTAGACCTCCTCGTGATCGAGTAGTGTTTTGAGAATTTGAAGGTAGTGTAGTCGACATTGGAGAACCTTCATCATCAATCTCATTATCATCATCATGAATTTCTTCTTGAAGTGTTGCATTAGCCATATCATTTGGAGTTTCTGCCGAACTTCCAGTTGCACGGTCTTTTCCAAATATGAATTTGAAGGTAGTGTAGTCGACATTGGAGAACCTTCATCATCAATCTCATTATCATCATCATGAATTTCTTCTTGAAGTGTTGCATTAGCCATATCATTTGGAGTTTCTGCCGAACTTCCAGTTGCACGGTCTTTTCCAAATATGTTTGCTAGCCTCTCATAATATGGAAATGACTTATCTCTCCAATTACATGCTTTTTTATGGGACTACAATAATAAAATAAGATAATAAAATAAATTATATTATATTCATAATAAACAAATTAAGGACAATATTTATAAATGATGACATAAAAAGAAATCATTTTCTTTACTAACCTCCACATATGATCTCCATACTTCTTCACTGTCAACCACTACGCATTTTCTCACATCATTCCAGCCAAAACCGCTAGTGTTCAACATATCAAATATCACTCCATAATTTTTCTTCCATATCCTTATCTTCGAGTCAATATGTGGGTACGCCTTCAAACCACTCCCTGGTAATAGTTTTTCTAATTCATTTTCAATATATTTGTAACTTCCAGATTTAAAGGTACCGTTATCAGCTCGACCACCATTTGCTACTACGGCATCTAAAATGTTCAACATTGCCTCTTCTTCGTCTTTTGTCCATGCTCGCCTTGAGCCTGTCTTATTTCCAGTAGTATGGCTTGGTCCTTCACTCTCCATTTTTACAAAATAAATATTATAATAATTTTTTAAACAAGTAACTAAAATATAACACCAAGTCAATTCAGATCAATAAACCTCGATAAATTTCTAATGACATCAAATATAAATAAAAGGCTATAACCTTAGACGTTTTCCTAATTATATCTATATACTAACAAAAGTACAACCTCAAATGCTTTCCTAATCACATCTATATACTAACAGAAGATGCTTTCCTAACAACATCTGTATACTAACAAAAGTACAGCCTCAGATAATTTCCTAATCACATTATATACTAACAAAAGTACATGCTTGGATACTTTCCTAATGACATCTATATACTAACAAAAGTACATGCTGATATGCTTTCTTAATGACATATATATATTATATAAGTCCTAATTTCCTAGCCAATTATTATACATAGTAGTAGCTAGATCATTCCTCCAACTTGTCCACTGGTCTGAAGCTTCAATGCTACTTATGTTATTACTATCTTCTGCTTCATTATTAGATAAGTCAACTAATTCATGCTCCATTGGTTCCACATACATTTATCTCATAATCAGATTATGCAATAAACAGCATGCAGTAATAATGCGACATTGGGTTCTAATTGGATAAAATGAAGGACTTCGAAGAATGGCCCATTGCATTTTGAGCAATCCAAAACACCGTTCAATTACGTTTCTTGCTGATGAATGTTTCATATTAAAGAATTCTTCTTTATTGCGAGGAGCACACCCATCCCTCCATTATGATAAATGATATCTCGTTCCCCTATATGGTGCAAGGAATCTTTCTGCATTTGTATACCCAGCATCCACAAGATAGTAATAACCTATTTATTTCACATAAGCATTAATATAATTTTATTTTTGAATATGTAATTTGATTAAATTAATTTTTTGGAATGAGTAATACCTGCGGGAACTTTTAAACCAGTTCGTTTATTTAATGTATCGTGAAGTACTCTTGAGTCAGAGGCAGAGCCTTCCCATCCGAGCATCACGAAGATGAATTTCATATCTCGTGAACATACCCCTAAAACATTTGTAGCAATCTCACCCTTTCTTGTTCGATATCTTGGCTTATCATTTTCTGGCACGCGAACTTTAATATAAGTTCCATCCAGTGCCCCTAAGTAATTCTACATGCATAAAACAAATGAAAATTTAATTGGCATTAAATTATCAGTCGCTATAATAAAATATAAGTAATTGAAAATGTACCGTAAACCACTTCCACCTCTTATCAGTGCAATTCTCTGGTACGGGATCTGGCACCCTCAATAAAACATCGTGTAGCCATAATACTTCGTTTAACACCGAATTGAAATATCTACTAACAGTCTCACCAGATCTAAAAAACCTACTACCAATTGTGCGATTCTTAACATGATGAGACAAAGTGAGTAGGAACATGCAAACTTGCTCCTCAATGGCCAATGAACCAGTAGCCTTTAGTCCCCTCGATCGAAGTAGCTCACATAGTAGGCCAAATGTCCTTCTATCCATTCTTAGTTGATTTACATATTGTATGCCACTATTGCTTATAATGTTATCTAAGTATTGTAGTCGAGTAGTATGGAATTGGAATGTACGACTACAAATCATTTTTCTTTCATTATGCATTCAGATTAATATCGTTAACAAAAAATACATCACAATGAACATGAACCACAATTTCATTTGCCACATGATGAAAGAAAATGTTCTTCCCATGTCCATATCTAACACAACCAGTAAAATGAAGGGGGGTAAAAATCATCTAGTATACTATTTGATAAATTTCCATAAAGTTAGATTTCCATATAAGGGCTATGTTTCAACATTTAAGCTAAATAGAATCATAAATAAGAGAATAAAGATAGATGGTGATGATGATAAAAATAATAAAAAATAAATACATAAATAAATAAAGTGTAGAGGGAATAGAACATTTGATCAGTTCTTATTTGACTTGATTAGCTACAAAATCATACCTATCACACAATATAACAGAGGGTACATGAAATATATTGAAATCCAAGGAATTATATATCTTCGTCATTTCTTGTTGCACAAATAATAAATGGTAAGAAATTAAACTCACTGGAAGCAAGCAGCAGCCGTTGGAAGGAAATTCCAGTTTATCTATTTGTTTTGGAACCTAAATAAAAATAACTCATTGAAATGAATAAAAAAGATGTTGATTTTAATGAATAATTAAATTTGAAAAAAAATTAATATAACATATGCAACATTTGTTAGCTACAATAGCTATAAATACGTGTATATATATAGCAACTAATGCGTCTTTATAAAATTCATAGGAGTACTTAAACTCAAACTCTTTACTTATAAACTATTTTTTTTCTTTTAATTTATGAATGGACAACAAAACTTGAGAAACTTTTTTATCCCCACACAACATGAATTCGTCCAAAAAAAGATTTTTCATTGCGCTAATATTACTCTACAGGTGGTCATATATAATGTTCAACAATAATGGTGTTTTTAAATTTTTTGTTGAGTCTTTAATCATTTGTTCATAAAATTAATGCCTTTTGAATTTTATCTTTTGACCAAAAAGTGCAGCCCAGTTTGTTAGTGATGCAAATTATTACTAACATAGATAATAATAGTAACAATAGTTAATTATCCAGTGTTGCTAGCAAGATTATAAAAAGCTTTAGCTTCCCCTATATGCTTTACGCCTCCAATAATAATGATAAAAGATGAACTACCAATTAATAAATATGTCATCTTTATAATGCTTAGACCCCACATTTGACTATCTATTACTAGTTGTTAATTATGGATAAAGACTTCAAGTATAGGCTTTTGCGTTTTTCTGCAGTATTTCACACACACACACACATATATATATGAAGTATGTGCAGAGATGAGTATTCCTTTGTTCTCATCTAATCCAAACAGAGTCAGATTTCTGCACTTGGCTAAAAACCCACCGCGAGCAATTAGCCCCTTATTTTCCATAAATCAATTGCCACGAATGTTTGATTATAACGGAAAAACATGATTAAATTGAAAGCAAATAAATTAAAACCCTAATCTAGAAATTATGCCTAAATCAAAAAATTAAACCTTAATGGAAAATCAAACCTTAGATGGTGAAGAACAGGGAGAACAATTGTATTGCACGGTAGAGATGGTGTTGCAGCAGAGGTGGTGTCACCCAGTAAGGTGCAGTGGAGGTGGTATCGTGCAATGGGTGGGTATCGCACGATGAGGTTACTGTGGAGTTGGTGTCGCACGGTAAAGGCTGCTGATGTGGTGGTGGAGCGTCTTAGAGTTGGTTCTAGTTAAGCCATTGACAGGGAGAAATCACAGATTGAACAAGGAGGGATGTTTTAGTTTGTTTTGAGGACAAGGTGAGAACGAGAGATTTTGAGGGCAAAGTGAGAACGACAGGGAAGTCTAATTTTTTTGGTCTCAGAAATAGTTGTAAAACCCGTATAAACCCGACCCCCCCTTCGGGTTTAGTTTATGCGGGTTTGACCGCATAAAATTTTGAATTGACCACAATGTAATACTATGTGATGTAATAGCCAAACATGGTATTATATTACTTTAATACAATAAGGAGCTGTAATGCTGTAACCAAAAATGCCCTAAGGGTTTGCGTTCCCCTGTAAACAGCAAAATAAAAATCTGTCGCGAAACTGTTAGAACCAAACAGTAGAAGGCACGTATATCTTCTCCGTCACCGGCATGGCAGACGCCGTTAAAGTCGACAAAGATCTCCATCCAATCAGCAATTTGGATTGTCGAGCGAATATCAGGGGATTCCTGAAAATTTTCACCGAATTCGCCCTCGATTCCGCTGTCAACGTCTCCTTCAAAGGCTTCACTGGTCAGTACTGCTTTTTCTCTGTTTATACTTTTGAGCTAATTTGATTTACTTTTAATAAATTTCGTATTATTCCGTTTTGCATTTCAGTATTATGTGATGAAGTTAGCTTTTTGGAGATTGATAGAATTTTGTATTTTTCTGTATTTTAATTAATTAACACTCTAGAGTATAAACTTTATGGTCATAACTTAAATATTCATTTTGTTGAATTTCTACAGATCCATATTTGTAAGGTTCAACTTCAGATTCTCTGTAATTTACAATGATTGTTGAGATCTGATTCTGACTGAAATTGATTGTACTTAGTTGAAATTCAATACTGTAATTTTCTAAGCAGGTTAGGTTTTTAGTGTGTCTTAGTTCAAGCGCAGGAAGGATGGCTCTGCATTGTTTTTGTTTCTGAATTTGGGAAAACCATATTAACATTGAAAGAAAGTAATGAAATGATGATGGAAATTAGATGCTAATATGCAGTTATTTGCCTGGAATGTGTGTAACAGTTCAAGGGATTTTAGCAGTTTTGCTATGAAATTTCATATACTCGGTTGTTAGGTTTTGTTTATATATTCCTTTTGGGAGGCAATAAATATTTTTATTCATATACAAATCGATAACTATGTGACCACATCCTCATATTTTGGACTTTTGGAATCTGTCGTGTGGACCTCTTGTGTCGATTAAGTTATAGCAGAATGCATAGCATTCAGTCATTTTGCTTGTTAGATTTGTTTTAGATTGTAAATGCTTTGTTTTTGTGCTTCTGTGAAAGAACAGGTGATATGTTTGAGAGAGGAGAAGCTGATAGATGAACTGCATGATGTGTTTGGTGTTTGTTTCTCTAAATATGGATTACATTTATGATAGGTCATAAATAGTCATGCTATATTTAGTTTAATTCCCTCATATTTTGATTGATTTTGTGCTAATTTGTGGAAATCATGTTTGAATTGATTTAGGAGATGAATCCTGGATGATATGATGAAATTTGGACAAAAAGGGCTTAATTTGGGCTTTACAAACGTGGGCCGACTATTGGCTTGAGAGAGACAGTTCCCTAGCAATCAGAATTGGAGAAGGAGTCGGTTTCCTAGCATTGAGAGAAGAGGAAACTGCAAGGAAAAAGGAAAGGGAGCAAAAGAGGAAAGCTAGCATTATATAAAAGGAGAGCTGGAACGTGAAGTCAAGAAGAGCTGGGACGGGAGGAAGAGAAACAAACGGCTGCAACTTCTTTTTCTAAAACAATTTCTGTTTTTTTGTTTGGCCACCATGAGTGGCTAAGGTTTTAATTCCGGTCCAGGGGTTAATCAAATTTCAGTTGTAATTTTGTGAGGCTTTGAACTTAACAAGAATTTCTTCATCCAAGTAATTTTTATTTTCTTGTTCTTATTTTCTATGAATTATTTATGTTGATTAAGTTGACGCCTTAATTCAATATTTATTTTTCTATCGCTAGTCATGAGTTTGTGATCCGTAATTGTCATGAATGACTGAATTGAGTAGCAATGAGTTGGCTCATGTGTGTGTATATTGATGGCCACAATTACATAGCTTGCATGATAGGCTCTAGGGAAATAAAAATACAAATTGATTAAATTGGAGTAATCTGAATTAATTGATCTTGTTTTAGTCATTCTCACTATTCTTAATGCTATCACTTAATTTGATATGGAACGATGATGCCCAGTTAAATTAGTGATAAGTTTGGAATTGAGCGATTGTTTGAGTCTATTACATTAGGAGAATAATTGCTTTCTGCGGGATTTCCGATTAAGTAGACTAAGTTCTTGGATTGAGTAATTTATATTTTTGCCTATGATCAAAATTGCAATTGGATGGAATTAACACCCTTGGATTGGAAGTTTGGTAAGATTGATATTCTCTTGTTTAATTTTAAAGTTTTGTTTTTATTTTATTTTTATTTATTTTCATCAAATTCTCGTTAAAAACAATTTGAAATCCAAGAAATCCGGATAACCGGATACCTAAACCGGCTAGCCGTTTGTGTCCAGAACCGAGAGGACCAGAAATTCGGACTTCCGGTTTCCATTATCCGGCTGTCCGTTTAGAGTCAGCAAAGAGAGAACCAGCAAACGGCTTACCGGATTCCCTAACCGGTTAGCCGAAACGCATCCAGAATCGTTGCCACCTTCATTCGGTCGTCCGGTTTCCATTAACCGGTTAGCCGCTTCTTTCCAGAACCAAGCCAAACAGAAAACGGTTTTCCGGTTCCTCTAACCGGTTAGCCGAAAACCTCCAGAACCAACACAAGCCACAACCGGCTTACCGGTTCTCCCTAACCGGATAGCCGAATACTTTCCAGAAAGCTTACAACCCGTAAACGGCTTACCGGTTCTCCCTAACCGGCTAGCCGAATAATTCCAGAAAGTTCACAAGTCGTAACCGGTCTTCCGGTTTTCCTTATCGGATATCTCGATTTATTTCAAGAAAAAAAAAAAAAAAGAAAAAACAAATTAAAGTTAACCTAGATTTTTTTTGGGAAATTTTGAGTTTTAAACCTTGAGAAATTAAATACATAGTTCTCTTGGGATTCGACCTGGTTCCACTATTTCTACAAATTAGTTTAGGCGAATCAGTATTTATTTTGAAGGGCTTCGACAACTCTGTCAATTTACAAATGAGAGACTAGGCCTTCTCGTAGGCACCTGGTCAAACTTACGAATACAATTGTTCTAATAGGATTTGTAACTTTGAGCATTAATAAATAATACGTAAAAATTTGCTTTTCCCATTTATAAGTTTGCAGGTGGGAAGAAAGTGTATAAGATTGTGCTGGATGGATTGAAGTATCAACCACAACCACTTTTGTTAGATGATAAAAAAAAATGCAAAGATACTAAATTAGCAGAGGAGATGCAAGTAAAGATAGAAGAAATGCAGGAATTTATGAACAATGTAAAGGCACAAAACAAGACATCAACGAAAGCTACTAAATGATCAATGCCTCAGCAGAAGAAACCAAATGAAGGCATCAAGGGATCTGATCTTCTGAAAACCAAGGAGAAAAGAACTTTTATTCGATCTAGGCTATAATATGGGGTTGAGTTCACTGACCTGAGCTATAAAGAAAAATTGAATATATTACATAATTAATGCAATATGTAAAACTCTTTACTGTAGATATATCATGTTACAGTGATAGCTGATTATATATGAAGCCTTAATGATATCTTGGTAATTTGATTTTTGTTCTCTCACTCTTTTTCTAATTTTTCTTGTTTCATAAATAAGTTTGTTCTATGAACTAAAATTGGAAGTTACGGAGACCAATATGTTGTAGGCATTCAAACATGTGATTCTTGAAAGAACGCCAAAAGAACATGGACTAGTAAGTGTTGAATGTTGTAATTTTAGTTTGGGTTTGTGCTTGTGAGATACCTTTATAAGGGTCTTTTTAAGTAGAAATGCTTTTTTGAGGAGCACTTAAATAGAAATGCTTTGTATACATCCAATACTTTTTTATCAACGTCAGCTGTGAAATAACTTATTTATCTTGTATACGTAATACAAAACTCAAATGCTTAGGATTTTAAATTATGATAAATCAGTACAAAATAACGAGAAAAATTTATATTAGGTGTGGTAGGTGCATCATACCATTTGAGTGTCCATCAAATCATATTTTTAAATATATGCTAATCACTTTGAAATGGACCAATAATAACAGATGGAGAAAAGTAATTTAAAACACATTATATGTATTTATTGAATGGTTTTATTGAGACAGTTTCATATTAATTTTTCTTTTATCTAATATTACATAAGTAAATAAAAATATTATCACAAATTAATGATGGCTTAAAATTTTTAAAACCAATCGCGGAATCAGTTTGAAACTGATGTTGAATTTAAGTCCTTTATAAAAACGAATCAAAATTGAAAATACTAATGAAAAGGTTAAAATTGATCTGAACAAAATCGGTTATGTAGTGGGTTAATTATTAGAAACCTCTTCTGAGGTTTGGCGTATTCTCAATTTGAGAAATTGTATTCGCGTATTATCAGCCACCTTCCTTGATGTTAGTATTCTATTTGTTTGACCGTTTATCGCTTGATAAAATGACGAAATACCCCTGACGTGGGGAAAAATCTTTTCTATACACAAATTAAAGAATTGTGTGTCAATAATAACATGTATGTTTTGGCACCAAAGGGGTCATGTAGAAAATACCAAATCACCCTTGTGACCTTCCAAAATGACTTGGATGAATAAAACAAACAGTTTCAATTTTTTTTAATTGGAAAGGATGTGAAATTTCGAAGTTAATACTTGAAACTGAACTACAATTGTTATTGACATTATTACCGCTGCCTTTAATGGCTATATAACCTGCCATAAACAAGTTAAATAAGCAGCGTACACTTTCAACTTAAATTGAAGAGAAAAATTGGCTTTCATTTCACTTCTAAGCCACTAACCCAACACTGCCAATATCACTTCATCTCCTTATCAATGATCTCTAATATATTTTTCAATAATCAATTAAAAAACTCATCATTTCCCAAGCATTATTCAAAGTTGGAACATTTTTGCACATCACAAAATTCAAACAATTCTATTCGATCAAACACATTTTATGAGCCAGCTTGGAGGAATACAGTCAATGGCAAGCTCATTAGGTTCTCAAACAAGATATGCAAATGCTATATGAGAGCTGATTTAAAGATTTTAAAATCCAATGACAATCCACATATGCTTTACTATCGTTGTGCCAAAAAAAATAGTTGCGGATATTTTAAGTGGTGGGCACCAAATAGAGATGATTTTAACAATGGACCTCTATTTAAAGAATGCGTGTCAACATATGTATGCTATGTGGTATTATCTAGAATTAAAAATGATGTGAAGGCATTGAAGACCATAATAGAGAACTCACGAAAATCTACAAAGGTTGCAACTATTACTAAGGTTTTGGTTGTGTTCAATATGCTATTCTTTCTTTTCAATGTTGTGATGTACCTCTTGTAGTGCATCACCAAGTCTAATGCTTCCTAAACTAAATGTTCTAGTGATGACTAAAAGTCTATTTGCTTCTTCATAACTCAAATGCAATGGTGTTTTTCAAGTGAAATATATTTATAACTCCAATTTGCAATGAAACACAGAGTCAATCATACCATTCATATATATTTAAAAAAATCAAAACTAACTGAGCTAAGCCATTATCAACATCCAAATGTATTCGAGAAAAAAATAAATTATAACTACAAAGTACATAAATAATAGTTTCTGAGCATCTGTCAAAGAACACACACACATCCAATCATGTGACATTTCAATATCACCTCTAACCAATCCATCGACAACATAAAATTGAAGTTAAAAACATCAAGCAACCAAATGTAGTAATATGATATTCAATATTAATAAATCCAGCAACAACATAAGTGTCAACTATCACCAAAGGCTGTAAAACAATCAACCAGCACAACATCAACAGCAGCCCATATTTACAAAAAAATCAACTTTCAGTAGTTCATTAAATTCTGACTTAATTAAAATGCTTTGTTAATGGTGTGAGTATTTTCACTATCACACAATTCACAAAAAAGAACAAAAAGACTCAAGCCTATCTATATGGTTGAGCAAATGATGATACGATATCTATATAATTTAAAATTTATATAGGTAAAGTGAAGTATCATCTCATCCCTAAAAAAAATTTATAGTATGAGATTAGTCTGGGCTCTATTGTTATTATACAAAAAAAAATTTCTTACTACCAAAGCTGCTGCTGCTGCTGCAGAATTCATCATCTACAAGCGCTTTATGATTAGGTTGATTGTCCTTCAATAATAAAAATTTGCATTAGCAAGTATGAAATAGTTTATAAATAATTAAATTAAGAAAAGTAAGCTGCTGAATCAATAAATTCAAACCATTATCATGGACAAATGTTTATGTTATAGATTTAGTGACAATTGCTACCTCATACTGATTCTAGGCTCCTGAGCTCTGGCCTCTCTCATTGTTGATCCCCGATCCATTTCCCCTAACCTACAGTGTAAACAAATCATGAGATTATTGAGTGGATATATAAGTCTGACATTTAAATGAAGAGAACTTCGAAACTTATAATTACACAAAGTAACTTGTGTTGACTTTAAATTTTTCTTCCTTGATATTTTTTTAACCCTTATCAACTTTACATGTCCTCACATTATGCCCTCAATATTTGTAGTTATTGCACCTAATATTGGAACTCCTCTTGAATGCCCCGTTTTCATCAGCCTCTCTTTCCCTTTTTTTTTAGGCCTGCTAGCAATTCTAATGATTACAGGTGAAAGCATGTTATCATGCAACTTAGGAGGCCACCTACTTTCATTAGGCACTAGATAGTTCTAATGCTTATAAGTCTTCTTCAATGCTTTGTTCTTCAGTAAAGGATGCATAATAAAATCATTGACGTTGTACCTCATAGCATTGATGCAACATAGTGTATGAGCACAAGGCAAACCAGACAATTGCCACTCCAACAATCACACTACCTGGCTTTTAAATTGACAACTTTTCTCTTGGAAACATCCTTTATAACTTCAAGGTATCATTATGCCCAAATATAACTGAAATAAACCTAGACTTCACCCTCCCAGCCAGTATTCTCCTTTTAACTTGTGATGGTAATTCATCTTGACACGTGATAGCTTGCTCATACCTTCTATGAATTAAATTATTCACATTTCTTTTTATCTCTTCTATCATCCTAACAATAAGTAATCCCCTAAAATTTTTTATCCAGTTGTTGAACGACTCTTACATATTGTTAGTTACGTGGGAGCACTATGTGTGCGTTGTAAATCTATGCTTGGATCAGTAGCAAATTGGAATCTACATCAGCCAATCATGTGCCGCAAGATGAATATTGTTCAACTTAGACATGTGAGCATTGAAGTCTGCCAGGTTCGAACTTCTAAAAGCTTGCTAGAATGAATTATGCAATAGTACACCAGGAATTTTCTACTTGAAATTGGCATATATATGACTATAACAATATCTTTTCAAAAGGCTCCAGAAATACCATCTCCAAGCCATTTAAAAATCCCTTTTGCCTATCACTCATGAAACACAGCCCACTACTATCATGATGGACTATCTGCTCATATAATTTATCCATAAAGTACATCCAAGAGTCAGTATTTTCAACAACACACATTGCTAGTTGATATATACCATTATTAGCATCTATACTAGTTGTAGATAACAATACACCTTTATATAACCCCTTTAGATAACAACTATCAAGCCTGATAAACTGTCTACACCTCTCGAAGAACCCTCTTCTATTTGCATCACACATAACAAAGAATCTCTTAAAATGACGATTTTATCCACTACCTAACCAGTATTTATCTATAGTTGCAATTGAACGAGGATTAGAGTTGAGAATTGCATGTATGTACCTATATAGATTGGTATACTTGGCCTTATAGTCCTACCATAACAGCTCTAATGCCTTGTTCTTAACCCTATATAGCCACTGGTTACTGCATTTAATACCAAATCTCCTAAACAGCTCACTTGCATACTTCAATATTTAGCTGAGGGTTAACTCTAAGCAGCTGAAGAAATGTTGTAGCAATCTAAGTTGAATTTCCTTCGTAGTTGTCATTACCTATAGCACAAATATGTTCAGGCCGGATGTTTTGATTTGAATATGTTTACCATTCTAGTTTGGACTTACGTAAACCCTCTAAGTGCAATCTACTGTTGCACATGTTAGTGTGAGTACTCTTTTCATTTTTTACCCTTTTCAACCTAAAATCATTTTATATCATAAAAACTTTCACCACATTTCTAAACTCATTCACATACTTGTACACTACTCCAACCCTTAAAACAATCCTTTCCCCATCCATATTGAACTTAAAGCCCCTAAGTTGGCCTTATATCTATTACATGCACCTTGAACTTCATCATTTGAAGACATATCTATGTTTGAACTACTATCGTCTCATGATTCGTAGTCATTTAAACTAGTATCCCAAGCATCATCATTTCCAGCATCATCCTTACTATCACTGTCCCATCTCATGCAGCCTCAACTAGTTACCGCTCTTTAAATAAATCTTCTATTATAGCACTTCTGCTCTCAAATTCTGAAGTTATAATGGCTTCATTCAAGTCGGGCACTATAATTTCATTCACTCCAACAAGATCAAACCACTCAAATTCAACAACGTTAAACCACTCAAATTCAACCTCTTTATCCAACGAAACAGGGAACTGCTCAACTAGGGATCTGAAATCATAATCTTGTGCTGCATTAACACGGTTCTCAAACTCTCTACTAATGGTGGCCCCTGAATCTAATTCAACTGTGATTATGAACATAGCTTACGAATATGACTTGTCCCTTAGCTGTTTGAAGGCAACATGAAGTTCTGAATCGTTATTCAAATTCTTCAGAATTCAGCCTTGAAAACATAACTTGAAACTTCACTTTTTCAGCATATCGTATAGGCTTCACATACATCATATCTTTAATGTATTCTCATAGCTTCTTTAACTTGTATTGTTCAGGGACTACGTAACCAACTTTAATTATTCACTATCAACTACAACCTCAATGTACATGTAATTAAGGCTGGAAAACGGAACAATAAGAAGTTGTTAATAAATGTTTGAAACAAGTTCATAACCGGCTTACCGTTTAAGTGGATCCGGTTAGCCGCTTCAAGTTACCGTTACAGCTAATATTTGAATTTTTGAACATCCGGTATGCCGAATTTGCCAATTCAGTTAGCCGCTTATACTTTGGTAACTTATTGCCTACATCCGGACTTCCGGTTTGTCACATCCGGTTAGCCGTTTTCTGTTTAAGTGAGATTCTGCCCGTAACCGGTTTGCCACTTTCATCACTTCGGTTAGCCACTTGCTACAGTAACGGCTACAGTGAACTGTTTATAAAAATTATAGTTTTACCCTAAAACTTTTTATAACTGTATTATGGCCCAAAACGTTATGAAACTTTACAAATAGGTCTAATTTCAGAATTTCAAAATAATTCTTTGTGAATCCCAAAACTTTCTGAAATTATGATATCGCCCAAACTTTATAAAATTATAGAATGACCCAATATATTAAAATATTTTCAAATAGGTCCAAATCCGAAATTCCAAACAATATTTATTAAAATCAAATATTGTAAAATTCTTTTATTTTAGTTCACAACTTGAAAAACAACTTAATTCCATAAAATCATTTTTCCATTAAATATAAAACCTTTATAATGTGAAAATAATGATTTATTTAAAACGTATAAAAAATAATTTAAGCTTTTAAAAACTTAATCGTTCTTAATCTAATTTGTTATCCTCAAAATCAACAATATAGAAACATATATGTTAACAATAATTGTAAGAGAAGCTTACATTTAGGGGGAGTAATTTATGGAATCATTCTTTAAATACATGAAATGTTTGTCATCATCAAAAAGGGGGAGAATGTTAACATATATGTTTTCATAATATTGATTTTGATGATAACAAACAAGATTAAGAATGATTAATCTCTTAAGCTCAAATTGTAAGGGGAGCTTACATTTAGGGGGAGCAATTTGTGGAATCATTTTTTAAAAATATGAAAGATTTGTCATCATCAAAAATGGGGAGATTGTTAACATATATGTTTCCATATTGTTGATTTTGATGATAACAAAATTTTCATGTTTTTAAAGAATGATTCCAAAAATTGCTCCCCTTACAATTTGAGCTTAAGAGATTAATCATTCTTAATCTTATTTGTTATCATCAAAATCAATATTATGAAAACATATATGTTAACAATATTAAATGAGTCGAGTATTAAGTGAAGTAATTTTTAAAATAAATTAAGTAAAAGTCGAGTAAATTTTTTGAACAAGTCAAGTAAGAGTTATGTAATTTTTAAAGAGATCAAGTATGAAGTCGAGTAAGTTCAGTATTTAGTCAAGTAAGAAGTAAAAGATATTAGTAAATCGGGTTGGAAGTAGAGTAAGTAAATTGAATAAGTCGAGTACTAGTAATTTTAAAGATAAATTAAGTCAAGTATTAATAATTTTTAAAATAAATTGAGTAAAGTCAAGTAAATATTTTGAGCAAGTAGAGTAACAATTATATTATTTTTTAAAGAAGTCGAGATTGAAGTTGGATAAGTCGAGCATTTAGTAGAGTAAGAATTGAAGTAAGTGAGTGGAGAAAGTCAGGTATATAGTCGAGTATGAAGTAGAGTAAGTAGATTGAATGAGTTAAGTATTATGTCGAGAACAAGCCGAGTAATTTTTTAAACAAGTCGAGTAAATGTCAAGTAAATTTTTGAACACATCGAGTAAGAGTTGAGTAAGAACTCATTTGATTAAATCGAATAAGCATATTGAATGAGTCAAGTATTAAGTCAAGCAATATTTAAAAAACTCAAATAAAAGTCGAGTAAGTTTTTTGAACAAGTTGCGCAACAGTTATGTTATTTTTAAAAAAGTTGAGTATGAAGTCAGGTAAGTCGAGTAATCAGTCAGTAAGAAGTGAAGTAATAGAATTGAGTATTTAGTCGAGTAAGTATGTTCAATAAGTAGACTAATATTTTAAACAGATTGAGTAAACGCCAAATATTATCTTTTTACTTCTTTTGATCTGGCTCGACTTTGTGATTTAAAGAATCAGTTCAATTTTGTTATGATTTTATTGAGGGTATTTTTATACTTTCCCTTATTTTTTTAAATATATATATATATATGTAAAATACTAAAATTAAAGATTTTAATGTTTAAGGTGTATTTTTGGATATTTTGGGGAAATAGGTATATCCCACCCAATTCCCCCGCGGGCAAGGAGGTTTATTTTTTGCCGGCCCAGAAAGCGTTCGTACACCAGTAGCAGTGAACTCCAAGGTCTTCCATGTAATAATAGTAACAATTGAGAGGCAATTTCGACAATTCTTAATTACTCTGTTCTATTACATTTTGTCATTTTGACGCACTGTGGTTTCGTTCCTGCAACTTCTAGACTCGCAAACACTCTCTCCATTCTCAAGCTCTCTTCCTCCATGTCGGCGTGGACAGCAACGGCTCGCCAAGCTGCAAACTTGGCTCGGCTCTCCTCCTCAAAAGCCACTTCAGCATCATCTTGTCAAGCCGCTTCTCTCATCCATCGGCGCGGTCTTGCCGGCGGCGGCGGTAATGATTTACACTTTTTTTTGGGGGAATCAACGCGAAATTGTACTTCGGATTTAATATTTTCATTATTATATTTTAAAAAGGCGAGTTTTTATTGAGCTTGATTCATATAATAACAAAAATATTATATTGCTTCAAGAGCATTTCTTTTTCTTTTTTGGAATCTGGAATTATTGGTTTATGATATTTAAAGATCTAGTGGAAGATATGCCCTTCATTTAGAAAACAAAAAAATTTGCTATTAACAATTTAATATCGTTTCGTTAGAAAATGAATCATTTTCACTGATAGTTGTTTGCTTTGCATGCTTTGGTTGAATTGCAGACCATCATGGACCCCCGAAGGTGAATTTTTGGGAGGACCCTTTGAACCCATCTAAATGGAAAGAAGAACATGTAAGAAGGTTTTTACATTTCTGCAAAGCTAGGTCTTGTATGTTATGAAATGGTTGTCATATGGTTGATGATGAGATAGCGATCTTTCACCGTTTACATTGTCAAATAATTTTCATTAAGATTCCCATATTTATGTTGTGTACTTCATTGTGTCAATCATGGCTTAGTGATTTCTTAATTGTGTAAGTTGAGACGAACTTATTATGATCTATTGTGGTGTATTTTGAGTTCATCTTTATGGTTCAATATTTAAAGAAGTTGAGGTAGCCAGAGATTGAATATGATTTTATCATTGTAGGATTATCTGTTCGTATTTGTGGGTTTATGCTGGCCGGCATCTGCCACTCATTGCAAAGAAAAATTATGAAAATTAGGCAGTTATGTGGAAAAGGGGGGTAAAAAAATCATAAATGAGCCATTGTCATTATTGGTCCAAGTTGGACATTCTCGGTTTCATGTATAAAACAAAATAAAAATAAGAATAAAAATATAATTGAATTGTTATATTTTGATGTCTAATGCAGTTAGTTTCACATGTGATGACATAGAAATAGTTAGCTTTTTTGTATTTTTGATATGGCATGATCAAGAAGTAGCTCATAATTTAAATTGCTTGATGATATGATCAAGGGTGTTTATAATTTTTGTCGTTTGCAGTTCGTGATCGTCTCTTTAACTGGCTGGGGTTTACTTTTTTATGGAGGTTACAAGTTCTTCACCAGAGAGAAGAAGGACAAGAAAGAAGAGGTATTTTTTTAATTATCTGCTTTTGTTATATGAGCTTCTTAGGGGATATCAGCCCACAGCTCTTCAAATCACGTGCTTCATTTATCAAATTTGCTTATTTTGAGTAATGTGCTGCTATTATTTACTATTTAGTGCAGGAATTGAAAATGATGTGGCATGGTTCATTAGAATGGTCTTGACATGTTTCGAATTGAGCATTTTAGCGTTATGCTTAATAGTTATTATTATAGCATGTATACTGAAGATTATTGAACACAGTGAGAAGGCTATCTACTCAGACACTTTGACAGCTTATAGCTTTCTGTGTTCCACCAATACTGTTTGCCCCAGATTTTGTTTACACTTAATTGGACGATAAGTTTTTGGGTACTTATTTCAATCTCTTGTCAAACCATCACAAGTATTTCCTGTTATTTTTTGGAATATAGCCTGGATGTCATCAGCCATGCTTGGAGTTGGCACCAAGAATATAGTTGATTGGTTATTTGACTGTTTAGTGATTATCTATCTGCCCCAGAAATGTGAATATGGCTTACATGTCTCTTTCTTGGCTTAATGATTCATTGACACGAAATATTCAATATTTTTTTGTTTTGGCCAAGAGATACAATATGTGTGCCACTAATATTGCAAGAAAATTATTTTATCAGGTCTGACTTTTTCTCTCATAATTATTGGCAGAAGGTTGGAGAGGCATCACACTAGACTCCCGGCAGTCTTGGACACATATCCATAAAAATTCTGCCAAAATGATGATACACTATGAGGCCGTATAGTTGCGGGTGGTTTTTAGTTGTACATTACTGAAAATTGATGGATGATGATTCTCAGCTTCTACTTTGTAGTTCTTTCTTGTGGTCGTTTTAACGTTTGAATTACCATGTACACCATTCCGTATGTCCTTAATAATGAATGGGACGATAAGTTTCAATAGCTACTCATTCTAACTTTTTATTGATACAGAAGATTGCAATACAAGGATCTTGTCAAGGCCCTAGCAGTTTGATGCACATTCAATTTATTACTTCAAATTAAAATAATCTTTGTTTATAGAAGTGCGAGTATCTCTTGACAAATGTTGACAAAAGAAGTATCAATCAAATCCTTACAACAGAGTATGAAGTTGTCAAACTAGTGGCAAATAATTTTCCATCGATGCTGAAAGAAATCGAGGAACAATGTGGAGTCCATGTTGATGTTCTAATTCTAGCAATTGATCAAATTCCAAATTTATGAATTACTTGCATAAAAACGGTTTGTCAAGTTAGTATGAGTCCCTTTCGATAATTAGAAAAAAAAAAAGAAAAAAAGAAAATTAAGCGCAATCAGAACAAAAATAGCTCAGGAAACTTTATTCAATGGCAATCCTAGTCATCTCCTGAAACAATTAAGAACATTTGCTTTTCCCACGCAGGTGCCTGGATGTTTTCCCACGCACATGCTTGGGGACATAGCTGCCAGGGGTACGTGGAGCAGGGGCAGCAGTTTCAGGCCCTGATGATGTTCCCCCAGGGGGTGGTGCAGCGGGAGTAGCAGTTTCAGACTCTGATGATGTTTCCCCGGGGGTTGGTGCAGCGGGAGTAGCAGTTTCTGACTCTGATGATTTCCCCAAGCGAGCCTCGCTTCTGAGCTGTTCGTGGTCTTGCTCTCGCTCGCGCTCTCTTTGCCTCTCTTTTTCAGCAATAATAAATCCCCTTAATTTACTTTGGAAGTCTGGTCGTAAACCATCAATGAATGAAATAGTCCTTAAATAGAAGACCTTCGAACTATCAAAAACCAGTGCAAATCGCCTCGGCTCATCACAGAAAGGCGCCAAATCTTTACCAGCCATGGAAATATGCCTCAGCTCTCTTGTTTCAATGTTATACCAATAGGGCACATATATACCATCTAAAGTCACCATGATATATGTAGTGCCAATACCCTCCACAACCAGCCACGGGTTGAAGTTGTCGTGAAGAAAGCTTCTTAAAGAAATTGGTCGACCAACCATTGATGAAAGAGAGATCTTCTGTTTCAGAATCCAAAGGCTGTCTGAATTCTTGAGCATCCATATGTGTAACTCATCAACAGAGGCTGTGTTCATAAAACATAGCGATTCTTTTATCTTCAACAAGTGGCAATTCTTTTTCCAGGGTTGGCATGGAACGTCTATCCACGTCTTGAACTTCTCTGCTGCAATGATCATCGGCTGTATAAAAGCACCATAATCTATAAAAGCACCATAATCTTCAAAATTAGGTTTCGCCATCCAATACAATATACCATTTACATCTATTGCCGAATTCGACGACTTCATTATTTTCTGTGAACAAGGAAGTTTTAGCGTCCTCCAATCTCCGCTCCTTCCGAATCCCTTGAAGCTATATATGCAACAATGTTGAATGAAATCTTCACAATGAAACACTATTACCTTACATGTTTCCGCGGATGCATCATATACTAACGAGTAGACACATCTTGTCCCATGGAACATTGATGGAACTTCCGGCACTAGCCTAAACTGATCAGTGGCGGCATTATAGGCGGATAGCAGCCTGCGACCGTTATCATCTGCCGAAAATAGTACAAAGTTGTTGCTGCAGGCTTTCTCAGCCCAGATGTACTCTGTTTTCAAGCTCAAACTACAAACTTGTCTGTTGTTATTTTTCAATTTGAAAAATAAGCACCTACCATCTGCACTCCCATACGTAATCGTCACCTTAGACATCGATTGTTGAACTAGGATGGCATCAAGTTCATAGATCATATCGCGCCAGTTCTCGCAAACACTCTGGAATCTAACTAGAGATTTCAGAGGAAGTCTCGCCAGAATATTGACAACAATGTCTCGAGGCAAGTATTGCCCTTCCATCTCAGTAACACTAAGCCGTTGCGCCAAATCTGTGACTAGAGCTGCTTCCACATTCTCATCGATTGCAAAATTGTTATCAAGGTCAGAGATCATATAGCGCCAGTTCCTGCAAACAAGCTGGAATCTAGCAAGAGATTTCAGAGGAACTTGCGCCAGAATATTATGAACAATGTGATGAGGCAAGCATCGCCCTTCTATCTCAGCAACACTAAGCCGTTGCACCAATTCCGTGACTAGAGCTGCATCCACATTCTCATCCATTCCTGCGAAATTATTTTTCCGGTAACGTCACACAGAAGGCAATTGTGTTTGTGTGCACTTATATATCGGTAACACATCAGATTTTCCGTTATAATATAGGAAAGAATATTCCCATTTGAATTAGTATTCCTAGACTCGCTACCGTAGTTCGAATTTTAGGAAAGTAGGAAATTGAAGAACAAAGGGAAAAATGATTTGGGCTTTGCCCATCCTCTTATTATAATTATTATTTTTAATTAGTATTCCTACTTATGCCCAGTTACTTTATCAAGATCTTTATTTCGCGTAAAATTGGCTTCTAAGTTTACCGTTACAAATTCTGTGAGTATAAAAAGAATATAGAACTATATAACAGACACAGAATAAATAGTATACAAAGCCATTCTAAGAAATAAAATCACTCAAAAAGTTTAAAACGCATGTGCTAAGTCAGTTCATTTGCTCTTCATCTCTGTCCCTCATCGTTTGCTGGGGGATCGCTGGCTCCATATGAAATGCTATGATCTGCATATTTTTCTCGAGATACTAAAATTTAACTGATGTCATAATTTTCTTTCTATTCGATCTGTTTGGTGGTTGTAAATGCTTGTCTATGTGTAAGCTTTCCGTTAAAGAGCAGGCTATACCACTTCCAAGTTTGAGAATAAAGAGAGAAGATTTACATTTGCAAATTAGAGTTTAGGCCTGCTCAACTTAGGCAAATAATGACCTTTACTAAGTTGAAGTGGAGATCATAGCCACCTGGTCGAACGAGGGCATATGATATTTGTACTAGGACTTGTAACTTTTGAGTAGTGGATAAGTCCTATTTAAAAGTCGCTTCTGTTTCTGCATCTTCTAATTCTTTATCGCCCATCTTTTAGTTTGCAGGTGGTAAAGGGGATGTATAGGGTTGTGCAGGATGGACTAAAGTATAATCACGTTCCCATTTTGATGTACAAGTTCTTTACAAGTGGGAAGAAGGACAAGAAAGAAGAGGTATATGTTTCAATTATCTGCTTTTGTTGTATGAGCTTTCTAAGAGATATCATCAACTCCATAGCTCCTCAATCCCTTGCTTCGCTAATCAAATTTGTGTTTTTCAGTAGCGGGCTACTCGTAGCTCGTACAGGAATTGAACTTGGTACGCTGCGGTTCATTCCAATGGTCTTTACGTGTTTCAACTTGAGCATTTTAGCCTTATGTTTGATAGTTGTCATTAAACATGTACACTGAATATTATATTGCACAAATGTGTTGCTAGCGCCGGCAAGAGGTTACCCTGCACATACTCTTTGACAGCTTATAGCTTTCTACGTTCCATTGCTACTGCTTGATCCATATTTTAGCATACACGGTAAGTTTTTGGGTTTATAATTCAATTTCTTCTTAAACCATCGGCCGTCAAATAAGTTGATGTATATTACTTAGTGGATTATAGCCTCGATGAACAACAAGAATGCGGTGAGTTCCACCAAGAATAGAGTTTGATTCAGCAAATGCAAAGTCAAAACGCAGCTGAGGGGAGCCGTTTCGATGCTTCTTAATTCAAATTAACCGACACTGTCAAATGATGCCGTTTCTGCTGAAGCTTGCTTTGATTCGCATCACTATTCACGACTTAACAGCCAACAGTTTCCTTGAATATATCTGAAAATCAATCCCACAGATTGGCACTGTACATATACCATGCAGCGAAAAAGATGGAACAAAAAGAAAGGACATTAGTCATGAATCAATAAGCTAGCTCAAGACATCTGAAAGGAATTGTTCCCAAACAAGAAAAATTTACATAGAAGCATTTTGATGGAAGATACACGTGCAGTGCCAAACTGTGATATAGGACAATTATCTTAAATTATTTTAAATTCAATTATTTTAGCAAGTGTTTTAATTTCTATTAATTAGATTTTATTAGAATTGTATTTTAATATGTTATAGGATAAATACTTGTTTAGTACTTATATTTTGACTTCGGTGTCCATTTAGTCCCTATATTTTCAAAATTACCTCAAAATACTCTAAAATTAAATATGTTATATTCTTACCCTTGCTTTTTTATTTCCTTGTACAATAATACAGGTCCAACAATGTTCTTGACAATTAATTAATTTATGTATTAAAAAATTTAATTAACAAATTAACCAATAATTATTTATCGATAAATTAACCAATAAATATCATCTATAAGAATTAATATTTTTGTGCCTGGGCAATTATATTACTAATAATTAGTTATAAATTAATTAATATCGGTCAACTTAAACAATATTACATATCCTTATAACAATCTTACTAATAACTATTTTAAAAAAAAATTAATTTTTCAATTTAATCCCAAAGGTAAAATAATAATACAAAAGTTTTGTGAAAATTTTTATCTTACTTTTAAGGTTAATTTTATAAATTATTATATTTTCTTTTTATTAATATCCCCATGAATTTTATTGCAAGGGTATTATTGTAAAAAAAAGAAAATACAAGGGTAAGAGTGTAACATGTTTAACAGTAGAGATATCTTGAGAAATTTTTTTTTTTTAATATAAGGACTTTATGAAAGCTTTAACTCAAATTATTAGGACTAAACAAGCATTTACCCTATTTTATCTAAGATTTTTTGTTATTATTTAGATAGTATTCTATTTCCATATTTTAGTTTTTTTAGGCTATTGGATTTGCTCAACTATAAATAGAGTTGGTTATGTAATTTTTTAGATTAATTTGTTTGATAACATTTGATAAAAATAAAACTCCTTTTTTATAACTCTTTTAAAATTATTTATTCAAATCTCTCTTGTGAAATAATCCTTTGGGTTAGAATATTATCTAACCTCGCTGTAAGGTGTTATTATAATCTCACTATGAAGCGTTATTATCTGTCTGTTTATCATTATCATAAGATATTTCGTAAATTATTGTTGTGCTTCCGCTACCACATTTTCGGGTTCTGTTTGTCGTAAGTGAATATCCACTACAGCCCACTACAGCACTGGAGGAAGTGTAAGTGTCATGAGGCCTAGAAAAGTGAATATTTTATTTTACTATTTCATCTATCGAACTTGTCAGAGGATGACCGAGCATAAAACTGAAGCACTGGAGTGACAATATCAACGTACAACGCATGATATTTTTACACAAAAGTTTTATAGTGATCCATAAAGTCAGTGGAAGAAAATAGGGAACGAGGAACCGAAAAGTTAAAGAAGACAACAGAACCCCGAACGATGTCTCGACTTGCCCACCAGATAAAAGCTCCAGAACACACAATAGGAATAATCACAGCAAGGAGCTGAGGGAGGAAGCATGGTTACATAAAATCAATCAACATTTATGGAGTAAGCGCAACAGAAATACGAGACACGGCCTCAACAGGAAAATGATGCTACGTCGTGCAAACCAGAGAAAACTTTCCAATTTAGTTTAACAGGAAAACAATTATTGGGAAACGAGTCAAATCATATTCAATTAAATGCATAATCATCCGATGCAGACAAGAAACACAAAATCGAATGGTAGACAAGTTCCCTCTTTTGTGAGTTTGTAGGTGATATTTTTCAACTTGAGCATTTTAGCCTTATGTTTAATAGTTAGTGCTATAGCATATCTACTGAAGATTATATTTCACAGCATTTTTGTTAGAGCTGGCTAGATATGTTGCTTGTTAGGAATTTGATGAGTGAAGTAGACATGCAGTTAAAATAAAATTAATAAAATAATGAGACACAATAATTACATGGGACACCAGAAATTACGTGGTTCGGCTTTTAGCCTACGTCCACGGGCAAAGACAGAAGGAAAATATTTTACTAGTGAAAAGGAACTATAAGTATTGTAGTAATTTGGCTCACTACCCAAAATTCCAATACACCCAAACTCTCAAATCACTATAACAAGAGCTTTATTATTTAAGCTCTTCAAAACTATCTCTAACTATATGAAATGTTCTCAATTTTGGGATGCACACAAATGAGGGAAGCCCCCCCAGTTTTATATCCAACGTTTGGCTATTATTTTAATTTTTTCTTTCTTTCAATTATGGACGGCACCATCTTTGTCAATATGGTTGGTGGCCTTAAATTCAAAGATGGTGTGGAAATCTTGCTCTTCTAGAAGAGCAGCCCACCATCTTTTGACATTCTCCCATTTGGAGATTTGATTGAGAACCAATCAATCTCCACACCATCCTTTCTGCTTCACCATAGTTATGTTCCTTACGTCTCTGCTAGGCCACAAGAGGATTTACTCCAAATAAACTTGTCAGCATTAATTGGCTTGGTCAAAACATCTGCTAGGTTCTCCTTGGTATGGATTTTCTGCAAATCCACACTTCCATCTTCCACTACTTCACAAACGAAGTGATACTGTACTTCTATGTGCTTTGTCCTGGAATGAAAGGCTGGATTCCTTATAATGTGCAAGGCACTCTGATTGTCACAAAATACAGGAATTTTCTGTTGTCTGTGTCAGAGCTCCTCTAATAACCTTTGTATCCAAATAGCTTCCTTGCAAGCTTGTGTAGCCGCCATGTATTCTGCTTCTATTTTAGATAGAGTCACAACAGTCTGTAATTTCGAAACCCAGCTTATAGCTGCTCCCGCAAGTGTAAACACATAGCCAGTAGTGGATTTCCTTTTATCAAGGTCTCCTGCAAAATATGAATCCATGTAGCCCCTGACAGTAAATTCTGATCCTCCATAACATAATGCAACATCTGAGGTTCCTCTGATGTATCTCAGAATCCTCTTCACAGCTATCCAATGCTCTCCACCAGGATTCGCCATGTATCGACTGACTGCACCCACTGCTTGTGCAATGTCCGGTTTTGTACAAATCATATTAAACATCAAACTTTCCACTGCTGATGCATACGGTACTCGAGACATCTCCTTCCTCTCTGCTTCATTGTTAGGACACATACTTGAGGATAATTTGAAATTATCAGGAAGTGGGGTAGAAATTGACTTACAATCTTGCATGTTGAAGCGCCGCAAGATTTTCTTCAAGTAGTTTTTCTGTGAAAACTAAATCTTCCTGTTATTTATGTCTCTATGAATTTGCATCCCTAAAATCTTGTTTGCTGGTCCCAAGTCCTTCATTTCAAACTCCCTAGCTAACTGTGCCTTTAATTCTTGGACTCGATCTTTGTTGGGGCCTGCTATCAATATGTCATCCACATACAACAGCAAAATGATAAAATCATTATCTTCAAACCTCTTGTAATATGCACAATAGTCCGAACTGAGTCTGTTATAACCAAGGCTCATGATGAAGGAATCAAATCTCTTATACTAACACCTTGGCGCCTGTTTAAGACCGTATAGAGATTTGTTCAACCTGCAAACCAAGTTCTCCTTTCCCTTTTCAGCAAAACCTTCTGGTTGGAGCGTATAAATTTCTTCTTCAAGTTCTCCATGAAGAAATGCAGTTTTCACATCTAACTGCTCTAGATGTAGGTCAAATGTAGCACACATCGCCAAGACTATTCTGACTGTCGTGAGTCGAACCACCGGAGAAAATATTTCGTTGAAGTCAATACCTTCTTTCTGAGCATATCCTTTCACCACCAATCTTGCACGATACCGCCCCACTTGATAATTGCCATCACGTTTGATCTTATAGACTCATTTGTTACCAATGGCTTTTCTTCCGTGTGGTAGTGATACAAATTCTCATGTCTTGTTCTTGTGTAAAGCCTCAATTTCTTCCTGCATTGCTGTCATCCACAAAGCAACATCTGAACTGTTTAAAGCTTCATGAAAAGTTGATGGTTCTCCATCCTTCATTAGAAAACAGTATGCAACATTGATCTCTGTGACATAATCCGAGTGCCACACTGGCGGTCGTCTCTCACGAGTTGACCGTCGAACTTCTAGAGCCTTGAACGCGACTGGTTCTTGTTCCTCGTGCTCTGGTGCTGCTTCAGAAGAATCTGAATCTTCTGAATTCTTTTCCACATAAACCGACACAGTCTCTGACTTTTCTTTTGCAGTGCTACCATCCCAATCTTTCCTTTACAGTTGATCTTCTATAAAGATAACATCTCTATTGATGACGATCTTGTGGGCAGTAGGGTCCCACAGACGATACCCCTTTACTCCATCAGCATATCCCAAGAAGATACATCTTCTAGATTTTAGATCCAGCTTTGTTCTTTCTTGAGCATTGTACATCACGTACACAAGACACCCAAATGCATGTAGGTTAGAGTAATCTACTGACTTTCCTGTCCACATCTCCATCGCTGTCTTCAGCCCAATTGCTGTGGATGGCGACCAATTTACTATATAACAGGCAGTTTTAGCTGCTTCTACCTAGAATGAATTGGGTAGACCAACAGTCTTTAACATAGCTCTTATTCTTTCTGTAAGAGTCATGTTCATCTGCTCTGCCACTCCATTTTATTGAGGAGTGTATGCCACCGTGAACTGCCTCTGAATACCTTCTTGCTTCCAGAAAGCAAGAAACTCGCCGTCTGTATACTCTCTACCGTTATCTATTCTCAAGCACTTGATCCTTTTGCCGGATTCAAGTTCTACTCGTGCTTTGTATTCTTTAAACACTAGAAATATATCTGACTTTTTCTTAATTGAATACACCCAACATCTCCTAAAATAATCATCAATGAAAGTCACCATATACTTTGCACCTCCCATGGATATGTCAGGTGATTCCCAAACATCAAAATCAACTAAGTCTAGAATGCATTTTCTTCTAATAACATATCTACTAAACTTTAATCTATTCTGCTTACTAGTAACACAATGTTCGCAAAATGGTAAACTTACCGATTTGAGCCCTGGAAGTAATTTTCGCTCAAAGAGAATCTTCAAACCTTGTTTTGACATGTGGTCAAGTTTGAGATGCCACATCATTGTTGATTCTTCTCCATTTGACGCGACACATGCATCAGCTTCCTACAGTGTTTCTCCTTTAAGCATGAACAGATTAGCACCGATCTTTTTCGCCTTCATCAATACAAGCACACCTCTAGTAATCTTCATGATCCCATTTTCAATATGAGTTTTGCACCCATGACTATCTATTTGTCCCAAAGACAATAGATTTTTCTTCAGGCCTTTAACATGTCGTACCTCTCCAATTGTGCGAATTGTACCATCAAACATTTTGATTTTGATAGTACCAATACAAGCGATCTCCAAGGCATGATCATCACCCATGTATACAGATCCTCATGAGATATGTTTATATGTGTGGAACCATTCTCTCCGAGAGGTCATGTGCCTGGTAGCTCCTACGTCTATAAGCCAAACGTCAGATAGCCGTTTTCTACCTTCGGAAACAGTTGTTGCCTCGCTGTAGAGAATTTCACTATCATCTGAAGTACTTGTTATACAACCCTGAGCATTTGATGGCTCAGGTTCTTTGCCCTTTCTTCTCTTCTGGTTACTCCAACACTCTTTTTTAATGTGCCCTTTCTTGCCACAGTTGTAGCATTTAACATTCTTCTTACTTCTGGATTTTGATCTACAATGATTCTGACTCTCACTGGAGTCACGTTCCGTTGATCTCCCTCTCGTCACCGATAGCGCTTCCACTTGCTGCGAACTTGCTTGTCTGTCTTCCTTACTTTTTCGTCTGATTTCATCGTTTAATATAGAGGCTGCAACATTATCGAAAACTAGACTGTCTACAGGATTGTTGTTCGTCAGATTGACGATAAGCTGATCATATGAATCTGGTAGACTTTGAAGTAGAAGCTCCGCATGTTCATTTTCCTCTATATTATGACACAACGTTGTGAGTTGTGAAAATAGAGTCTTTAAAGTTTTGATATGGTCGGTCACCGAAGTGGATTCCACCATTCGAAGAGTATATAATCTTCTCTTTAAGAAGATTTTATTGTGCAGCGACTTAGCTTCGTACAATTTTGTAAGAGTATTCTAGATTTCCTTTACTGTCTTTTTCTCTGCCACACTGGATAACACCCCATCTACAAGTGCCAAGTGTAGATCAACAATCGCGTTGCCGTCCATCTCATTCCACTTGTCATCATCAGTTATCTCCATAGGTCTTTCTCCAATTGCTGTCAAGCAATTATTTTTCCTCAGAATTGGTCTCATCTTCATTTTCCACAACGAGAAATTGTTCATATTGAACTTCTCAATTTCATACTTTGCTTTCATTTTGTTGATAAATACCACACACAAACTAGTGTATCCCTTTGAATAGTTGTGAGTATGTGTGAAAATGCGGACCAGGAAAGTTCCCAGGAAAGACTGGAGGGGTCACAATGGTCCCACTTAAAACCTAGACTCCTTAGGCTCTTATTGCCTTTGTGACAAAACTTTCCTAGACATGTACAAAACCACACAGTTGCTCTACTCACACCACTATCCCCTACTTTCACCGTAGAATTCTTGGATCGCTCCCACCGTTTCTCGTGAACAGTACCGTATATGTGAATAGTACCCTTACGTGAACAGTACCTCAGACTCCAAAGAATACAACCAATAGCTCTGATACCATGTTAGGAATTTAATGGGTGAAGCAGACACGCAGCTAAAATAAAATTGAGAAAGTAATGAGACACAATAATCACACGGGCACCAGAAATTACGTGGTTAGGCTTTTAGCCTACGTCCACGGGCGAAGACAGAAGGAAAATATTTTACTAGTGAAAATGAGTTACAAGTATTGTAGTATTTTAGCTCACTACCCAAAATTCCAATACACCCAAACTCTCAAATCACTATAACAAGAGCTTTATTATTTAAGCTCTTGAAAACTATCTCTAACTATATGAAATGTTCTCAATTTTGGGATGCACACAAATGAGGGAAGCCCCCCCAATTTTATAACCAACGTTTGGCTATTATTTTAATTTTTCTTTCTTTCAATTATGGACGGCACCATCTTTGTCAATATGGTTGGTGCCGCCCTTAGCAAATTTCAAAAGATGCTGTGGAAATCTTGCCCTTCTAGAAGAGCAGCCACCATCTTTTGACAGATCCGTAGAAACTTGAAGATGGCTTATAGCTTTCTGAGTTTATGGCATGTTTGGTTACAGCATTACAGCTCTTCATTGTATTAGAGTAATATAATACCATGTTTGGCTATTACATCACATAATATTACAATGTCGTCAATTCAAAATTTTATGCGGTCAAACCCGCATAAACTAAACCCGAGGGGGGGTCGGGTTTATGCGGGTTTTGCAACTATTTTTTAGACCAAAAAAATTAGACTTCCCTGTCGTTCTCACTTTGCCCTCAAAATCTCTCGTTCTCACCTTGTCCTCAAACCAAACTAAGAAAGCCCTCCTTGTTCAATCTGTGATTTTTCCCTGTCAGTGGCTTAACTAGATCCAACTCCAAGATGCTCCACCACTTCAACAACCTTTACCGTGCGACACCAACTCCACTGTAACCTCACCGTGCGATACCCACCCACTGCACGATACCACCTCCACTGCACCCTACTGCGTGACACCACCTCTGCTGCAACACCATCTCTACTGTGCAATACAATTGTTCTCCCTTTTCTTTACCATCTAAGGTTTGATTTTTCATTTAGGTTTAATTTTTTAATTTAGGCATAATTTCTAGATTAGGGTTTTAATTTATTTTCTTTCAATTTAATCATGTTTTTCCGTTTTAATCAAACATTCATGGCAATTGATTTATGGAAAATAAGGGGCTAATTGCTCGCGGTGGGTTTTTAGCCAAGTGCAGAAATCTGACTCTGTTTGGATTAGATGAGAACAAAGGAATACTCGTCTCTGCAATACTTCATATATATCTGTGTGTGTGTGTGTGTGTGAAATACTGCAGAAAAACGCAAAAGCATCTACTTGAAGTCTTTATCCATAATTAACAACTAGTAATAGATAGTCAAATGTGGGGTCTAAGCATTATAAAGATGACATATTTATTAATTGGTAGTTCATCTTTTTATCATGATTATTGGAGGTGTAAAGCATACAAGGGAAGCTAAAGCTTTTTTTATAATCTTGCTAGCAACACTGGATAATTAACTATTATTACTATTATTATCTATGTTAGTAAGAATTTGCATCACTAACAAACTGGGCTGCACTTTTTGGTCAAAAGATAAAATTCAAATGACATTAATTTTATGAACAAATGATTAAAGACTCAACAAAAAATTTAAAAACACCATTATTGTTGAACATTATCTTTTTGTATATAATATATGACCACCTGTAGAGTAATATTGGTGCAATGAAAAATCTTTTTTTGGATGAATTCATGTTGTGTGGGGATAAAAAAGTTTCTCAAGTTTTGTTGTCCATTCATAAATTAAAAGAAAAAAAATAGTTTATAAGTAAAGAGTTTGAGTTTAAGTACTCTTATGAATTTTATAAAGACGCATTAGTTGCTATATACATACACATATTTATAGCTATTGTAGCTAGCAAATGTTGCATATGTTATATGAATTTTTTTTCAAATTTAATTATGCATTAAAATCAACATCTTTTTTATTCATTTCAATGAGTTATTTTTATTTAGGTTCCAAAACAAATAAATAAACTGGAATTTCCTTCCAACGGCTGCTGCTTGCTTATAGTGAGTTCAATTTCTTACCATTTATTATTTGTGCAACAAGAAATGACTAAGATATATAATTCCTTGGATTTCGATATATTTCATGTACCCTCTGTTATATTGTGTGATAGGCATGATTTTGTAGCTAATCAAGTCAAATGAGAATTGATCAAATGTTCTATTCCCTCTACACTTTATTTATTTATGTATTTATTTTTTATTATTTTTATCATCATCATCATCTGTCTTTATTCTCTTATTTATGATTCTATTTAGCTTAAATGTTGAAACATAGCCCTTATATGGAAATCTAACTTTATGGAAATTTATCAAATGATATACTAGCTGATTTTTACCCCCGTTCATTTTACTGGTTGTGTTAGATATGGACAAGGGAAGAAAATTTTCTTTCATCATGTGGCAAATGAAATTGTGGTTCATGTTCATTGTGATGTACTTTTTGTTAATGATGTTGATCCGAATGCATAATGAAAGAAAAATGATTTATAGTCGTACATTCCAATTCCATGCTACTCGACTACAATACTTAGATAACATTATAGGCAATAGTGACATACAATGTGTAAATTAACTAAGAATGGATAGAAGGACATTTGGCCTACTATGTGAGCTACTTCGATCGAGGGGACTAAAGGCTACTGGTTCATTGGCCATTGAAGAGCAAGTTTGCATGTTCCTACACACTTTGTCTCATCATGTTAAGAATCACACAATTGGTAGTAGGTTTTTTAGATCTGGTGAGACTGTAAGTAAATATTTCAATTAAGTGTTAAACGAAGTATTACGGTTACACGATGTTTTATTGAAAGTGCCAGATCCCGTACCAAAGAGTTGCACTGATGAGAGGTGGAAGTGGTTTAAGGTACATTTTCAATTACTTATATTTTATTATAACGACTGATAATTTAATGCCAATTAAATTTTCATTTGTTTTATGCATGTAGAATTGATTAGGGGCACTGGATGGAACTTATATTAAAGTTCACGTGCCAGAAAATGATAAGCCAAGATATCGAACAAGAAAGGGTAAGATTGCTACAAATGTTTTAGGGGTATGTTCACGAGATATGAAATTCATCTTCGTGATGCCCGGATGGGAAGGCTCTACCTCTGACTCAAGAGTACTTTGCGATGTATTAAATAAACCAACTGGTTTAAAAGTTTCCGCAGGTATTACTCATTCCAAAAAATTAATTTAATCAAATTACATATTCAAAAATAAAATTATATTAATGCTTATGTGAAATAAATAGGTTATTACTATCTTCTGGATGCTGGGTATACAAATGCTGAAGGATTCCTTGCACCATATAGGGGAACAAGATATCATTTATCAGAATGGAGGGATGGGTGTGCTCCTCGCAATAAAGAAGAATTCTTTAATATGAAACATTCATCAGCAAGAAACGTAATTGAACGGTGTTTTGGATTGCTCAAAATGCGATGGGCCATTCTTCGAAGTCCTTCATTTTATCCAATTACAACCCAATGTCGCATTATTACTGCATGCTGTTTATTACATAATCTGATTAGGAGAGAAATGTTTGTGGATCCAATGGAGCATGAATTAGTTGACTTATCTAATAATGAAGCAGAAGATAATGATAACATAAGTAGCATTGAAGCTTCAGACCAGTGGACAAGTTGGAGGAATGATCTAGCTACTACTATGTATAATAATTGGTTAGGAAATTAGGACTTATATAATATATATCTATGTCATTAAGAAAGCATATGAGCATGTACTTTTGTTAGTATATAGATGTCATTAGGAAAGTATCCGAGCATGTACTTTTGTTAGTATATGATGTGATTAGGAAATTATATGAGGCTGTACTTTTGTTAGTATCTAGATGTTGTTAGGAAAGCATCTTCTATTAGTATATAGATGTGATTAGGAAAGCATTTGAGGTTGTACTTTTGTTAGTATATAGATATAATTAGGAAAACGTCTAAGGTTATAACCTTTTATTTATATTTAATGTCATTAGAAATTTATCGAGGTTTATTGATGTGAATTGACTTGGTGTTATATTTTAGTTACTTGATGGAGAGTGGAGGACCAAGCCATACTACTGGAAATAAGACAGGCTCAAGACGAGCATGGACAAAAGACGAAGAAGAGGCAATGTTGAACATTTTAGATGCCGTAGTTGCAAATGGTGGTCGAGCTGATAACGGTACCTTTAAATCTGGAAGTTACAAATATATTAAAAATGAAGTAGAAAAACTATTACCAGGGAGTGGTTTGAAGGCGTACCCACATATTGACTCGAAGATAAGGATATGGAAGAAAAATTATGGAGTGATATTTGATATGTTGAACACTAGCTGTTTTGGCTAGAATGATGAGAAAAAATGCATAGTGGTTGACAGTGAAAAAGTATGGAGATCATATGCGGAGATTAGTAAAGAAAATGATTTCTTTTTATGTTATCATTTATAAATATTGTCCTTCATTTGTTTATTATGAATATAATATAATTTATTTTATTATCTTATTTTATTATTGTAGTCCCATAAAGATGCAAGTAATTGGAGAGATAAGTCATTTCCATATTATGAGAGGCTATCAAACATATTTGGAAAAGACCGTGCAACTGGAAGTTCGGCAGAAACTCCAAATGATATGGCTAATACAACACTTCAAAAAGAAATTCATGATGATGATAATGAGATTGATGATGAAGGTTCTCCCATGTCGACTACACTACCTTCAAATTCTCAAAACACTACTCGATCACGTTCATCAAATAGGAGGAGGTCTAAATTAGATGAACAAATTACTGTTGGTATTGACAAAATGGTTTCAGCATTTCACCAAGCCAATGCTGACATGTCTCAGAATATGTTTGAAAGTAGCGAAGATCATGATTACATTGGTAGAGAGCTTGCTTCAATGGGACTTTCCGTGGATGACGAGCTTATTGCCTTAAATTTGATGGTTGAGAAACCTTCACATATAAGGGCTTTCAAAGTATTACGAAATGATCGTAATCGTATGTTGGCTTGTGTTATGATGCTTTTGCGTGAGCATGAGAGGAGAGGTGGAATTTGATTAGAGAGTATGGATTTCTAACTAAACAATGATATTTTGTATTAGTAGTTTGGATTGCAGATGTGTATACTTAAATTATTTGACGTAAACAACTATTGTATTACTTTACTAATTTGTGTTGCTTTTGAAGTATGTATTAACTTTGAACAAATCTTGTGATTGTTTGTTTTATTTATGCTGTGATGGTTTTTAAATGCTATTTGATTGGATTATTTGTTTCAATCTTTATTTCATAGGTTATATATTTAGGAATTATTGAAAAAAAATATCTTATAGTATTGTAAATCTTAGTGAAATATAAGTGTGCAACCTAAAAGGGGGGATGAATTGGTGTTTTAAAAATTATCCTAACAAAACCACACCACAATCCAATCTAATACCTTAATAAATTCAATGAAAGGACAATAATAAGTAAGGGAAGAGAAAAACAAACTCAAGGATTTTTATAGTTGGAGCTGAAAACTAGCCGTTATTAACTACGCGGAAAGCGGATCGCAATTAACCGTTAACCATTTAGGCTGAATTTCAAATAAGCGGTTGACCGTTGGTCACTATCGGTTCACTGTTAATTTCCAGAGACCTGCAAAATAAATTTGGCTTAACTGTTCTTATTAAACGGTTCAAGGTTAGCAAACTGGAAATAATCGGTTCACCCTTTTTCAGTAAACAGTTTACCGTTAATTTTCAGAGACCCGCAAAACAAATTTGGTTTAACCGTTCTTACTAAACGGTTCAAGGTTAGCAAACTGTAAATAATCGCTTCACCGTTTTCAGTAAACGGTTTACCGTTAATTTCCAGAGACCCGCAAAACAAATTTGGCTTAACCATTCTTACTAAACGGTTCAAAGTTAGCAAACTGAAAATAATCAGTTCACCGTTTTCTGTAAATGGTTTACTGTTAATTTCCAGAAACATCATTTTAACAATCCTTTGTAGAACATGCTTTCTGGAAATTATCGGTTAGCCGTTTGATACAGTACCTGCTACAGTGAACTATGTTGCCAAAATTTTAATGCCATAAGCTTCGATCTTTATAAAGAAGGGATATTATCATTTTACTACCAAAGTTTTACTGACATATCATGTCAGTACCAAGGTTTGCCGAAAAGTGCATTTTACTACCAAAGTTTTTCGCGGTTATCATTTCACTACCATTCCGTTAACAAAACGTTAATCTTTAACAGAAATTATGTTAAAAGTCGATTTTACCCCCAAGAGTTTGGTAGTAAAATGATAATTCCCCTAAAAGCTCGGTAGTAAAATGATAATTCTCCTAAAAAGTTGGTAGTAAAATGATAATTTATCTATCAAATTAACAAATAATTTTACTCTTACAGCTGGAAATGTCTTTTTTACCCTTACGACATCAACAAATTTTTAACGTTCTTAACGGAATGGTAGTGAATTGATAAGGACGCAAATGTTTGGTAGTAAAATGCATTTTTCGGCAAACCATAATACTGAAATGAAATGTCAGAATAAGTTTGGTAGTAAAATGATAATATCCCTATAAAGAATTATGATTTTTTTAACTCATATTAAAAAAAATATTAAATTTTTAAAATTTGAGAATTCTATATTTAATATTTTTCTAAATACTAATAAATGTCATTTTCTAAATATATAATTTAATTTACTTACCAAAAATATTAATGCAGTACAGTGTAGTACCAAACATAGTATAACTAAAAATTAATAGCACCAAACATTATACAATATTATTATAATACAACGTCTAACGAATAGATAATATAATACACCAAAGATTAAAATAATATAATCACATAATACAATCTGATGTACAAACACCCTTAGTCCAATAAAAAGTAGGACAAAAGCGTATTTTAAGTTTAGTACATGGTCAGTCCCTTTATTTTTTAAAATACCATAAAATATTCTCCACATTACTTATCTTACTATTAATTCTAGATTCATAAGAGTAAAAATATATTTTTTTGCTAAACTTTAAAATTAAAAAAAACTATTACAATACCTTAGATTCATAATAGTGAAATCATATTTTCACACTTATATTCTTCAAAACCCTAACTTTAAGAACTTAAATGACTTACATTTTTAAAGCTCTTAACAATTTTTCTCGCTATAAAATTTTTTCTATTGAAAGTGTAGTCTTGCGATAGATGTCAAAACTGTCGGCGAAGGAAGTTGGCTTACTCTGGTACTTGTTATATTGGTCTTGTTCATTTATTTATTTTTTAATCTTCCATGTGTAGTTCAGTGAAAAGAAATCATTATTTGTTTTCGGTATTTCTTCACAAAACTAAAATTCCATATGCCAAAAGTTTTACGGTTTTTTTATTAATTTTTTAAAATCTTTTTTAACCCTTTCATGGTTGTTTCGTAGCTTAATATTAGTAGTGGAATGGATTTGTAATTGAAAAGAAATTATTTTAACTTCACTTGATTGAGTATTTTTTGGAGTAGTGGAATGGATTTGTAATTGAAAAGAAATTATTTTAACTTCACTTGATTGAGTATTTTTTGGAAAAAAAAATCATAATCATACAAAGTTCTAAAATGTCGATTTTGTATTTATGAATTCATATGTAATAGATTTAAGTTTATGATATTTTTTCTTCATCTTTGTGTTGCTAGATTCAAAATGAGTCAAATCAGCATTTCAGTTCGATTTTTAGGCAAAGATGTGGAGGATGCCGATGCTTATAATCCTGATTCCTTGGGTCTTGCATCTCTTATCAACGATGTCTTGAATAACGTCTTTGGAAGGCACAAGCATTATGATGAGAGCTTTAAGCTGACTAGCATTGTCCCATAGTCCAATGAAGGGATTGAATTGAACAAAAATAAAGACTTTCAAAATTTGAGGTACTTTTGATAGTTTTTTTTTTTTTTTGGTTTATTGGCATTGTCCCATGGTCCAATTAAGGGATTGAATTGAACAAAGATAAAGACTTCTAGAATTTGAGGCATTTTTATTTTTTTTTTATTTTAAATTTTAACAAGAAAAATACATTTTTATCCTCATGAATTTAGAATTAACAATAACAGAGATGACATCAAGGGTGATTTGAGACATTTTAAAAAACAGAATGACTAAACGAATACTAATATTAAAATGCAGAGACTAAATGAGCTTTTGGCTTAAAAAAGTATTTAAATGCTTCTTTCATTTACCTAAGAAGTTCTAAAATATTTCTCTCTTCTATTTTTTTAAGAAGTTCTAAAATATTTCTCTTTTTTTTAATTTTTAAAATCTTTCTATAATTTTCTGAAAAAATAGAAAAGAAAAATTTTAAAAGTGATTAGGTAAATAAGTTTTAATATTATTTTATTTTGTTGATTTTTTTATTATGACCCGACCACAGTAAGATTTCTTTTAAAATCAATTGACATATGATATTATTAATTCAATGGCCAGGACTTGTTTCTAAATTATTTTAACTAACCTCTTAAAAGATGCATTTTAATTCCCTAAAAACTCTTCGTCATGAGTGATTTTTCCCGCTTTCACTCCATAATTTTGGCTCCTGTCAATTTATTCTCTCATCATCATCAACTCTTCTTCTCCTGATAATTAGCCATAAATTTTTAAAAGATCAAATAATAATTGAATCATGAGAGGACTTTTTAAAGTATGAATATGTTAAACTTTTCTGACAAATAGTTTTACATACTTAATTTATTGGTCGGGAATACAATATTCATAAGTACTGTACTCTCCAATCTAGACACCATCAAATAATTATATTTTTTTATTATATGTTAATACATAAGTACAATATTTTAAAAATGCTGTAGCTGACCGTATTTTATAAGAATTTTGGCAACATTATTTAAAAATTTTAGAAATAAACCATTTTAACTTTTAAATTAGAAAGTCTTCATGAATTAATATTAGTTAATTGGTATTGCGAAACTTCGCTTTCTTTATCTTTTTTTTTTGGGCTTTTTAAATGTCACGGTCCTCTTGGACATCAAGCAGTAGAGCTATATAATAAAAATTCTGCAGCAACGGTATAACTTTACCAGTTGATTCTCTTGCTTCACACTTCTGAGAGTGAGGGAGAAAGAAGAGAGGAGAGAAAGAGATGGGAATCTACGATTACATTTCTTGGACAGTGGACTCAATTAAACGCAACACACCGAATCTAACCGCCGTTAAGGGCATGTGCTGGTATTCCTACGATTACAGCCGTGCTGCTGTTACGAACATCCATAACGCCGTTACAGTCAACGGCAAAGCCGTCGTTGAGAAAGTTAACCAGCACTTGCCCGATCAAGAAACAAGGTCAGAGATCGCCAACAACTTGGTCAAAAGCTCCGCCCATTTCGCCTTCAAAGAGGGGCTTAAGCTCCTTCCTGGTTTGCATGCAACCTTTTATTTTATGATGATATTACTACTCGCTATTTGTTTTCATTTTTTTAAAAAAAAATATTTATTTGTTTTTGTCTTCTTTCTATATGCTAGACGATTATTTGATGTCTGAAAATAGTTTAAGGGTAAGTGATTTTTTTTTTAAATATTGTTACGACCTACGAGGATGTTTCGTCCGTACTATGAGGATCAATGTGACCAAGTTGTTCACTTGGGATTTTTTCAATCTCACAAACTGCAGTATGTGATCTCATTTTGAATTGGGTTACATCGTAATTGGTTGGTTCATAATGCTGGATATCTAGCAAGACGAACCAGTTGGCTTTGGCATGGGTCTCTGTCGCTTCTGTTTGTAAGGGGGCTTTGTGCCTGCCTTTCACTAGAGAAGTGAAACATGCATGACAGAGGTTTCATTTGCCACTAGTTTCAGTTACATTTCTGGGTTTGTAGCAAAATATTTCATGCAGTTCTGGCTGACATCTTTAGATGATTCTATGTTAGTTTGCTGTTGCAATGCTCCAAAAAGGCCCCCGTGCCACTCGATAATTCTTTAGAGATCTTTGGGACTTGGATTGGTGGGGTTCTCATCATACCCTGCACCAGAACGCCAATGGCATCAGAGTTTATAAGTTCTGTAAATTAGTTTGTGTTTTCACTTGTAGCTAATGCTATCTTAATTACTTGTAACTTCAAAATGCCTTGCTTATGGAGCACACGCTCTCTGTAAAGATAGAAAGTGTTTGCATGGTGTGGCTTGTTAGTTTCCCTTCTAAATTGATAATTATTTTCAGGTGGATCCGCAGTTTTCAACATTGTAGATCGATCCCTCCCCTATGATAAGAACAAGCTGCAAAAGAATAAAGATCTGCTAGAACTGAAAGACAAGGTTGAAAGACTGGAGAAAGAACTCTGTGATTATAAGAAATTACTTGACAAAACTGAGATACAAAAGCCAACAGTGGAATTAAAGTCCAAGAACACACTTGATTTGCATCAAAAACCAGAAGACGTGATCAGAGCTTTCATGATGACGGAGTTTATGGGTAATCGTTTCTTGGATGGCCTAATTGTTCCTGAGATTAGATCAAGGAAGCACCGTCAGTATTAAGTATGTTAAACAAAATGGTCCCTGAACAAGTCACTGTATGCTCTCTCTGTATAATTAGACATCCTTCTGCACAATCACAGATTCATTCTGTGTGAACTTGATTGTCTTGTTGAGTCTTCTTGCTATATAATTCATGGTACTATGTTAATGTCAGCATGTTATATAAGTGTAAACTTTCAGCTTCTGAATGGTCTGGCTTTTTAAGTCAATATATTCGATGCTTTGTTGTTAATTACACTTTATTCAACTTGAGATCCCTGCAAGTTGAAGAATGTTTCTGAAAATCTTGCGGATGGATGATTGCAGGGAAATGCGTTAATTTTTTTTTTATTATTATAAAAGGGCTCACGAAGAGCTAAGGCAACACTAATCGGGAGTGTGCCACTCCATAAGCATCCTTACAAAGTAAACCAACCATATCAGGAGGTGGAGAATGAAAAACATGCAAGCCTATGGGAGTAGTTAAACTATAAGAGGCAAGGAAATCGGCAGCACAATTTGACTCTCTGTATACATGCTCCAATTGAACACTCCAATCACGCTCTAGAAGTTCCTGAATGGCCTTGACAAGAATAGTATTCTCATTCGTGGGAATAGAAGCCTGCGCCAGAATCTGCACTATGCTCTTGTTGTCCACTCCAACGTGTAGCCTCCTAAAACCATTTTCCCAAGCCATTTTCAAGCCATGCAGCAGACCCATAGTTCAGCTGAGAGTACTGAACACGTTCCAAGGTTAACTGTAAATCCCAGAAGCCAATTTCCATTGAAGTCTCGAATCAAACCACCCGCTCCAGCAGAACCAGCTCCCTTCTTGGCTCCATCAGTGTTCAAACTCACATTCGGCCATATAGGAGCTTTCCAACGGATCATTTTTTCCACTCTCTGGTTCCTTACTGTCATAGGTTGTTGGATAAACCTTAATATCTCATGCGTCCTAGCTTTAATGTCTGTAGAAATAAAGTCACTATCCCACGATCCATGATTAAAGAGGATATCATTCCTCCAAAACCATATCCTCCACACCGCTACTCCAAAGCACATTCTCCAAAATTCTTGACTTGCATTGTTATGTCCTTTCCCCAGATTCATCTGAAGCCATTCATTAAGATTGCAAAAGAAAAACTTGGGATTATAATGCGTTGGCAAGAGCTGAGACCATACCCTCTTAGCTGTAATACAATCACGAAGAGAATGAAGGATATCCTCAACCGATCCTCCACATCTATCGCAAAATATAGAAACATCAAAGTGTCTCCTGTAGAGTTCCTCCCGAGTTTTTAGCCGACCATGCAAGAGAAGCCAAAGAAAAACTCAAATGCTATGAGGACCCTTCTAGTTCCAAGCCAAACGCCAATCATTCGGAGGTCCACCACCCATAGAATCATCCAGGAACTCATAGGCAGACTTTACTGAAAAATTTCCATTAGATGACACTCCCCAGAAAAAATTATCATAGCCATGAGAAGCTGTTGGCGGGTGGATTGAAGCAATCTTGAGAAGAATATTGCTGGGCAGCATGTGACTAAACAAAGACCAATTCCAGTTACCCGTTGTATCAGCAAACTCAGCTACCTTCCTGTTGATTAACTCGGTCGGAATTGGTTGACTCACAAACTCAGCTAAAGGTCTCAAGTTTGTCACCCAACAATCCCACTAAAATCGAACTGGCTCCCCATTGCCAATGGTCTACCGGATTCCCACTCGAGTTTTCTCCCAAACTTTTCCCATCGCTTTCCACAAAGGGGAACCATATCGAGTAGGTAAAAAAGTAGGAATCTCATCCAGTTGAACTCCGTATTTTGTTAGCAGCACTTGAGTACTAAGCTTGGTAGGTTCAGTAACCAAGCTCCAAGTGTTCTTCATCAGGAGAGCATGGTTCATGATGTCCAGCTTTTTAAAACCGAGACCCCCTTTAGTTATCAGAGTGCAGATCATATCCCAACTAACTAAACTCATTTTTTGGTGATCTGCCGACCCACTCCAAATAAAACGCCGACATAGCTGATCAATCTTCATTTTTATACTTCTAGGCAGATTGATAGTTTGCATTGTGTAAATAGGAATGGCTTGTATCACTGATTGTGCCAAAGTAATTCGACCCGCTAAAGACAGATAAGAAGCATTCCACCTAGAAAGCCTCTGATCAACCTTATCAATAATATTCTGGTAAGTTTGCTTCGAAATCCGATTATGAAGCAATGGGACACCCAAATACTTCCCCAAGTTATTAGTCACCGAAACACCAAGCTCAAAGCTGATTCGGGAAGCCTCCATAGCTGAAGTATTATTGGAAAAATAAACTAAAGTTTTGGACTTATTAATCTTAGCTCCCGAATGCGCACAAAACTCTTCCATAACTTTATTGATAATTCCAGCTTGCTGCCTAGAAGCCTCTGAGAGCAATAAAAGATCATCCGCAAAGAACAAGTGACTTAAAGGAGTTCCCAGTTTTGTTAGCCGAATTGGTTTCCAAAGACCTTGCTGAATCGATCTAAAGATCCCATGACTAAGGCGCTCAATACATAGAACAAAAATATAAGGCGAAAGTGGATCACCCTGTCGAACGCCCCTGCAAGGACTAAAATCTGAAGTAAGATCGCCATTCCAAAGCACATTCATTCTAGCTGTCGTAATACAAGCCATAATGATGTTGATAAACCCAATAGGTAACTTCAGCTCCTGAAGTGTTTCGTAAACAAAATTCCAGCTAAGCCTGTCATACGCTTTCTCAAGATCCACTTTTATTGCCATAAAGCCTGTACGCCCTTTTTTCCTCCTCATGGAATGAATAATCTCCTGTGCCACTATTATGTTCTCTGTAATATGGCGGCCAGGTACAAAACTGGTCTGGTGAGGACCAATCAATTCCGGGAGTAGTTCTTGCAGTCTGTTAGCAATAATCTTGGTAATTGTTTTGTAAGCTACAGTACAGAGGCTTATAGGACGGTACATTTTAAAAGAAGTAGGGTGCTCCGTCTTAGGAATGAGGACAAGCAAAGTTCTATTTATCTCCGCCGGAATATGTTGTGTGTGAAAGGCATCCTTTATTACCTTGCAGAAAGACTTACCCACAATATGCCACTGAGTCTGGTAAAAAAGAGCATGTAGCCCATCTGCTCCTGGTGCTTTTAGAGGGCTCATACTGAACACAGCCTTTCGGATTTCCTCTTCCTCAATCTCAGCAGCTAAATTTGTCAAACGATATTCATCAATTTGTGAGAAAGCACCACAAACCTGGTACGGTTCATACACCCTTTGCTTCGATGTGTACAAGTTAGAGAAAAAGTTAGATATGCCGAGATTACAGGACTTTGACAGGATTATTTACAATATCTAAAAATTACATGTTTTCACAAAATGTAAAAGTAATGGCATATTATATTTAACAAACTTTTAATGTTAGTTAATATTTTCTTTGTCTTTAGACTTGTTTGGAATTGAGATTAGATAATTGTAATTTAAAAGTTACAGTCTTAAAATATTTAGTAAAAATTAATTGTTGTAACTTTGAAGTGATGTTGATATGATTTTTCATTTATATGATAAAAAATTTATTAAATCTTCAATAGTTTTGTCAAAATTATTATTTAAAAAATATATTTATTACGTATTATTAATTTTATTTTATAATTATAGCTTTTTTTTTTTTAACAACTATAGCTTAAAAGTCTTAGTACCTTAATTCCAAGTAGGATAACTTCCACTCAAACAATAAAATGTGATCACAAAAAATTCAAAATTTGATTTGAAAAATCCACCAACCAAACCGCTAAATCATGAACCTTTAATGCAATTTTGGCTAGACTATAAGCCTTTTGATTTGCATATCTAATAATATGCTTAATTAAGAGACAACTAGATACTTAGTACATCATGTTATTGAAATGTCAGCACCAAAAGCCAACTTTTTAATAAACATGTGACTGGCATGCAAGCTTGCACAAATAGACAAATTGTTGAATTGAGTTTTGGCCATTATTTAGGCTATAAATAAAAAGGTGATGAGAGCTTGAATTGCATCCCAAAAATTACGAGTGTTGAGAGAAACAATTCAAGTGAAGAATTGTTGAAAGAGTGAGCAATTGGAGAGTGCGTGTAATTGAGATGTTTTTTCTTTCAAGTATATATGAGAGTAGTGGATGTATTTGGATTTTGAGAAGTGAGACTTCTTTACTCAAATTTTGTACTCTAATAATAATTAGTAATACAATTATTTTCTCTTACTCCCGTAAATGTAGGCATAATTACCGAACCACGTCAATTTTATGTCATGTATTTTTCTGTAATTATTTAGTGCTCTTAATTCCGCATTCGGAACACAACACATGTATCATCTTCAGCTAACAGAAGAGCATAAGCCTGAACATGATCAACATCAGTTGTTTAAGCACACATTCACATATTTCAAGTTGTTTATAACAACTCGGACCTTTTAGTCTTTTTAAAATTTTTATTAAAATTTTTAAATCAAATATTTTTATGAAAGTAGCATTGTTGTATACAATTCTGTAAAGTAATCAGTAATCTTAAAAAAATTGTGAGAAGGTCTTTGCTGATTCAATCCCTATCAATATGGTGCACCTCTCATAGAATTTTTAAGATTGTGCGCTGTTATTTATTTTTTCACTTTTTAACTTTTTAAGATGCATAACATGGAGTTCAAGAAGAATTAAATAACAGCATTCATCCTTAATTATTTGTTTATATTAGAAAAATGACCTTGAAAATCTAAAGCCTAGTTAAAGCATTGGACCTTTGGCAGTTGATTTACGTAATACGAGCAAGTGTCTCGGGAAATAAAACCGAATTAATGCAATCACGTCTCTAGAATTAATTGTTGATTTAATCGAGAAAACTATAAATGTCATGGGAAGTCTAAAGCCTTGCGCGCGCGTGTGTATATATATATAATTACATACATCAAAACTTCTCTACAATCATATTCTATACAGATTAATCTCTAAGTAGTCACAAAAAAAAATTTAAGCTTTAGTTTTAATTGGTTATAAATAAGAATAAATTCTATATCATAATAACTTATAGTATTTTTAAATCTCATCTTTAGAAACTTGTCTCCATATAATAATAATTTATATGAATTTTGTAAAAAGATATATGTTAATTTTTTAAAATTATTTCTATCTCTTTTATCAATATCTATACATTAGATTTGATATGTTCCGTTAATTAATTATTATGGTATGTTTATTCTTTGGAATGAGAAATGAGAATGAGGAATCATTTCTATTGTGTGTGTTTACTTGTAAAAATTGAATCAAATAATAGGAATCGAAATGATAGGATCTACCAAATTTGGAAATGAGAAATAAAAATCTCATTTCTGATGGGGTGAGAATGAGATTCGAATTTCTTGGAGTGACTTTCTTAGCCCTAATAAAATATAAAAATCCTCATAATAATAATAATAATAATAATAACAACAACATCAACAACTGAGGACATTTTAATAACTTGTAATAATCCATTTGATTCCAAAACAAACAAAAACACATCAATGAGAATACACATCATTCCGATTCCGATTGCGATTCATGTAATTAGGTAAACAATTTATTCTTATTCCAACTTATTCTAATTTCAACCCATTTCAATTTCAGCTCATTTTAATTGTCGCGAAGTAAACTAACATAGTGCATATTTTATCTCTTTATCACTTGCACTAAGAATGACTAAGCCAAAACAATAATTTTTTTTAAATATATCTTATTAAGTTATAACCACCTCATAATAATAAAAAAAAATTATTCTCAACATTATAATTACAGAAAAGGTTTTATTGTATCTAAAATTTGCCATGTTGTGTATAATTAGTGTAGAATTTCAGTCGTAAAGCAATGAGATTCACATTCTAAAAAGAAGCAAGCTAGATGGGAATTTACGATGACATTGTCAATATCCATAAAGCTGTCCATAACACTATGGACTAAGGCAGTCGACGGCAAAACTGTCCGAGAAAAATTTTATATATAGCACTGAGGTGGTGGGAAGATCCTATCAAGTGGCAGAGCTGTTGGGATTAGTCTCATAAATCATATTGCGGTCAATGAAGGCCTTAAACAGGTCCCTGGTTTGCATGAAATAAGCCCTCGATTACTTTTTATTTAATTGTGCTAAAGTGTTTAATATACGAGAGTAAATTATACTTGAACGTTAAGTTTTATATAAAATTGCACTTGACAAATAGAATAAACACAATAATGAGATTGCGTTATCAAAAATATCTTTTTATGGTTACTGATTAAGTCTGTTGTTTGAAATGTGCCTGCGACTTGGCGTATTTTGCCATCTACAGTTGAAATTGGTTAAAATTTTTCAGTTGAATCTACAGTTGCATAGATTGCATCTAGATCACTCCCCAGTGAGAAGGAGAAGTTGAAAAAAAAAAGTGATAGATGAGATGGAAAAGATGGAGAAAGAACTCGGAGAATATAACAAATCATTTGAGAATTAACTTTTGGACCGAGGCCTAACGAAAGACCTGGCATGTGATTAATTAGTAAAATTTGAAAAAACAAACGTACAATTCTTTTCAATGATCTTGTTTCTAAGGAGACAATATAAATCACATAACGCCCTAGACAATATCAGCTTTTTTTTAAAAAAAATCAAATGAAAATAAAAACAAAATTGGGGTATCCTTGTGATCGCACTGAGGCCGAGAAATAACGGAAAAGCCTTTATCAAAACTGGAACAAAGAGAAGCATCCAAGGCGTTGTCGACAATGCCAGCAGAAATAGTGGCAAAAATAGAAGCGACGGGGTGAAGAAAAAGAGCGCAGCCATAATCAGGAGAAGCATTAAAAAGTGGGGCAATGGCAGCGCCAACAATGGCAGCAACAACAGTGACACAACCATGACCACAATTTATGCAGGCACCAAAAGCTGGGAACCTTCTTCCGGGGAAATAAGACTGCAAAGGACTTGAACTCTCCCAATAGTGCCTAGGATTTTGCTTATGCCTTGGCCTTGTAGTCCCTTCAAATAGGACAGAAATCGAAAGTATATTCAAGTTAGGAATCCCCTCATCTGTAGGAAAACTCCTTTAACACCCAGGAGTTTCAAGAAAATTAAGACTCCTAGTGGCTAGTGGGGTAGTGGGTCATCTATCTAGATTAGGACATGTTAAATGTCAGCATTGGTGTAATACATGTAAATCAAGTAATATTAAAAATAATAGCTAAAAAAAAAACAGAGAGAGAGAAAACTGCTGCCACAAAAAAAGTTCAACAAATCAACAACTTTCAGGCTCAAAGGATCTCATATAAATATCATCAACTTATACTGTTTTGCTGCCACCAGATTACACCACATTGCCAACCGCAGATAATCACTTAAAACAAAATGGCAAAGGAAAGCCCTCAAAAACCTAGCACACAGAGCAGGCCAAATGACATAGCAACAGAAGACCTATCCAAGCACTAAGTTTCATCATCCTAGAGACATGTTGACATTTGGGCACAAAGTATGGAGTCAGTTGAATTATATTTGTCCAGAGCGGCACTAGTTCGCGATTGACACACCTGCAACAATATTAGTAGACCTGAAAGAACAATGGTTCACAATCCTTTAAAAGAAATTAATGAGTATTTTAAATTCACCAGATTGAAATTGAACAAATTGCATAAGGCAAATGTAAACAGGAAGCCGATTCTAAAACTGCGCACCACTTTAACAATTGTGTAAAGAAAAATATTATTTATCAAGAAATATATTTATTCATGCTTCGAAAATGCTTGCAGCCGTCAGGAAACTTCTACTCATCCCCACTGAAAGATAAATTCCGTAATTCTTATAAATTTTATTATCAGATTCCGTGATTCTTAAGGAGCAACACTCTTGAAGACAAAAAATAGAAATTCACAAAATGAAGGCAATGATTACATATTGTAAAAATAGCATGGTGTAGATTAAACAGCACCATCTACAGTCATGCCCAGAAAGGCAACTGGTAGAAAATATCAATTACGTTACCATCTGAGGTAGAAGGAAAAGGAAAGATTAATATTGCAGTTAATGAACAATATTCGTAAACATCTTATAACATCAGGATGAACTGCACATGAATAAAATGAGGGGCCACTCAACATAAAGTGGGTAATGAAGTTGAGCTTTTGTTGCAGCCACTTTAAGGGCGAAACTCAGAAACGAAAGGCAGAAGAAGGTTGCTGAGGCTGACACTAAATTGCTTGGAGAAATTTTCACTGAGAAGTTCAACGATCTAACCTTTGAATAGTTTGCAACAGATACACCCCTTTGATACATACGATAGACATGGAATAAATGAAAACATATTGACGACAAGAATGTAGAGCTGCTAATCTTTTGTTAAGAAAAGATTTGCACTTAAGACCCATTGCAACTCTAATCCACCCCTGAATAGCTAAGTTAAATACAAAAAGACTTAAGGATGTTGAACTTTTACGCAAAAAGAACATTTGGTATCTATGTGACTATGTGCTCAAAAAATACATAATGGACGATGATCTGCAAATGGGCATATTAAATAATCATTGAACAGAAAACCAAACGCCTTGAGCAACCAATCCTAAAGAACAGGGAAACTCTACCCACTAAATAACAAATGCAAACTGTACAGACATACAGACCATCCCACAACCCTTCCTACAATAAACATGAGTGGAGTTTACCACTGAAAAGAGAAGCTAGTTCACAGGGTCAGTCCAGGAAAAAGCAACTCCAGCTCCTTTTCCTTTGAAGAGGTCCTCTGACGTAAAGAAAAACAAAACAATGAGAAAATGAGCATTAAATTTCTATTACACACACAAAACAGCTTTCATATCTAACAAAACCATATAGTTAAAATTACACAATTCACTAAAATACTCTAAACCAGTATGGTAAACTTCAAATAAGTCAGACTGAGTCTAAACAATTGCATGAACAAATTATTGTATACCAGCTGAGACATCAGTTGAAGAATTTTATTGAGTACACGCAGGCAATGACTGGCATAAGCGCTGTTTGCAGGAAGCTTGTTCATTCATTTCACTTCTTCTTGAACAGCCGCCTTCTTCTCTTCATTCCCCATTTTCCGCCATATATCTCCAAACTGGGGAGGAGCTGCAGTGCCCATAATCTGTTCAAAATGACCATACAATGGCAATATTAGTCTAAAATGAAAATCAAAGCACCATTTGGCAACATGCGAATTATATGAATGATCTACAATTCCGAAACAATTCTTTGGGCTAGAAAATTAACAAAGAACTAGTAAATTTTATTAGTAGTTCATAAAGTTACTTTTAATTTTGCAAGTTACTACTCAATTTTCTCAAAATTCTTTTTTTTTTTTTTAATTCAAATTACAAACCAAAAATCTTCTTTGTCACTATCTATACTTCCATTCAGAACTAATGATTAATGGGTATGGGCAATTGAATACAATCAAACACAATGAATGAATTCAAAACACCAACAAAGAAAGCAAGAAAGAAGAATTTTTTTTTTCCTTCAATACTTAAAAAGATCATGGCAATAAAACAAGACTAGCCATGGAATCAAATCTCAATTATGACTTGGGTTTTTATGAAGAACCTAAATTCAACATCTCAAGGATGAAACTGATTCCGACACCAGCTTTAGAAATTTTAACCCATCATTAATTTGTGGTAATATTTTTATTTACTTTTCTCCATCTATTATTATTGGTCCATTTCAAAGTGATTAGTATATATCTGAAAATATTACTTGATGAACACTCAAATAATTTAATGCACCTACCCACACCCAATATAAATTTTTCTCATTATTTTGTACTAAGTTATCATGATTTAAAATTTTAAGCAATTGAGTTTTGTATTATGTATACAAGATAAATAAGTTATCTCATGGTTGATGTTGATCAAAGAGTACCGGACCTATACAAAGCATTCCTATTTCAATGCACCGTATTAAGCATTTCTATTTAGAAGCACCTTATAAAGGCCTCATAAGCACAAACCCAAATTAAATTACAACATTCAAAACATACTATTCCCTGTTCTTTTGGCGTTCTTTCAAGCATCACATGTTTAAATGCCTACAGCATTTTGGTCTCCATAACTTCCAGTTTTAGTTCATAGAACAAACTTGTTTATGAAACAATAAAAATAAGAAAAAGAGGGAGAGAACAAAACGCAAATTACCAAGATATCATTAAGGCTTCATATACAATCAGTGATCACTGTAACATGATATATCTACAGTAAATCATCTTATATATTGCATTAATTATGTAATATGATCACTTTTAAGGTTAGTGAACTTAACCCCATTTTATAGCCTGGATCGAATGAAAATTCTTTTCTCCTTGGTTTTCAGAAGATCTGATCCATTGATGCCTTCCTTTGGTTTCTTCTTCTGAGGAATTGATCCTTTAGTAGGTTTCACTGATGTCTTGTTTTGTGGCTCTACGTCGTTTATCAGTTCCTGCATTTCTTCCATCTTTGCTTGCATCTCCTTTGCTGATTCAATATCTTTGCATTTATTTTTATCATCTAACAAGAGGGGACATGGTTGATACTTCAATCCATCCAGCACAATCTTATACACTTTCTTCCCACCTGCAAACTCATAAATGGGCAAAACAAATTTTTGTGTAATATTTATCAATGCTCAAAGTTACAAATCCCAGTACAACTGTATGTGTAAGTTTGACCAGGTGCCTATAAGCAGGCCTAGTCTCTATTTTTAAATGTAATCCATATCTAGAGAAACAAACGCTAAACACAGCTTGCAATTGATGTAATCCATATCTAATTTGTAAATGTAATCCATCAGGTTCTCCACTCTCAAACAATCGCCTGCTCTTTCACAGAAGCACAAAGACAAAGCATTTACAACCCAAAACAGGTCAAATATAAAGCAAAATGACTGAAGAGCTGTGCACTCTGATATAACTGAATCGACACAAGAGCTCATACATGACGATTCCAAAAGTCCAAAACATGAGGATATGGTCATATAGTTATCAATTTGTATATGAACAAAAATATTCTCATATTTTTATTGGCTCCCAAAAGGACAATATGAACAAAAACTAACAAGCTATTATATGAATGCTTCACCGCAAAACTGCTAAAAAATCCCTTGAACTGTTGAACATATTCCAGGCGAATAACCGCATATTAGCATCTACATTTCATCATCATTTGATTACTTTCTTTCCATGTTAAGATAGTTTTCCCAAATTCAGAAACAATGGAGAGGCATCCTTCTTGCGCTTAAACTAAGACGCACTAAAAACCTGACCTGCTTACAAAATTGCAACATTGAACTTCAAAGAATTACAATGAATTTCAGTCAGAATCAGGTCTCAACAAACGCTGGACATTACAGAGAATCTGTAGTCGAACCGTACAAATACGGATCCGCATAAATTCAACAAAATGAATATTTCAGTTATGACCGTAAATTTTCTACTCTAGAGAGTTAATTAATTAAAATACAGAAAAATAAAAAATTCTATCAATCTCAAAAAAGCTAACTTCATCACATAATATTGAAATACAGAACGGAATAATGCGAAATTTACTGAAAATAAATTAAGTTAGTACAAAAGCATAAACGAAGAAAAGGCAGTACTAACCAGTGACGCCTTTGAGAGAGACATTGAGGGCAGAATCGAGGGCCAATTCGGTGAAAATTTTCAGGAATCCTCCGATCTTCGCACGACGATTCAAATTGCTGATTGGATGGTGATCTCTGTCGACCTTAACGGCGTCTGCCATCCCGGTGACGGTGTTGGTTCTAAAAAGTTCTAAAGTATTTCTTTTCCTTTCTATTTTTCAAGGAAGTTTAAAATCTTTCTATAATTTACTGAAAAAATAGAAAAGTATTTTTTTTTTGAAAAAATAGAAAAAAAAAAAGTTAGAAAATAGAAAAGAAATTTTTTTTAAAGTTATTAGGTAAATAGGTTTTACTGTATATTTACTTTTGTTAATTTTTTTTATTATGTAAAGATATCTAAGTTATTGGTTTAGATTATTAGTTTTTGTTAAAATCAATTAAATTGTAACATTATTGATTCAATGGTCAGAATTTGTTTCCATATTATTTTGACTAACCTCTAAAATGATGTATTTTAATTTTTTAATGGTGTGTTTGCTTCATGGAATGAGAATAAGATAATTAAATTGTAATATTATTAATTCGATGATTAGTATTTGTTTCCATATTATTTTGACTAACCTCTTAAATGATGTATTTTAATTCCTTAAGGGTGTGTTTACTTTATGGAATGAGAATGAGATAGGAATAAGAACGGGCTTGAATGAGAATGAGAAATGAGAATGAGATTCTAATATTTACTTGGTAAAATAAATAGGAATGAGAATCAATTTATTAAAATACCCATAGTATTAAATAATGTAATTTTTATTAACTATATATATATATAAATATTTTATTATAAAAATGATATTAATTAAAAAATAAAATTAATAATAATAATAAATATTAATAATAACCAAAATAATAAAGTTAATAAAATTTAATAATAATAATAATAATATTTAAAATAATAAAATTAATTGTGATTTGAACGAATGTAGTTCAAGAAATATGAAAAAATTAGAAGGATATAAAAATTAGTTTAGGGAATGAGAGTCCCCAGTCCCAACCCCCATGAGAATGAGATTCGTATTTCTTATTTCTAAATTGTGTGAGATCCAAACATTATATTCTTATTCTTAAATTACATTTTATCAAATAAACATGAATTTCATTCTCATTCTTTCATTTTCATTTCCTAAACTCTCAAGTAAACACACCATAAAACTCTTTATCATGACTAATTTTTCCCACTTTGCTCCATAAATTATTGCCTTTACAAATTTACTCTCTCATCATCACTAACTCTTCTTCTCTTCATAATTAGTCATCGAATTTAGTAATGTCACATGTCAATGAATCTGTTTAGTAATGTCACATGTTAATGAATCTGTTGATGCTAAAATTCAAATGAGTTGGTTAGTGACTCCATCTCAGATCCCTACATCAGTATTAAATTTGTTTAGTGGGTAGCTGCTAGTTGATTCCAAGAAGATCCTCCAACTATGAGTAGATAACATTCAAGCTGATGATCAACAAGTACTTGAAATTACAGAAAAGAGAATGGTCAGAGGCATCGGAAGCTTTTCCAATGTAAACACTCCGATACTCAAGTCAGTTATCGAGTTTTATAGAAAAAACCAAATATGTTATTTCTAGTTTTTTTTTACGAGTAAATAATCTTAAGTAAATGTAATAAAATAATAAAATAAAAATTAAGAAAGAAAGTTCCACTCTCTTGTCATGATTTTCTTGGGATTTTTATAAACACCCCACACCGACGACCTTAAATTGTGACAATAACCATTAATTGATCAAATTCTACCTGGTCAAAGTAGTCTACTCGAGGTCATCAAAATTACCACCTGGTCGAGGTGATCTGCTCAAACTCATATCATCTAGTCGAGGTGGTTTGCTCATGGTCTCAAAATTACCATATGCTCGAGGTGGTCTGCTCAACCATATGCTCATTTTTATTTGGAGGAGATTATGATCACCCTAATTTCCCAAATAGAATCTTTAAAAGATCAAATAATAATCAAATCATGAGATCGAGAGGATTTTTCAAAGAAGAGATTGAAATTTTCTCACAAATAGTTTGTACACTTAATTTGTTAGTTGTGAATATGGTATCCATAGATATTATACCCTGGAACTTAGACATCTTCAAATGAACATATTTTATTAAGTTTTGTTGAATTTTTTATTATATGCTGGTACCTAAGCAGAAAATTCTAAAAATATTGTACGTGATTGTATTTTATAAGAAATTTGGCTATTGGAATTATGTGCTTTTTAAAGCATATTGATTTATTTATTTTCTGATTAATAAAATATTTGCGAAATTTTTTGACATCTTAATTGCATAAATATTTTGAATAAGGTCTAATTAATCACATTATATGTATTTTATGTAATCATCATATGTATTTACAGAAGATATAAATATAAATTATCTTGTGATTAAATAAATTAAGTTCGCAGTTGATAAATAGAGTTGGACGCTTTATTTATATTTAGACTGTAATAAATTCATTAAATGATTTGTCTTAATGACTTAATCATATATAAATTTATTGATTGAACTAAATCATATATGAGATTTAATTAAACTTAAAATGACTGTTAAACTTATTAAATCTCATAAGCATTGATTTTATTACAATCTCAAATTATAATTTCATATTTGTTATTGTCATTTCATTTGAGTTATTAATGGGCGCAATATATATTTGTAGTTAATATTAACGAGTATCTTAGTGGAAGCAATTATGAGGAATGAGATTATAAATTAACAATATAAAATTTATATAATACATCTCTTGACGGGTTTTCGGTATTTGATTATAGAATTCTCCGATCAAAATATGTCAACATAATTAATACGTTGAAAATAATTATTAGAGAAAACCAGTAAGAGTCAAGGAACAAGATGTAATTAAATTGATTGAACATATTTAATTAGCGATGTGGTACAAAAGATTGTTTAGTAAAAAATCAATGTGGCATGGTTGACTTATAATTCAAGATCACTATCCTAGATAGCATAAAATTACGGAGTCAATTCCAATCTTTTAGTAGAGTGGATTTGAAATTAAATAATCGGGATAGTTTAATTATAGACTTGATTATTGTTGCCACTATTGTATATACCCATATGATCCCTAGGTAATCTTATTTAATTAATTGTACTATTATTGATTTAATAAGAAAGATAACTAACTATTTAAGTTAAAAGTCTAAATATATTATTTGGTGGGAAGCTTCATTTAATATGCTTGTGTATAAAAAGACTTGTGTTATTTTACAAGATTGTCCTCTATAACAAGAACAAGTAAGGCTACTTTTCAATTTATCTTTTTTATTTAAATCAAATTTGATTTAAAAAAAGAGTTTTTTTTCTCTTTAATTTTGAGAGGAAAAATTTCTCTTGTTAATTATTTTCAGTATTGATAAAAAGGCGCACATTGATGCTGACAAATTGTGATTTGAAAGCCTAAATATCTTCTAAAAAAATAAAGTTACTATTTCTATATTATGGTAATTTTATGCATTGTATGAGAAACGTAATCCAAATATTTCCGATGAATTTTTTTTTTTTTTTACCAACATTGACAACATTATTTAAAATCATGATTTAGAAGTCTAAATATCAAAAAAAAAAAATTACGATTTCTAAATTATGGTAATTTTATATATTGTATGAAAAAGCGATCCAAATATTTTCGCTGAAAAAGTATTTTTACCGACATTGGCAACATTATTTAAAAATTTTAGAAATGAACCATTATAACTTTTAAATTATAAAATCTTCATGAATTAATATTAGTCAATTGGTGCTGGAAATTTTTTTTGCTTTTTAAATGCCACGGACACCGAGTACCAGACCTATATAATAAAAATTCTGCAGCACCGGTATGACTTTCCCAGTTGATTCTCTTGCTTGAGAGAGAAAGAAGAGTGGAGGGAAAGAGATGGGAATCTACGATTACATGTCTGCGACAATGGATTCAATTAAACGCAACACACCGAATCTAGCCGCCGTTAAGGGCATATGCTGGAATTCTTACGATTACAGCCGTGCTGCTGTTACGAACATCCATAACGCCGTTACAGTCAACGGCAAAGCTGTCGTCGAGAAAGTTAACCAGCAGTTACCCGATCAAGAGACAAGGTCAGAGATCGCCACCAACTTGGTCAAAAACTCCGCCTATTTCGCCGTCAACGAGGGACTTAAGCTCGTTCCTGGTTTGCATGCAACCTTTTATTTTATGATGATATTACTACTCGCTATTTGTTTTCATATTTTTTTTTAAAAAAAATTATTTGTTTTTGTCTTCTTTCTATATGCTAGATGATTAATTGATGTCTGAAAATAGTTTAAGGATAAGTGATTTTTTTTTTTTAAATATTGTTACGACCTACGAGGATGTTTCGTCCGTACTATGAGGATCAATGTGACCAAGTTGTTCACTTGGGATTTTTCAATCTCACAAACCGCGGTATGTGATCTCATCTTGAATTGGGTTACATCGTAATTGGTTGGTTCATAATGCTGGATATCTAGCAATAGTTAGTTATTCAGGTTGTTTCTAGGAAAGACAAGACGAACCAGTTGGCTTTGCCATAGGTCTTGTCACTTCCATTTGTAAGGGGTTTTTGTTCCTGCCTTTCGCCAGAGAAGTTAAACGTGCGTGATAGAGGGATTATTTGCTACTAGTTTCAGTTACATATCTGGGTTTGTTGCAACATATTTCATGCAGTTCTGGCTGTCATTTTTAGATGATTCTATGTTAGTTTGCCATTGCAATGCCCCAAAAAGGGTCCCAGTGCCACTCGATAATTCTTTAGAGATCTTTGTGACTTGGATTGGTTCATCATGCTCCGCACCAGACTACCAATGGCATCAGAGTTTATAAGTTCTGTAAATTAGTTTGTGTTTTCACTTGTAGCTAATGCTATCTTAATTACTTGTAACTTCAAAATGCCTTACTTATGGCGCGCATGCTCTCTGTAAAGATAGAAAGTGTTGGCGTGGTGTGACTTGTTAGTTTCTCTTCTAAATGGATAATTATTTTCAGGTGGATCTGCAGTTGCCAACATTGTATATCGATCCCTCCCCAGTGATAAGAAAAAGCCGCAAAAGAATAAAGATCTGCTAGAACTGAAAGATAAGGTTGAAAGACTGGAGAAAGAACTCCGTGATTATGAGAAATTACTTGGCAAAACTGAGATACAACAGCCAACAGTGGAATTAAAATCCAAGAACTCACTTGATTTGCATCAAAAACCAGAAGATGTGATCAGAGCTTTCATGATGACAGAGTTTATGAGTAATCATTTCTTGGATGGCCTAATTGTTCCTGAGATTAGATCAAGGAACTACCGTCAGTATTGAGTATGTTAAACAAAATGGTCCCTGAATAAGTCATTGTATACTGTCTCTGTATAATTAGATATCCTTCTGCACAATCACAGATTCATTCTGTGATGAACTTGATTGTCATTGTTGAGTCTTCTTGCTATATAATTCAAGGTACCATGTTGATGTCATCATGTTATGTAACTGTAAACTTTCAGCTCCTGAATGGTCTTACTTTTTAAGTCAACGTATTCGATTTTGTGTTGTTAATTCTACTTTATTCAACTTGAGGTCCCTGCAAGTTGAAGAATGTTGCTGAAAATTTTCCTGATGGATGATTACAGGGGAATGAGTTCATTTAATGCAGGGAAATGAGTAGGATCTGCCAAGATTACATGGCTTTGACAAGACTACTTAGAATATTTGAAAATACATGTTTTCATATAATCTAAAATTAATAACATGTTATATTTAATAAAATTTTAATATTAGTTAATTTTTCTTTAGCTTAAAGGATAAATTTCATTCAAAAAGCAAAACGTGGTCACAAAGAATTCAAAATTTGAGTTCGAAAATCCTCCAGCCAAACCACTAAATCATGAACCTTTAATGCAATCTTGGCTGAGACTATAGGCCGTTTGATTTGCACGTCTAGTAATATGCTTAATATAATAGACAATGCTAGATACATAGTACATCATTTATCACCTTCACCAAACAGAAGAGCTTTAGCCTCCTCAACATGATCAACATCAATGGCTTAAGCGCACACATTCACGCATTACAAATTATTTATGAGAGCATTTTCAAAAGATTTTATAAATTTTACTTTTAAAATATTTATTTACTTACTTATGTGGTTAATATATATTATTCAATTTTACTATTAACATTTCCAAAAGACTTTAATAGAAGATTGAAAAAATATATTTTTCTCTAAAAGACTCTTCAAATTAAAATGAGTTAATATTATTTTAATTAAATAACTATTTTTCTAAAGGAAAAGTCAATAGTAATTAAAACATCTCTCTCTCATTCTCTAACAAAAAATAATAAAATATAAATTGAAGAGAAAAAAATAACTCTCCAAATTTGAAGAGAGAGTATAATTTCTTATTTGAAAAATCTTAATTAGAGTATCTTTTGGAGACTTAAATACTGATGTGTCTCTTCAAATAAGTAATAAAATATTATTTAAAAAGTTTTTTTAGTGATGCTCTAACTAATTTGCATGTTTTAGTCTTTTCAAATTTTTTGTCAAAATTTTTTAACTCAAATTTTTTATCCAAGTAGCATTGTTGTACACAGTTATGAAAAGTAATCAGTAATCTTAAGAAATTGTGAAAAGGTCTTTGCTGATTCTTATCAATATCGTGCACCTTTAGTAGAATTTTGAATCTTTCATAGAATTTTGAAGATTGTACAGTATTATTTACTTTTGACTAGTTAAGATGCAAAACATAGAGTTCAAGAAGAATTAAATAACATCATTTATCCTTAATTATTTATTGATTTTAGCAAAATGGCCTTGAAAATCCAAAGCCTAGTTAAAGCATTTATCCTTTAGTGGTTGATTTAAGTAAAATAAAACCTAATTAATGTAATCACGTATCTAGAATTAACTGTTGATTTAAGCAAGATAAGTATAAATGTCTTGGGAAATCTAAAAGAAATGTCTTGGAAAATCTAAAAGCCTAATATATATATATATAAGGAAAATGAGATTCTTATCACAGTGAGAGCTACAGTTAGCACAGAACGCTGCGTTTTGTACTAACCATAAACTCTCACAGTGACACACACAACTCACACAACACGTGCAATTGACACAACACTCACCAAATCTTCACCCAACTCATGCATCTCACCTCTCTGTGCTCTCTCAGTTGTCTCTCTCTCTCTCTCTTCACCTGTCGCTCATGCATCTCACCATGCTCCCTTTTCACCGCCGCCTCTCTCTCTCTCTCCCCCTTCTCTCTCCCCATGGGTCTCTCCACAGCTGGCGCGGGTCTCCATCGAGAATGCTTCAAACTCATCAAGAGTGGTGGTAAAAACAACGGTTTCAATCAATAACGGAGTCGCCTTGGCTCGAAAGAAGTAATAGCAGAAGTAATAACAGTAGTATTTGGCGGGGATTTTGAGTACTTTTTGTTCCTGTTTGTCCGTTAATTAATTAATTTGGAAAAAGAACAATGTATTTGACAAATTAATAATGGGGATGGTCGGATGTGATTAAGAGGATGGTGAACATAATAATGGTTTAAGAAGACCAGGGTTTTGATCGACAAAGTGGATTGAAAAAATCTAGAGCAAAGGTTGTGATGAATGGGGCCCAAAATTGATTTTTGGTTTTAAAGAGTGGCATTTTGATTTTTCAGTTGTGCAATTTTTTTTTTTTTTTGGCCAAAATTGCATGGGAACCAACTTTTATTATCAGTTTGGTTGTTTTCTGGCAATTACGCTGGTTGAAAGAGGTGCCGTGAGAGATGCAATCAATGGGCTAGAGAAAGAGTAGATGGTCAAAATGGAGAGAGCTATTGGAGAATGTGGTCAGATTTATGGCTTGAGTGAGGTGAGATTTGGGGAGGAAAAATGTGTGTGTTGTGAGCCGTGCATATGTATGTGAGCTGCGTGTGTGTTCAGTAACATGCCTTCACAAAACGCACCGTTTTGTGCTAACTGTGGTGCTCTGAGAATATCGGTGTTGTATATAATTACATCCATTAAAACATCTCTATAATGATACTCAATTCAAGAGTAACCTCTAGGTAGTCACAAAAAAAAAATATTATAGTCCCAATTGGAGCCAGTTATAAATAAAAATAAACTTTATATTGTAATAACTTATAATATTTTTAGATCCCATCTTTAGGAACTTGCCTCCACATAATAATAATTTATTTGAATTTTACAAAAAATATATGTTATTTTTCAAATTATACCTACTCTTTTATGATATCAATACATTAATTTTGACATGCTCCATTAATTAATTATTATGGTGTGTTTACTTCTTGAAATGAGAAATGAGAGCGAGGAATCATTTCATGGAAATGATGGGATCCACTAAATTTGAAAATGAGAAATGAAAATCTCATTTCTATTGGGGGAGGGTGAGAATGAGATTTTAATTCCTTGGACTAACTTTCTTACACCTAATAAAGTACAAAAATTCTCATATACATTAAAATAACAACAATAATAATGATAATAATAGTAATAATAATTGCCTGCTACGTGTGTATGCTACAGTAATTCTTAAATCATTATGTCAAAAAAAAATAGTAATAATAATTATTATAATAATGTTAATTGAGGACAATCTAATAACTTGTAACAATCCATTCGATTTCAAAATAAAGTAAACACATAAATGAAAATACAGATCATTCTAATTCCGATTTTGATTCATGCCCTCAAGTAAGCAATTTATCTTATTCCACCTTTTTCTAATTTCAATTTATTCCAATTCCAATCCATTTTAATTGCTGTGAAATAAACACACCATTAACATAGTGCATATTTTATCTTTATATCAATTGCACTAAAGATAATTAAGCCAAAGCAATAATTTTTTCAGATATATTTTTATTTAATTATAATCTCCTCATAGTAAAAATAAAATAAAATCAGTCTCTATGATTATAGAAAGATTTTATAGTATGTAAAATTTTCTACGTTGTGTATAATGAGTATAGAATTTTAGTCATAAAGCAACGAGATAAACATCCCAAAAAGAAATAAGCGACATGGGAATTTACGAGGACATTGTTAATATCCATAAAGCTGTCCCTAACACCATGGCAGTCGACGGGAAAACTGTCCTTACGAATATCCATAATGCTGTCACAAATGTCCGAGAAAAATTTTATATATAGACTGAGGTGGTGGGAAGATCCTATCAAGTGGCAGAGTTGTTGGGATTAGTCTCATAAATCATACTGCTTATATTGCTTAGGGACAACAAAATCCTCCGGGTTTTGGGTTTTATGGGATTGCATTTAAAATGGGGTAGATTTTGAATAATTTGTAGGGAATGAGGTGAAGAATGAGAGAAAAATAATTTCCAAACTCTTAACAGGGTGAAGTTTGGTTTTGTATTTCTCATCCTGCCCCCACCTTTGTTATATATAATTATTTTTTCTAATTTTTATTTAATAATTTTTGTTTTATTAGTTACAATGTTAGCTAATATATTTTTTTATTTTTCTTGACATAAAAGGGTTACAATTAAAAGAAAACCATACACTATAATCTTTATTTAACCTAAAACATTCTTATGTTTTCTTTTCTCTTTTAAGATACTACTCTGTTAAAATATTTTTCAATTTTGATATCATTTCAAGATATTATTTAAAACATTTGGAGATTTTTTAAAAATAATTTAAATACTTTATAATATGATAATAATTTTACTTAAGTCTCTAATTTTTAATTTATTGAAATTATGTATCTATATCTACTATAAAATACATAAATAGGAAATGAGTTGGGGATGGAGAAATTATTCCCCACGTGAGATTCTTTATCCCTTGGGAAATGAGGTGGGGAATAATGGTTGAATGAACGCTGAATGGTTAAGAATGAATGCAAACTGAATGGGCTGCGATGTAAATACGAAGGAATGAATGAGATTATAATGTTTACTTCCTATGAAAATAAACTGGGAATGAGATGCTGGAATGCCAGCTTTCATGCCACATTTGGCACTAAAAATAAATAGGAACGAAAAATGAGAATGAGAATTAATTTACATTTATTATTAATTATTGTTATTATTATTTTTATTAATATTATCATTATTAATATTTATTATTATTATTATTATTAAATTTTTTTATTAACTTTATTATTTTATTATTATTAATTATTGTTAATATTATTTTCACTAATATTATCATTATTAACATTTATTATTATTGTTATTATTATTAAAATTTATTAACTTTATTGTTTTAGTTATTATTAATTATTGTTATTATTATTTTTCTTAATATTATCATTATTAACATTTATTATTATTATTAAATTTTATTAACTTTATTATTTTAATTATTATTAATTATTATAACTAAAATAATAATAATTATTTTTATTGTTAATAATAATAATATTAATAAATTAATAATTAGAAGGGTACAAAAGTAAATTCATCTTTCATTCTCATTCCCACATTTTCATTCCCTACACCACCATGGGAATGAGATACTCATTCTTTATTCCCAAATTGTGTGGGACTTACACAATTTATTCCCATTCCCAAATTCAATTTTGCCAAGTAAACATAGTTTTGATTCACGTTCCTCCATTCCCATTCCTTATTCCTACAAGTAAACACACCATAAATGTGAAATTTTTAATGGGATAGAGAATATGATAAGCCTCTCCACCCTCACCCCACCCTATTGCAATCCCTAATATTGCAGTCAATGAAGGCCTTAAACACGTCCCTGGTTTGCATGCAATAAGCCCTTGATTAATTTTTATTAAATTGTACTAAAGTGTTTAATATACGAGAGGAAATTATACTTGCACGTGAAGTTTTGTATAAAATTGCACTTGACAAATAGAATAAACACAATAATGAGTTTGTGTTATCAGAAATATCTTTTTATGGTTCATGATCAAGTCTGTTATTTGACATGTGCCGGCGACTTGCTGTATTTTGCCGTCTAAATTGGTTACTTTTTTTAATTTTTCAGGTGAATCTGCAGTTGCACGGATTGTATCTAGATCACTCCCCATTGAAAAGAAGAAGTTCAAAAAAGATAAAGTGATAGATGAGATAGAAAAGATGCAGAAAGAACTCGGAGATTATAACAAATTATTTGACAGTTAACTTTGAGACCAAGGCCTAACGAAAGACCTTGTATGTGTTTAATTAGTAAAGTTTAAAATAAAAAACAGTTCAATTATTGTCAATGATCTTGTTTCTAAGGAGACAATATGAATCACATAATGCACCTAGACAATATCAGCTAATTTTTTTAAAAAATTCAAATCAAAATGAATACAAAATTGGGGTGCTCTTCTGATCGCGGTGAGGCCGAGAAATAAGGGAAAGCCATTATTAAAATTGAAACAAGGAGAAGCATCCAAGGTGTTGTTGGCAATGGCAGCAGAAATACTGGCAAAAATGGAAGCGCCGGTGTGAAGAAAAAGAGCGCAGCCATAATCAGGAGAAGCATTAAAGAACCGGGCAATGGCAGCGCCAACAATGGCAGCAACAACAGAGTCACAACCATGACCACAATTTATGTAGAGCGGGAATAAGACTACAAAGGACTTGAACTCTCTCAATAGTGCTTAGGATTTTGCTTATGCCTTGGCCTTGTGTGTTTGTCACTTTAAATAGGGCAGAAATCAAAAGTATATTCAACATAGGAATCCCCTAGTTTGTAGGAAAACTCCTTTAATACCCAGGAGTTTCGAGAAAACTAAAGACTCCTTGTGGCTAGTGGGGTAGTGAGTAATCTATCTAGAGTAGGACACGTTAAATGTCAGTATACAGTATTGATGTAATACATGTAAATGAAGTGACATTAAAAAATAATAGCCGAAATTAAAAAAAAAAAAACTGCTGCCACATACAAACCTCAACAAATCAGCACTATTTGATTACAGAAATGAAAACAGGAGCAACTTTCTGGCTCCAAGGATCTCAGATACATATCATCAACTTATACTGTTTTGCTGCCAGCAGATTACACAATACTGGCAACCGAAGATGACCACTTAAAACAAAAATGGCAAAGGAAAGCCCTCAAAAACCTAACATACAGAGCATGCCAAATGACAAAGCAGCAGAAGACCTATACAAGCACTAAGTTTCATCATCCTACATACATGTTCACATGCGTAAAAAGTATGGAGTCAGTTGACTCATATTTGTCCAGAGCAGCAAGAGTCCGCGATTGACACGCCAGAACAATATTAGTAGACCTGAAAGAACAATGGTTCACAGTCCTTTGAAAGAAATTAATGAGTATTTTAAATTCACCAGATTGAAATTGAACAAATTGGATAAGGCAAATATAAACAGAGTTGAAGCCGATTCTAAAACTTCACACCACTTTAACAATTGTGTAAAGAAAACTATTATTTATCAAGAAATATATTTATTCATGCTCCGAAAGTGCTTGCATTCATCAGGAAACTTCTACTCATCCCCACTGAAAGATAAATTCTGTAATTCTTATAAATTTTATTATCAGATTCCATAATTCTTAAGAAGCAACACTCTTGAAGACAAAAAAATAGAAAATCACAAAATGAAGGCAGTGACTACATATTGTAAAAATAGCATGGTGCAGATTACACAACACCATCTACAGTCATGCCCAGAAAGGCAACTGGCAGAAAATATCAATTACGTTACCATCTGAGGTAGAAGGAAAAGGAAAGACTAATACTGCAGTTAATGAACAATATTCATAAACATTTTATAACACCAGGATAAACTGCACATGAATAAAATGAGGGGTTACTCAACATAAAGTGGGTGAGGAGGTTGAGCTTTTGTTGCAGTTACTTCAAAGGCGAACCTCAGAAACAAAAGGCAGAAGAAGGTTGCTGAGGCACTAAATTGCTTGGTGAAATTTTCACTGAGAAGTTCAATGATCTAACCTTTGAATAGTTTGCAACAGATACACCCTTTTGATACATATGATAGACGTGTAAATAAATGAAAACATATTGACAACAAGAATGTAGAGCTGCTAATCTTTTGCTAAGCAAAGATCCGCACTTAAGACCCATCCCAACTCTAATCCACCCTTGAATAGCTAAGTTAAATAACAAAAGACTAAGGATGTTAAACTTTTATGCAGCAAGAACATTTGGTGTCTATGTGACCATGTGCTCAAAAAATACATAATGGACGATGATCTGCAAATAGGCATATTAAATAATCATTGAACAGAAAACCAAATGCCTTGAGCAACCAATCCTAAAGAACAGGGAAATTATACCAACTAAATAACAAATGCAAACTGTACAGACATACAGACCATCCCACAACCCTTCCTACAATAAACATGAGTGGAGTTTACCACTGAAAAGAGAAGCTGGTTCACAGGGACAGTCCAGCAAAAAGCAATTCCAGCTCCTTTTCCTGCGAAGAGGTCCTCTGACATAAAGAAAAACAAAACAATGACAAAATGAGCATCAAATTTCTATTACACACGCAAAATAGCTTTGATACCTAACAAAACCATATAGTTAAAATTACACAATTCACTAAAATACACTAAACCAGCAGGGTAAACTTCAAATAAGTCAGACTGAGTCTAAACAATAGCAAGAACAAATTATTTTATACCGGCTGAGACATCAGTTGAAGAATTTTGTTGAGTACACGCAAGCGATGACTAGCATAAGCGCTGTTTGCAGGAAGCTTGTTCATTCGTTTCACTTCTCCTTGAACAGCCGCCTTCTTCTCTTCATTCCCCATTTTCCGCCAATTATCTCCAAACTGGGTAGGAGCTGCAGTCTCCATAATCTATTCAAAGTGACCATACAACGGCAATATTAGTGTAAAAATGAAAATCAAAGCACCATTTGGCAACAATTATATGAATGATCTACAAATCCGAAACAATTCTTTGTGCAAGAAAATTAACAAACAACGAGTAAATTTTATTAGTAGTTCATAAAGTGACTTTTAATTTTGCATGTTACGACTCAATTTTCTCAAAATTCTTTTTTTTTTTTTTGTTTATTCAAATTACGAACCAAAAATCCTCTTTGTCAGTATCTATACTTCCATTCAATACTAATGATTAATGGGTATGGGCAATTGAATATAATTAAACACAATGAATTAATTCAAAACACCAACAAAGAAAGCAAAAAAGAAGAGAAAAAATACTTTTTTCTTCAATACTTAGAAAGATTATGACAACAAAACAAGACTGGTCATAGAATCAAATCTCAATTATGACTTGGGTTTTTGTTTGTCTTCTTTAGCCAAATAAAAATAAATTAAGGAAACAAAAAAGCAAAGAGAGAGACTTAATGGTTTACAGCAACTGCTTCTTCCGAACGAAGTTAATTGGAAGTGGGGGAGAGGATTCACAACTGTTTTTGTTTTGTTTTTCCGATGAAATACCACCGCTTTTAAAACGCGGCGTTTTAATTGGCGATTCGAGTCTTCGCACGAACGCTGCGTTTCGATTAGATGTACTTCGTATAGAACCTAGAATGAATCTAGAAAGAAAACTATATTAAATTATTGTAAAAGCACAGTCTGGAGTAAAATTTTTTTATAAATTATTTTTAGAAAATTATCAGTTATATACCTTTAAACGGCATCGGTTTTAAACGGCATCGGTATAAAATGTATGTGAATACTTTTTAAATATATCACTCGTGACATTATAAAGGTAATCTAATCTTTTAAACTTTGATTAAAAACAACATGTTATTCTATTTACCTAGTAAAAAATGATATGTCATATGATATATATCAATAAAAATAATATGTCATCTAATTTATCAGATAATTGTTAACAATTGCTTAAAAAAAATTACTTTACAACTGAATTTACTCCTCTAAAATTTAACCTAAATTTTTGAAGATCTACTCTTCCAATCTCCAACTGAAATTTTTTAAGGTATAATATATATAATTGTAAATAATATGTTATTAATAAATTTTTTATAGTATAATATTGATTTTTTTTTACGGATAATTGTTAATAATATGTACTATTAATAATTTATTTTTTTTAAATGTATTGTTAATAATTAAAAAAAATTAAAAAAAAAATTAAAAAAATATGTATTGAAAATTTACGTTAATGTTTTAGATAAATTTATTTTTTCTTGTTTGAGTTTAAAAGTAGTTAATTTACCACAATTAGCTTCCTAACATGATTAATGAAATGGTGAGCAATGATATTTTGTCGATAGAATATCACAGAAATGATATAAATGAAATGTGTTCACACACGTTAATCAATACTTTATTAAGAGTTATTTATTTCCATTATTTTTTTTTATTATGTATTTGACTATGATGATTACTTATTTTTAAATATAACCATATATATATATATATATATATATATATATATATATATAATACTTAACAAATATGCAGGAACGGACGGACCTTGCCCAGACCACTAAGGCTTAAAGTTAAAGCGTAGGTGGGGGGAAAAAAAAATTAAAATGTAAAGAAAAATGTCTTGTGTCAATAATTAGCCCCTATTAAATTCATTCAAATTGCCCCCGTTAGTCTATAAAAGTAGCCCAGCATCATGACCCATATAAATTGAGTAATGCTTTTCACGCTCCTTTAATATCCCTATAGAAACTCTATTTTTATAATCATGGTTCTATTACTAGATAAAATTACGTGAAAGGATAAAATATTTTTACAAACAGTCTACCTATCTTTAAATCCTAATATATTTTAATAAAATTAAAATAATTTTGAAACAATAAAGAAATAAATTTTTAATAATAAATATTTTTATTATGAAAAATATGTTTACAATTTAATTAATTTATTCCATATGATAGAAGTTTAATTAAGCTATTTATTAATTTTTGTCCATATTTATAATTTTATTAGAGAAAGAACTATAAATATAAAAGGCAGGGATTCATAAAATTTTTAATAGGGTTTTAGAAGCTCCACTTCCATAAGTTTTAAATTCATAAATGCCCACAGATTTAAACAAGAAAATAAAAGTCCCATAAAATTTTTAAAATGCTCAAAATTTTAATTTTTAACTATTATTTATTTATTTTTTTGACAGAAAAACTTAGCTTTCAATGATTCAACTTTGAGAATAAGTACAAAAGATGAGATGGACAATTATCAATCCACATTGTTGGTTCTGCAATGTTTAAAGTCATTTTGGCAAGTGAATGAGCAGCGTCATTGCAAAGTCTAGATATGTGATGCAAAATGGTATTCTTCAGTCTTCTTAATCCTTCTTGGACATTTGAAATGATCCAAAATATTTTAGGTTTGCTCATTTCCTTCTTATAACCAGGTCCACAGCTTCTTGACAATTGGATTCAATTATCAGCAGCACACAGCCAACAATTTTTGCAATTTCAATTCCCTGTTTAACTGCTTTTACTTCTGCAGCAAGTAAATCCCCATTGAACTTAGCTTGCATTTGAGTAGCTGTGCAAAATTTCCTACAAAGTCTTTAACTACTACTCCTAAACCTGTCATAGGAGTTTTCACTTGAGTTATTGCATCCATATTACTTTAAATCACCTATTGGAGGAGGTTTCCAGGTTTGATTTACCAAGCGACTTTGACTTGAAGAATATGACAGTGAGTTTTCCTGTATGATTCCACATGCTTCTACTCTAGCCAATGATACTTGAGAATCTTCTTTCTTTCCTTCGAAGACAAAATGATTTCTTGAATTCTAATTAGCCCAACAAAGTGCAGTTATAAGTTCCATCTCTGCCTTGCTTTTCTTTGCTGTTAAAATTTGAACTACACTCAACAGGTTTTGGTCTGCAAAAGATTTCATTTCATCTACAAAAATTGTGATCTCGATGTCTTATGTGATGCTTTAGAATTCAAAAGATCATGAGAAGTGTTCTCTCAATGTTTGCCACACTTTTGACACCAAGGCTGTTGTAACACTTTTCTGCTAGAGATTCTCTACTGTTGAAAGTAAATTCTAAGCTACCCCCACATAAAGATCTTTTCTTTTTCTAGTAAATCAAGATTCCAGATTGCATGCCACTTTGATGAACTTCGCTTTGATATATTAGGACATTGCTTAAATTTAAGTCTAAGAGCAACCTAATAGCCACTCTTTACCTAATAGTTTCCATGATTATCAAAACCCCATAAAGGTCAATCTGATCTTGGACTTCTTGATAACATAATGTTTGAAATGTGATCAGCATCTTCACGGGTGAAGTGTTGCATGATTAAGGTTTAATTCCACTTATGCTCTTCATCAATTAGCAGAGAAATTGTGGTTTCTAGTAATAGAGTCGGTGTTGGCATGATCTTGAAAGTTAAGGGCTTAGGAAGCTAGCTTCTTGTCACGGGATGGGAATTTTGTATAGCAACCCCGCGCGGCACTTACGCGACTTCTAGCACACAAGTCGCTAACTAAGCTTAGAACACTTCTCACACTAGTTAAGCAAGAACACTTGCTGAAAATTGCTAGAGAAAAGTATAGCAATGGGGCCAAACTTAATTTTATTACACACTAAAAATAATATACAAGAGAGCTTTTTTCAAGAGCAAGAGAGAGCTTTGTGTGTGTGCTGGAAAGTGTGTGTGTGTGGTGTGGTTGCACAAATGAGAGTACCCACCCATATTTATAGGGGTGGCCATGGGGAGTTTAGAGAGTTCCATTCCATTTGTACAAATATCATGGACCTAAATGCACAAGCCTAGAAAGTTCTAGTCCATGGGCAATTATAAAAAAGTCTAGATGTTGGGCCTTGGTGGGAAAATTACTAAGCGCACCACGGTTGGTTAGTTGTGTGGGTGGCCCGATTTCTAAGTGCAACCCCTGCTAAGTACATCCCACCTTGAGTGCTGAGCGCATCCCGCTTCTGAACGCACTCTCGATCGAGGCGAACTTTTACTGAGCGAGCTCGTGTGCGCAAAATTTTCCCCAAATCACGGGAGATTCATGCGGCCCGTGACATTCCTCCCCCACCTATGCTCGCGGCGTCCTCGTCGCGACCTCGTCCTCATGTGTTTGGACTTGATCCGCGATTCACCGTGGACTTTCTCCGCATGCTTTTCCCCTTAGGAGGCTTCGCCACTAGCTCCGTATATGGTAGTTTTCCTTCTCTCGTTTGGTGTTGCAGCATCCCCTTTTGTTTTTCCGTAACTCCTTGTCATCGGATGGTGCGTTGTATGGCGCCGTGGCTGATGGCTTCGTGTCTCGCTCCACCACTTGTCTCGGTGGAAGCGTTAGAAGGGAGGCATTGCGTCTTTACTTTGTCCTTGTTGCAGACGGTCTGTGGAACTTGTTTCGGAGGGCCTTCGGTATCCTCTCCTTACTTGGGCTGCCGGATGGAGACTGTATGGTCGGGATTCTTCTTGAACCCTTACCTGGATCGCATAACTGAGAGCACTTTGTCTGCTGGCTGTGCGTGCTTGACCGGTACCACGCATGCCTTATTCCCGTCGAGGATGCTGAGGGAGTTCGTGGCCGGCATTAGGAAGGCATGGACCTTGTCGAAGAACTCCTTGCCAAGGATTATTAGAAAGTCGTCCATCGACACTATCGAGAAGTCGAGCTTCCCGCTCCACGTCCTTCGCGTAACATGTATGCCTTGTGTGGTCTCTGCAAACGACTTGGCGAGCAAGTTTACAGCTTTGATGGTGCCTCCGTACTTGGTTATCTTGAGGTTTAGGCGCTTGGCCTCATCTTCGGAGATAAAGTTGTGCGTTGCTCCAGTGTCGAGCAAGGTACGCACTGCTTGGCCATTGATGAGCGCACTCACGAACATGAGTCTTTTCCGCATCGGTGCGGATGGTTGGCTCTCAAGCGCGCTAAGGTGTTGGAGCGAACCAATGCTGCTTCGGGGTTCTTCCGTCGACGGTGTGGGTGATGAGGGCGGTGTGGGGTGGCTCTTGGGCTGGGCAGTGAGCGACTTTTTCTTCGGACAGTCGTATGCCCAATGTGGCCCGTTACAAATGAAGCATGGGTTGCGGGGCTTGGGCGGCTTCTTGGACTTCCCTTGTCTGTTCTTGCTGCTTTGGGGCTTTTCCTTACCCCACTTCGTGCGGTCTTGTTCCTTGTCCTTGTGAGACTCTTCCCCACCCATATCGTGAGTAGAGCTCTTGTCCTTGAGCGAGGCGGAGTAATCGCTAAGTGATTCCGCGACGGCAATGGCGTCATTGAGAGTTTGCACGCCACGCCTATCGAGTTCGGCCTTGGCCCAATCCTTAAGGCCATCTTAGAAGTAGAAGAGAGAATCCTTCTCAGACATGTCAGAGATATCAAGTATAAGGGTGGTGAAGTCGTTAATGTAATCGCGGACGCTCCCCATTTGCTTGAGTCGACGTAAGCGCGCTCGCGCTTTTCTTTCCGCATTACCCGGGGCAAAGTGCTTCCGGAGTTCTCGTTGGAACTCAGCCCATGTGGTGATGGCGCAAATACCCTTGCCCATCCCACCATACTTCCGTCGCCACCATAGTTGCATAGTACCTCGGAAGAATATGGGCGCGGTGCCCACCATCGATACCATATCGTAAACACCCATGGCATCGAAGTATTGCTCTAGGCCGAATAGGAAGTTGTCGACAGTGGTGGCATTGTGCGCACCATCATAGGTATCGGGCTTTGGCACATTGATGCGGGGTAAGCGTGCGCTTGTACTAAGCCCAATCCAAGCGGACTTCATCCATCTCCGCACGGATCGCTTGCAGCTTGTTTTGCACAAAGCTGTGCAAGTTCTGCAACTCATCATGGAATGCTCAAAACTCACCACGGAGTGAGTCGGCTTGATCGTGCATGAGGGCTTTGGTGGCTACTGTGAACTTACTATAATCGCCCTCAAGACTGTCGACTCTAGCCTTCAAATTGTCGAGGGTGTCATGGACAGCGGACATTGAGGTTTCGAGCGTGGCCACGTGAGGCTCCAAGGCGTCTACGGAGGCGGCCTTAGACTTTCTGCAGGACTTGCCCTACTGGCGTCCCTCCTTGCGGCCATGAACTTGCTCCGGTACCTCCTTACTGACAACGCCCTCTTGTATTATGCTAGGAGGATTGGCCATTGCTCGTTGAGCTAGCTTGCGTGGGCGCAAACCTTACCTCTGATACCACTTGTCACGGGATGGAAATTTTGCGTAGCAACCCCATGCGGCACTTAGGCGACTTCTAGCACACAAGTCGCTAAGTAATCCTAGAACACTTCTCACATTAGCTAAGCAAGAACACTTGCTGAAAAATAGTAGGAGAAGTAGAGCAATGCAGCCAAACTTAATTTTATTACACACTAAAAATAATATACAAGAGAGCTTTGTGGGTGTGCTAGAAAGTGTGGTGTGGTTGCACAAATGAGAGTGCCTACCCATATTTATAAGGGTGGCTATGGGGAGTCTAGAGAGTTCTATGCCACTTGTACAAATATCATAGACCTAAATGCACAAGCCTAGAAAGTTCTAGTCCATGAGCAATTATAGAAAAGTCTAGATGTTGGGCCATGGTGGGGAAATTGCTAAGCGCGCCACGGTTGGTTAGTTGTGTAGGTAGTTCGATTTCTAAGCGCAACCCCGCTGCTAAGTACATCCCGCCTTAAGTGCTGAGCGCATCCCTTTTCTGAGCTCACTTCCGATCGAGGCCGACTTTTACTGAGCGAACCGTGTACGCGGAAGTTTCCCCCGATCATGGGAGATTCGCGCCGCCCGTGACATTCCGTTGTAGATTCTTACTTATTATCTATCTCAATCCCTTGTGAAGCACTTGTCCACTCCAGAGAATGCTCCTCTAGATGAATGATGGCTTTTACCCCAGTTTTGTGTTCATAATTTTTTTTTAATGTAAATAATGCACCTTTAGGACTTTTGCCAATTAGAGAATTAAGGAATTGAATCAACCTACAACCTTGCTTGGCCACTAAAGCTTGGTTAATCTAAGGAAATTCTAGAATCCCATTCTTTATTTTTCATTGGACTTGCACATCTCTCCCATCTGGGCCAATAAATACTTCTGTGATCTTCTTTTGAGTTATACCAAAATTGGGTTAATATTCTTTGGATGTCAACACATAGCCCTAATGAGACCCTGAAAACATTCATAACGTAGATAGGGATTGCTTGTACAATTACTTTGATTAAGACTTTTTTTTGTCCACTTGAAAAACGTTTGCTTTGCCAATTCGATATCTTACTAAGCACTCTTAACTTGATATCATTGAAAAAACTAACTTTTTTTCTTCCCACTATTAATGATAGCCCCCCAAATACTTCTCATGCCTAGAGACAACATTGAATTGAAAAAATGATTTTAATTTCATCAATTTGCCTAGCTTGATTGTTTTTATTAAAAACATAGAAGATTTTTCATAGTTGAAGATTTGGCTAGAGGCTGCTATATAACTATAAAAAATATGCTTCAACTTAGTATAATCTTTAGTTTTAGCCATTGTGAGAATATGATGCTATCTTCTGCAAAAAGGAAGTGAATGATTGACGGATTGTTGCTAAATTTTAATTTTTGGATCAGCTTCTTTAATTTTGCTTGTGGCAACATATTTGGAAAGCCTCTTGCGCAGAGAATAAAAAGATAAATGCACATGTCCTAGATTTTAGATCTCACTGAAGATACCCTTTCACTTTATCAGTATATCCTAAGAAGGCACATATCCTAGATTTTGGATCTAACTTTGTTCTTTCTTGGACATTATACATTACATACACAGAATATCTAAATGAATGTTGATGGGAGTAATTAGCTGGCTTTCCAGTCAACATCTTCATTGATGTCTTTAACTCAATTATTGTTGATGGAGACTAATTAACCACGTAATAGGCATTTTATGTTGCTTTAAACCAAAATGAGTTCGGTGGACAAGCAGTCCTCAACATAACTCTTATTTTTTCTATAAGGGTCCTGTTTATCTACTCTACCATTCTATTTTATTGAAGAGTGTATGCTACCATGAACTGTCTCTAAATACCTTCTTATTTACAGATTGCAAGAAATTCGCCATTTGTATATTTTTCACCATTATCTGTCCTTAAATACTTGATCATATTTTTAGATTCAAGTTCTAATCATACTTTGTATTCTTTGGATATTGGAAATGTATTTGACTCTTTCTTGATTGAATACAACCATCGTCTCCTAAATAATCATTACTAAAGTTCACCAAATACTTTGGACCTCCCAAGAATATATCCGGTGATTCTTAAACATTAGAGTAAATCAAGTCTAGAATGCATTTAGTTCTAGCATCAAATCTGTCGAACTTCAATTTGTGTTGCTTACTTATAACACAGTACTCATAAATAGTAAGTTCATTAATTTAAACCCTAGAAGCAACTTTTGCTCAGAGAATCTTCAAACCTTATTCCGACTAGTGGCCAGGTTTGAGATGTCGCATCATTACCTACTTTTCTCTATTAGACGTGACATGTGCGCTAGTTTCCTATAGTATTTTCCTTTTAGGCATGAATAAATTATCACTATTAGTTTCTGCTTTCATCAATACAAGTGTGCCTCTAGTATTCTTTGTGATCTCATTTTCCACATGAGTGTTGCAACCAAATCTATCTATTTTTCCTAAAGACAATAGATTTTTCAGGCCTTTGACATGTTATACTTCTTTAATTTTGCGAACTGTACTATTAAATATTTTTATTTTAACAATACTAGTACCAGCAACTTCTAAGGCATGATCATCACCCATGAATACCAATATTCTCGAGATAGGTTCATATCTATAGAAGCATTCTCTCCGAGAGGTCATGTACTATGTTGTTCCTGAGTTTATAAGCTAGACATTAACTAATCGTTTTTTGCCTTTTGTAATAGTTGTTGCCTTGCTGTAGAGAGTTTCGCTATCATTAAAAGTATTTGCCACACAACCCTGTGTATTTATGACACAACTTTATTTTCTTTACCCTGTTTATTTTTCTAACACTCTTTCTTGACATGCCCTTTCTTACCATAATTGTAGTATTTGATATTCTTCTTACTCTTTGATTTTAATCCACTATAATTGTAACTTCTACTGGAGCCACGTTTCGTTGATCTTTGTCTTATCATTAATAATAGCTTTGCTTGTTGTGAACTCGCTTGCCTACCTTTCTTGTTTTTCCACCTACTAACCTCATTTAATACTGATGCGGTAACATCATTAAAGACTAAACTGTCTATTTGGTTATTGTTTGTTAGATCAATGATGAATTGATCTGATAGACTTTGAAATAGAAGCTCTGCACATTTATTTTCTTCTATTTTATAACCCAACATTATGAGTTGCGAAAATAGAGTCTTCAAAATATTGATATGGTCGGTCATCGATGCAGATTTCACCATTCAAATAGTATAAAGTTTTCTTTTATGAAAATCTTATTGTGTAAATACTTGGCCTCATACAATTTTATGAGAGTATTTTAAATTTCTTTCATTATCTTTTTATCCTCTACACTAGATAACACTTCATTAGGCAGTATTAAATGTAGATTAGTAATTGCCTTACTGTCTATCTCGTTCCACTTGGAATCATTAGTTATTACTATCGGTCTTTCTCTAATTGTTGCCAAGCAATTGTTTTTCCTCAAAATAGCCTTCGTCTTTATTTTCCACAACGAGAAATTGTTTTCGTGGAACTTTTCAAATTTGTATTTTGCCCTAATTGCTTTTCACCATAAGCTACTTTTTTTAGGATCAACTCCCACCATTTCACGAGAACAGTAACCATATATGTGAATAATACCATATACATGCATAGTACTCTAACAATCAAAAGCTTTGATACCATTGTTAGGAAATTAATAGGTAAAGCAAGAGCACATCTAAGATAAAATTGGAAGAAAAATGATTTAGTTTTTAACTTACGTCTTGGGCAAAGATAGAAGGAAATATTTTACTAGTGAAAATGAGTTGTAAGTATTATAATATTTTATTTCATAACTCAAAATATCAATACAACTAAACTTTTAAATTGCTAAAACAAGAACTTAATACTATAATACTGTCAACTCTTAACTCTCTACAATCTCACTTCTCAAATGCAATTAACAATTGAAGGAAATAAGATGCCGAGAGGGAAAATGAAGTCTTCTATTCATAAACTTCATTTCCTCTCATTTTCAATTATTATATTAGTATTATTTTAATTATTTAAAAAGTCAATTTGGTGATGCTTTTTAACTTTGGTAGCCATTTTTTACACTAGCTTCCATGATAAGGTTCCACAGAAAACCTAAAAAAAAAAAGAATTGCTACAATTTTTAACTGTTGTTAATATTAATAGAATACGGAAACACAATGGGCCCGACCCTTATTTACAGATTATGGCACTTAAAAACCCATAGGTTAGCCACAAATTAGATATTGATCATCAATCATCATCCAAAACCATCAAATATAGAATATATTATGTTAGTGATATGCCCTAAAAGCCAATCGAATGGTGTTTGCTTTTAAGAAATTATTGTATTTGATTAGCATTTTGATATTTATAAAATGGAAAATTTATTAACATTCATATATTAATTTAATGAATATAGTTCAAGAAGTAAAATAGTTAAGGAACACATTCTCAAGTTTGTCGAGAATATGAAACATGTATCATTTGTACTATATTTCTAATAAATAGTTCTTAGTGGTTGATTTATGATTGGACGTCATAAATTCCTATAAATGCTAGTATGTATTATGACTCATTTTTGGTATGTGATACTAAACTGGATGGTGAGTTTCATATCATTGACATGAGATGTCAAGTCAAACACATAGGTACTTGTTGTGAGAACAAGTTTACTAAACTTGACCAAATATAATAAGCCATATGGTTTTGAGTGTTAATGGCTTATTATACATTGTGATAGACACTATATTTAGTAATAGTCTTTAGACCTTAGGCATCACAGATATCTTGTACATAAACATCTCTGATATGTGAAAGGATAAAGATTGATTCCTAATCAAGGAAGAGATCTAGCAATAGCTATCATGGTTTTGAGTGTTAATGGCTTATTATACATTGTGATAGACACTATATTTAGTAATAGTCTTTAGACCTTAGGCATCACAGATATCTTGTACATAGACATCTCTGATATGTGAAAGGATAAAGATTGATTCCTAATCAAGGAAGAGATCTAGCAATAGCTATCATGGTTGGCTATGAATGGAGACAAGTGTATGACCAAGATGGAATTCATCACTTTGTAATATACAAAAAGGATGTACCAGTGAGATAATATGAATTGGCATGAGAAATCCTTGGCCAAGGTGAAATATGTTTAAAGGAGTTCAAATTATATTTTTATGTCAAGTTCATTTAGATTTATTTTTAGATAAAGCATAAATGCTTAATACACTAAACCATAAGCCGTGCTTTTCTCTGGACATGGATGATGAAGAAACCAAGACATAAAGATACAATGGAATAGGTTCTATAGATCCAGCAATTCTTGTTATTTGGGTGGTACCCATGACTTGTAAAAGCATTAAGATCATTATTAGTAAAGCGTATTACCAATGTATCTTAAGGTCATTAGAAAAGTTCTAATTGATGACTAAAGAGTTTAGCATCATTTAATGAATAAAGAGTTATCATTAAAATAGTTATACTACCTTATAATAAAGAACCTAAAAGGTCACACACCTGATAGAAATGAAAAAGGAGTTACAAGAAAATAAGAAGTTAAATTTCTTAATTTTAGGAAAATCGGTATTTATATTTTAATTCATTAAGAATGAATATATATAGATATTTATATATCTTTAAAATGATTTAAGATAGAAATTTAGATGTTCCATAAATAGTTTAAGAAACAAAATAAATTTCATAAATCCTCAATTAAACATTATGCATAATATCGAGCACGTAAAATGACAATTTTGGACATGTTCCGGTTCATAAATGATTATGGACTTCTAGACCAATTTTGGGTTTAGAATTTTGGGCTTTTATTGGACCGAATATGGATTAGGAGAAGGCATAAGAACACGTCACAAAAGAAGTCCACAATTAACCATTGATTTAATTAATTAAAGACAAAATTAATTAATTTAGCTATTTATTTATTCAAAATAATTTGATTGCATAAATTATTGAAGTGATAAAATCACATTCAATAAATAATGACTTAGTGGGTTGGTCTAGCACATGATAATGTTTAGTGCTATTATTGAAAAGATAATGGTGACTTTATTTGGTGGAATGAATCATCATGAACTAGCATTCATGTTTCTTCATTATCTCTCTCATTTCTAAACGAAATTTGGTGATTCCAAATTCTATGAACTCCTAGAACATTTCTAAGTGTGGACTGGTTAGAGGCATCACAATTAGGGTGCTTTAAACATATCAAATCGTAGCAAAACAGAAGCTGTTCGTGCAGTGCCTTATATCCTGGACAATGTTCGTACCTTGCTGTTTTCAGTCATTTTCTCCTACCTAACGAAGTCGTTTCTAAAACTACAAGTGAGGTAAACAAAGTTCAATCTTTTCTCTTGATTTTCATTTTTAAATGAAGTCGATCTGAGGTTTCTAGAGCTTCTACCATCCGTTTTAATTTTACTGCACAAAAGTTGCGTTTTCAGTAACCTCATGGACAAATGTTGTCCTTCATATTAGTGGTACAAATCACCAAACAAATCGATCTCCTAAGTCATCTGCATAGTTTTGAATATTTTGATAGTAAGAAGTGAGTAGTTCTTCATCATTTTCATCCAGCTGAAATTCAGTTTGAGAGCTCTGGAAATATAGAATTTCAATGAGTGCGTAAAGAAAAATAACCAATTTTCCTTTAAATATCAATCACACAATAAGTTGACAGCTTGGAAGACTTAATAACTCAGGCAAAATTGGGTTCTTTTTAAGATTTACAGTATGATCAAATTAGAGAACGATCTTCTTCAAATCTTGGCATTTCCTAAGAAGAATCTCACAAGCTCAACCTGACTCTTACTTCCAAGAAAATTATCCATTCTAATGCACTCTAAACTTGCAGGCACTGTACAAAGAGAATGTGGCATCACATGATATCTCGTCCACATCCATATACTTCGACAAATTTTATGCCAAGGGTTTGAAGAACAGGCCAGAGAACAATCAAGTAGACAAGCCATGACTATAACATCACCTTCCACCACTGTTCCAAGCTCATGCTCCAAAATCTCTAGATTGCAAAAAGTTGGCAAATATTACGATAAATTCCCTTTAGAATATTACAGGAGTTGGATTGATTCAAATCGAAGTATATAAAAATAACGAGTCATTCTCCCGTGCAGACGTTTGCACATTATAAAAATACACACAAATAACTCGTAAGGTAATGAATAAATGTTTGTGAATCGAATGTAGAGATCAAGCTCTCGAACTCCAATAGTTAACAAAGAATCAATCCACGAGTTAACATGATATTGATCACATGTATAAGATGAAATTTGATTACGTAAGACTTGATATGATTGAGAAAAATTTATGATATTGTCCACAAAATTCATCAATTTTTCTTTATTGGTTTTTCAAAGTTCTTCAAAATAATGATAGGAAGAGATGTACATAACTTGTGCCATCGCTTTGACAGAATGTTGTTTTGTATAACAAATTTTGTGGAAAGAAATGAGAGGATGTAAAACAGAATTGATTCTTGTAAAGTGCTTATTCTGTCCAGAGGCTCCTCTTTGATTTTTGTGTCGTCGTTTGTAGTAGGTTTTTGACATTCCTATTTTCGATGGCATGGAAGTCATCTTGCTTCAACTATAAATGTTAACAGAAAACAAAAATATGGGAAAGTTTATGAAGAGATTTGAAAGGCTAAAGCAAATTTTAAAAATCAATATACAATTTAATTAGAGTTCTGAATTCTAAGTTATGAGTTTAATATTACGAACCGACACACATAAATAAATATTTATAAAGATCTTCTTATGTTATATTAAACGTAATTTATAGTAAAATAAAACTTACCTCTTTGTCTACCTAATCCTATTTTTTACACTGAACCTGATTGTAAGTTACAATAAATGTAACTTAAGAAAATCCTTATAATTGTCACCATGTCACCCACTGATATGGTGGTGACCACCAACAATTTCCCCACGCGTGTCACCATGCGGCAGTTAATTAAAATCCAAGAACACTTTTCTTAGTTTAAATGTCTTCACGGTTTGTTTGAAAATTTCAATTTTTTTATGTCCCAAATTTTGGCTTCTACATTCTAATTTGATCCCTTTGATCACTGCATCGGCATTCACTGATTCACTCCTAATATCCCGGCGACTTCCCTCACTAGCTATTTTAGGAGTATTACATATTTCTTCGCATCCATTCTCTCATGTCTGTTCTCTACACTCTCATTCACAGAAAATACATAAACTCTCCACTCTAATTTGTCTTGTTTGTTTGCAATATATCAATTGGAAGCTTAAAAAAAAGGAAAGGAAATAATATTTTTGTTTAAAGGTAAATTTAGAAGGATATTTTGGATAATTATAAGGACAAAATAGGCATAATACTTAGAGCAATATAAATATGTCATTTTGAAGAATTTATTATACTGGATTGGCTTTAAAATCAATGATCAAGGTTGGACACTTCAAGATATTTATAAGAAAGAATAAAGATAGTATAAAAAGAATATTACTATCATTTTTCCCTAAATATGGCCCAAAGCCCTAAAATCATTCTTTTTTTTTTTTTTATCTAACCGTGACATCTAACCCTAAATTTTATGTATTTTCCATACTGTTAACCTCATCTATATAAATATCTTTTTCACTCTTATTATGAAGGGTTTCCTCTTATCTTATGTGACTACTATTAGGCCCTCACAAAGAAAGGCAAAAAAAAAAAAAAAAAAGAACAACAGGGTTTATTTGAGATTAAAAAAAAAGGATTTCAAATCATCAAATTCAATGACTTATTGCTCAGTTCTCTCCTTTATTCTATTCTTGTTAATATCTAATTTAACCATCTGCTTAATTTTTTTGCTCCGATGTCTAGTAATATCCTAATAGGTGCATATTTTCTATATATTTTGCTATTAATTTCTCCATCTTTTTCTTATTTTGGTCTTAAATATTTTAGTTAATTTTTAATTTAGTAAATTATATTTTATTGTGTTAATTTTTATCTTAGTTTTTTATTTTATTATTTTAGATATATTCTGAGATTAAAAAGAAATTGAAGAGGAGCATTCAGGAAAGAAATTTACTTGAAAGAATCAGAATTGAAAAAGAATTGAAGATTGAGAGACAAAAGTGCACTAAGAGATCAAGAATTGAAAAGAATTATGATGTGTTTACTTGTGCGTTTGGGGAATAGGAATGAAGGAATGAGAATGAAACCCATGTTTACTCGGCAAAATGTAATTTGGGAATGAGAATAAAATGTATGGGTCCCACATAATTTGGAAATAAGAAATGAGAATCTCATTCCCATATGGGGCATAGGAATGAAAATGAGAGAATGAGAATAAAACATATGTTTACTTTTGTATGAATGAAACATATGTTTACTTTTGTATCCCTCTAATTTTTTCATATTTTCCAAATTACCCTTGTTCAAATCACAATTAATTTTATTATTTTAAAATATCATTAATAATAATAATTATTATTATTAAATTTTATTAACTTTATTATTTTAATTATTATTAATTATTGTTATTATTAATTTTATTAATATTATCATTATCAATCATACAAATAATAATTAATAAAAATAATTAATTTATCATTATTAACAATATTATCCTTATTATTGTTGTTGTTGTTGTTGTTGTTGTTGTTGTTGCTGCTGCTACTGTTGTTGTTGTTGTTGTTGCTATTGTTATTGTTGTTGTTAATAATAATAATAATAATAATAACAACAACAACAACAACAATAATAATAATAATAATAAATAAATAACTAAAATAATAAAGTTAATAAAATTTAATAATAACAATAATAATATTAATAATAATACTAATAAATGTTAATAATGATAATATTAATAAAAATAATAATAAAAATAATTAATAGTAACTAAAATAATGAAGTTAATAAAATTTTAAAATAATAATAATAATAATAATTATTAACATTTATTATTATGATTATTATTAATTTTATTTTTTTAATTAATATGAGTTTTATAATCATATTTATATATATATATCTAGTTAATGAAAATTATATTATTTAATACTATGGGTATTTTGGTAAACTAATTCTCATTCCCATTCTTTGTTACAATTTATTTTGCTAAGTAAACACATCAATGATATTCCAATATATTTTTATTTCCATTTATTTTTGTCAAGTAAACATTATTAGAATGTCATTCTCATTCTTTATTCTCATTCTTTATTCTCATTCTAGTTCATTTCCATTCCCAACCTATTCTCATTTCATAAAATAAATGCACCATTAAAAAAATAAAATATATTTTCTAATTAGAGCTTATACAGGTCAAGCAAAATTAATCTTACACACAAAGCTAAAATGGACAAAGGAAGTAAAAAAGGAAGCCAAGCCAATTAACAAGCTAAGCCATCACATGAAAGCAAAATTGGAAAGGAAAAAGAGATTGCCATATTAAGTGGCCGGCACGTGAAAGGAAGGAGAATAAAGCCTTTTGGCCTTAGGAAATCATGGTCAAATCATTATTGGCTTATTAATTGAACAAGTCACGTGCATGCATGAACGTGGCGTTTTGGCTTTGGATTTAATTCTTTCCATGCAAGGATTTAAATGTCACAATTGAAACATTATAAAAGGGCCAAGCGGAAGCAACACAGAAGGGAATTAAAAAAAAAACAAAAGAATCGGCACTAGGGATGGCAAAAACATCCGGGTCCGGCCCGGATCCGCAAAGATCCGGAAGATCCGGATCCGGAAAAATCCGGATCCGCACTTTAAAAAATGCGGATCCGGAGTTCAAGAATCATAATCCGTGCGGATCCGAATCCGGATCCGGATGCAAGGATCGGATTAATTATAATATTAATTTAATTTAATTTGCATTGAAAAATATATAAGCTAAGATTGGGAAAAAAAAGGACCAAATCCAGATCCAGTAACCCTAAGTCACAGAGCGCAGACAACAACAGCACTCACACCTCCACCACTCACCAAACCGTTGACGCCTCACACCTCCACCACTCACAATCACAAGCGGTTGAAATTGGAAACCACCCTAAATCCCTAACTGTTGAACATCGTTCGGCTTGCAGTCGCTGTCATCGAACGCCGAATCCCTAGCCTGAGCTGAGCACACGTTGTTGTCGTCGAAGGTCGAACGCCGGCCTCGCCTCGCTTCGCCGCTCGGCACACTATATATATCTTGGCTCGTGTGAAACACACTGCACTTGGTTGACTCGTCCATTCTTCCGCCATCCCGTCGTTTGGTGCTGCCGCCAGGAACCAGCCCGCCGACTCCCTTCTTCCAAACAGTGGTCGATAGTGAAGTGAAGAAGGAAGATGCCTGCAAAGTGCAAACTACCTACTTCGGTTCTTAAAACAGCTTCATTTTTTTTTTTGTTTTATTTGTTTTTTTGGATGATATGGTGTAGCAAAATGATATTTGTGTAAGCCTTTGTTTGTTAAATTTCCGGATCCGGATGTTCGGAAAATCCGTTCGGATCCGCACGGGTATTACCCGCATCCGGATCCGTATATTTTTTTACGGATCCGAATACGGATCCGGATGCGGATGCACCTACATTCGGATCCGAAATTTGCCATCCCTAATCGGCACCCACCTAAACTCAACAACCAGCAACCGCAAGAAGAAAAAAAAAAAAAACAAGGGAGAAGCTGAAGGGAATTGAAGGCTGCCGCTTGAATTAATCTCTGTGATTGGTTTTATCAATTCTCTTATTTCTAATTTAATTATATTAGACTATATTTTCTATTTAGTTAAGGGTGAATTTAAAACACCAAACATGCTATGCAATTATTTTATTAAATTTTAATTATTTAAATTATTTAATTGAAATTGTTTATATTCTTCTATAATTAATGTTTGTAATTTTATTCTTGTTTTATTTAAGTGGTCAATTACATAGGACTTGAATAAATTCTATTGCTAAATTAAAATTCTTGATCCGTAATTATCTTGATATTTTAATCACTAGTAGCAGGTAGGGGTGGCAAAAATACCCGCCCGGTTCGGACCCGGACCGCACCCGGGCGTTGTGGGCCAGGTATCACCCGGCCCAGGTATGAAGCCGGGTAGGTCTTGGGCATCACTTGATAAACCCGGAACCCGGATTTTATTAAAAAAATATTATAAAATATATATTATTTTAAATATTTATATTTATTTGACTCATTTATTATACATATATAAAGTTTTAAACACTTAAAGTTTATATTCTCATGTCAAATTTTATTAAAATAAATTTAAAACTTATAAAATTACCAAAAAATAAAATATATGCACATATAATATTAAAAAAATATAAAAATCGGGTACCCGGAAAAAAACTCGGCAAAACCCGACTCGGGCATCATTGCATCCGGGCAGGGTCCGGTCATTGCGATACCCGGACTCGGCCCGGGGTTTTGCCATTCCTAGTAGCAGGTTGGGATCAGTGATTTAAATTTGAGAACATAACCTAGGTTAAATAATCCGAGCTTATGTATTTATTGCCTAGATCAACCTAACATCTTTCTCTACTTAATGCTCTTATTATCTTAAATTTAAAAAGCTTATTTTAAATTATTTAATGGTTAGAGATTAGGTGAAGAACTTGTTTTGCCTAACGATACACTATGAAAGATTGAGACTAACAGAGCTTATTGTTATCGAAGATTGATAGTTTCAATAGAAAATTGATGATAGAATTGATATATTATGTATATGTTTGGTGGTGGCGAAGGATCCCTTAACTAAAGTTTTCATCATTATCATTTCTTCTACTTTAATTAGTTTTTATTAAATTATTATTTTTCGTAGTTTTGATTTCTTTATTTCTTTCTTTTATTTAAAAATTCATAAAACCCCCCTTTTATTTATAATTGGCATTTTTCTTTAGTTAGGTTAATTTTAATTATTATTGCTACTATTATTTCTCTTATTATTTTATTTTAAGTCATGCTTTAAAGTTGATAATAAATACAACTAGCATAGTTTATGTGGGATCGATCTTTACTCGCTTTGTACTAATTATTTATACTAGTAGTAAGGTTTTAAATTTAGTGCATCCTAACGACACTACCATATCTCAACGATACCAGCAAGAATAAAGATATTACAGCACATAACGAAACGGATAAAAAAAAAAAAGGAAAGAAATGGGTAGTAGAAACCTTCTGCTGATTGTCTATTGGCATTTGAAAGAGAACTAGCTTATCTCTTTGGAAAAAAAAAAATTCACTACCACAAATAATGATATTTTTTCCCAAGATTTTACAGTATCATAATGAAAAACTAAGTGTTGTGCAAATTTTAATATATTCACAAGTACACAAGTCTATTGGAGTATATATTAAGAATATGAGGTCGAATCTATAGACATTGTCAAATTTTAGGAAAAACTAAATCTAATCTAAACTATTACAACTCCACCCTAGTTGAATTAAGATTTAAACTAAAATGCAAGTAGAATTAAACTGAATAAATTAACATAACAATTCAAGAGCTCGAAGCTATTAGGATTTTAGAATCCATGACTATTCAATCTAATAATTATCTACTTACTAGTTAATTTTAATTTTAGAGTCACAACTTCGAATCAATTTTTGTCTACTAATGTGTATAATAATTAAATTTAGTTAAAATTGATTTTATGCAGATTCTTGTTCTACTTAATCGTGAGATATCTAAGAATTTTATATATTTAATATTGAATAACAATGAGTCAATTTTTTCCTAAATACTTTGAATAAACAATTTAATGAAAGACACAAAATTAAAGATAATAACACATTAGCTTATAAACCCAAATAAGGGTTTAAGCAAATATTAATCTTAGCAATCAATAATGCATAATAAAATTAATGAAAAAATTTAATAATATCCAACTAAACATATGAAACAAGAAGCATAAACATTAAAACACACATATAAGAAATTAATTAAATAAAGGATAATTTATTTCGTTAAACAAGATTTGATTGTCATATAGAAAACTAAAAGACATAGAAAAATTAAGAACAATCGAACCGGTAGAAATCATTGTCAAACCGGGGACTTTTCTGTGTCTTTGTCTCGCTGCGTCTCTGTTGTGAATTTTCATTCTCTCCATAGTTTGAATTTCAAAGTTTGCTTTTATAATGACCCAAATCAGCCAGACTGCCACCGAAATTTAAATCCTAAAGTCAAAAAGGTTGGCTTTTTAATTTGTTTTGATTTGATCTTGCGCACGTGCTCTCCACTTGGCCTTCTAATTAAGCCATTTAATTTAGCTATTATTTCTTATGTGATTTTGTTTTAGATTAGGCTAATAAATTTAATTGTAATATGGCCATAATCCCAACGAACTCAAATAATCCTTAATTTTCTCTAATTTTGATCCTTTGTACTTAACCTTCAATTTATTACTCTGCTCAACAAAAGTAATTAATTAATTAAAATAATAAATGAAAAGGAAACTAAGAAAACAATTAAAGTTGAAATATATCACATATCAAAAAAAAAAAAAAATTTGAAATATATCAACAATGTCCATCACTAACCAAGTAGAGGAATTCATCTGAGTAAAGTTTATTCCCGGTTCACACAACCATTTCTTTTACTCTGCTATCAAGCAGGTAAGGCAGACCATTGTTTCAACCACAACCAGGTTCAGTAAAATGTCCTCTTGGATGTTTCGGCAGATTAAAATAGAACTAGTCAATGAACCTAGCAGATCTACAATCAAGATTCAGCAGCTGCGCAAGTAAATGGATTCCGTAGAACAATCAAACTGGCGATTGAGAATGTCAGGATTCTGGATCAAATTTTATTCCACTAGATGTCAGCGGCAGTGCGGCACCAAGCTACTATCTCGTGTATGAACAGTTAAATTCCTTAAGCCTCAAAACTAGCTAGCTAAAGGAAAATGTTAAGAAGAAAGCAAAAACGAGAACTTCTTGGAAAATATCAGATAAAAAAGTGCCACTTGCGTATTCAACCCTGTCTATTTGCACATTATTGAAGTCAATGGATTAAAAGAAATTCCGACAAAATAGGACATAGATTATTAATATAGAGCCATTAGTCATTTTTAAACACACTGAAGAGGTACGCGGAATAGCAAGACATGCGTTTATAATGTTTCCATATTTCCTGATTTTTAAAGATTCTGCAGTGGACTGAGCCACTCTAGCGTTGTTGTCCATCCACAAGTGGTTAATACGACAATCGAATCTGGTTAATACGAGACAAGGAAAAGTTATCGCCAATCGAATCAACTCCAATATATTAATCATCTCTACTCCCTCTTCACCTGCATTTCAATAGTTTGGGTATCTAGTTCAATGATGAAAAACGTGCATTGACTAACAAAGAAGTAACACTTTAATAGTATTAAAAGATATTCAATAAAAACCGACAAACTATATCTTTCATGGATTTCATCAAATGTTTCCCGTCGCTAGTTTTTCATGTTCACAGCAGCCACTAACGAGCAGAGCTACTGTAGCTGTGGTCTTGGATATGATAAAAAGAGCAGATGATGGAAAACAAGTTCTCTGCGTTCATCAATTTGGATGATTGTGGAGACAAGATCAGATCAAACCCCAAGATTGTTGTACTGATAAGCTTGATTTACAGATCATGAATATAAACAAAGTATATCATTCAACTAGAAACCAGGTCAAACTGCGTTCGCAGTGTATTTCTGACCCTTTGTTTGATAAACCCCAGATCATTCCCTCTTCAATTTTTAATTTTTTTCCCTCTACGACCAATCTTAAAACCTGTTGTTTTGATTGCCCTTAACTCTAAGCAAACCAATTCAGCCGGTTTCCCTCATGTCACCGCTGTTGGACAAATTACACATCGTCTGTTAGATTAAATTTTAGCATGTTGAAAGGTCGAGATTCTCCATGCTGTACATAACGTTTAGCGTAACTTAGGAATTGCCTATATATTGTGTAAAGACAAAATGGTAAGGGATTGAAAACGGCAGCAAGTGGCTGCCGTTACTGTCTTCCTTCTGTAGTTTTGGTGTTCAACTATCGCTTTCCATTGTGTAAAGTTTCAAAGAGAAGAACTTTCAAAGCATGCAGGCAGAACTTTCTTTCGTTACCTGTTGATTTCATGTTTGTCTGAATTTTTTTATTAGAGCCGTGACTATTCAAAAAAAAAAAATTTTAAATACTTAATACTTTAATAATATGTTACCCTCATGGCGAGACACTTGAGTCCCGCGCAGCGCAATGCCAATTTTGTTATACACAAACAGAAGAAAGCTGTACAAAAATAAAAGCCAACCATCCCCCATCCCCATTCCCATCAAATGGATATGGATTCTCCGTGGCTGTCCAACACCAACATTAGCAGCAGTTCAATCTCGACTGTCCATCCTGATATCATCGAAAATCATATCTTTAAACTTTTAGACGCTTCTGCCCTCGCCTCCGCCTCCTGCGTCTCCTCTCAGCTCTACTCCCTCGCTTCCGACGAAACTCTCTGGACAAACATTTGCAACTCCACGTGGCCCTCCACCACCAATCCACGCATCCGCCACGTCATCTCCTCTTTCCCCAAGGGGCCCCGCTCCTTCTTCTCCGACTCCGTCTCTAACCCCGACACGATCAGTACTACCACAACCAACCCTTCCTCCTCCTCTCCGGTCAATCTCGACCGTACATCTCGATTAATCTCAGCCGTTGATATTTACTACCAGAAGAGGCATGTGTTCAGTAAAGTTGTCGAGACCGAATCATTCAGAAGTAGGTCTCCGTTTAGAGTCGAATTACTCGACCCCGAGGACACGGTGCCGGCCCGGATACCTTACCCGGTGGACGAGCGGATGATGCTTGAACTGGGTGACCGTTTCACGTTGAGTTGGATTTTAATAGATCCGGTCAGACGGCGGGCGATGAATCTATCGAGTTACAAGCCGGTGATCGTGGAACGCCGCTGGTTGTCCGGAGAACAAGTGCACATGCGCTATGGTTGGGTCTTCTATTCGGGGCCCGGGGAGGAGGGATCGGCGACGGAGTACGTCAAATTTGGGATTTCATTGACGTGGGAGGAGTGTCAGTGCGGCGTGATGCACGTGACTGGAGTGAGCTTGGACTTGGAGGACATGTATGGGGACCAGCTGAGCGGGAAGGAGAGTCTGGCAATTATACAGAAGGGAATGGCGGGAATTAGGGGGAGCGTGAAAGGGAGGGAAGAGGAAGGAAGACGGAGATACGAAGAGTACATGGAAATGAGGAGGGAAAGGATACTGAGCGCGATTTGTAATAGAGAGCCAGAGAGATTTCATCATTTGCTGTATGTGGCTTTTAGGCTCTTCATATTTGCTTCTCTCGGATTGTTGCTTTTCAGAAGAATTTTTTAATTCTCCCTCTCTGTCCTCTTTTTTTTTTTTTTTTTTTTTTCCCAAACTTAATTTATATGTAATTACCTATTTAGTTCTGCCTGCTTTGTTTCAAAATAATTTGCCGAGTGATATCTCCTCTATATAAAGATAGGTAGCATTTGTTTTTCGTCTAAAATTTGAATAAATTTGAATGGAAACTTCTCTTTTGAACATATCATTAATTCTTATTTTCTTTGAATACAGAGTGTATATATAGAGTAACTTGGTTGACTTTAAATTAAACTGATGTTTTGTAGATTAATGGCTCACGTTAAATTCTAGACCATTTATAGCATCATATATAAAAGATGATATATATAAGAATAAATCAATAAAACAAACATAATAAATAAAGTAATTTATTTTTAACAAATCATTTTTAATACTATGATAAATTATACAAAAGTTTTACATGTAATCAAAGTGCCTGATTGCAAACTAGCAATGTCAATGGCGAGATCTCATAACTTAAACATACCGTAGAAGTCTATTTTTTGTGATTTAAACAATAATTCATGAAGCGAACAAAATTTTACATGATATCAAAGTTCATGCAGCGAACAAAGAAATGATCAAATTGCAAGTTTGATGGTTATTTTTCCAAGGGTTTTGGACAAGGATCCTTGAGGAGAGGGGAATGACATGCGCAATTATGCATGCAGTATGTACGCGGGTGGCAAAGATGGTAGAGATGTTAGAGCAGTGCCTTAGTCACGTTTTGCGGTTGAGATAATCAAAGCCAGTATCTGAGCTAGACTTGATTAGTCAATTTAATTAAGCTGTTTGATAAATAAGCTGTTAATCTTTAACACAAGTGGTGGCATGTTTTTTTCCCTTATATTTTACTTCGTTGTTATAGTTATTTTTGCTATTTTATTTGTGAAGTATTGTAAGGCTAGAATAGCCAAAAAATAGAAAAAATAGAAAATAAAGGGTCAGAGATTTTTCAATAAAAATATGTTTTTCTTTACCCTCAATTTCTTCTCATCTTCTAAATTCACTGCTATAGATATTTCCTTTTCTTTTCTTTCAACTCCTTTGACTTCCTTTTCTCATCTTCTAAATTCACCTGTATCAAACCGTCGTTGATAGCTACTATCAACAACTATCATGAATCCTTATCATCCAAGTTACGCAATGACATAATTACCCCGATAACGGAGATTTTTGTTCACTATTAATTTATTATCAAAGTTTCAACATTCATAACTACATCGAACAAAAACTATGAGTTTGTTTGTCAAACATCTAAAGTATAAAAATTTGTTATTTCGGATTTTTTTTTTTAATTTAGTTGTTTGTTTTCTTACAACTTATATATGATTTTATGATATTTACATCTGAATAGAAAAACTAAAGTTTAATGATTTTTATTTTAATGAAAAAAAATCAAAATAGGAATTAATAATACATCTCGATATTATCCCTATTAAATATACATATTTTGGATATTATAAAATTTAATCCTATTTTTTCTTTTGTATTTCACATTCTCTATTCTTTGGATTCGTTTTCTTTTTTAGTAGCATTGGAATTCTTCAAGCACAACAGTTGTTGAATTTTAATTCATTGTCTTTTAAAATTTTAATTAATAAATTTGATTAAATTTTGCATTTGGAGTAATGTAATAATGCTGTTATGAGATCAATTATTTCCTAATCCTACATATGCTTGATTTTAATTGTAATGTTTATGTATTTAACTCTCAAAATTTGTAACAATTATAAATGATTCTTACAATGACATAATTGTTAAATAATTATATTTTAGATATTTTTTATTTATAAAAACAAATAAGATGTCATTTATGCTCAGACATAAAAAAGAAAAAAAACAAACATGTCATTTAGACATATATAATTCATGTCAAATCTATTCAGATTTAGACATATACATATATATATATATATATATATATATATATATATATATATATATATGTATGTATGTATATATGTATGTATGTATGTATGTATGTATGTATATGTATGTATGTATGTGTGTGTATATATATATATATATATCATTGTGAGGTGCGAGCATCCTCGTTTTTTTCTTAATGCAGACGCGTTGTTAAGTTGTGCGACTTATTAGAGTTATTTTTTAATCTACTATAAAGCTTTGGAGTTTAATAGCATTGGATTTGTTAAAGTATGAGAAAGCTATTAAACAATGTGATTTCATAGTGTAATTACAGTGAAAACTATTAAACCACATGGTTTAATAGTGTAATGAGGACCTAAACCCAATAACATGTCCTAATCTGAACAGGATGTAGTCCTCATCAAATTCGAAACCTATAAGATAACAAATAAGTTTTTCTATTTTAATTGTAGTTCTAATTATCTCACTTATATAAAGAGGTCACCATTCAAAAGTAGGCAAATTGGACATGAGAAATAGGCACATTGGAGGAGGGGTAAAATATCCTCTAAGCCTCTGATTTAAGCATTAGAGTCACAGCAACCCTAATGAGTTATTGTTTTGCAAGATTCCAATCACTAAACTCTTTACTCTCAATAATGTCAATTCCCAGTATATGAAGCTCTCTTATAATCTGTTTCTCAAGTAAAATAACTCTTTTGGTCGATCTAAATTTTGGCACGAACAGTTGACATTGTCTGTGAGGATACAGTAAAAAAGCTTAAAAGGATCAACAGCTATGATCGGAAGGTAAAAAGAAAAAAAAATTACACAAAGAGAGCTATAAGTGAGAGAGAAACTAGATCGGGTCCAAAATGAGGCATACGAATCGGGTCCAAAACGATACACATGGATTGAGTCAAACAACCACCCATTGCCGTTATTTGTAGCTGCCCCGACATTAGACTTAGAGGTCATCAATTGAACCCCCAAGCACCGATGAGCACCCCCCACCTTCGCCACAGCTAGAAAACTGCCAAAAATAGTCGCATGAAGCTGCGAACAGTTGCCTCAAATTGGTAAGATTCCACCAGATTTATGAAACTCCATCACTTGAATTTTGCTCCTTGTAGCAGCTCCTTCAAATTTCGGTCATCAATACAGCCCAAAAGCAGTCAGATTCTCTGCTGATGGCAACCACAGTACATGTGAATATAATTCTTGATCTCGCCTCTGCCAATCGATCGCAGGTCGGCCTGCACCACTATCTAGGTTTGTTCCTCATGGTGTCCTCTTCAATTCCCAACTACCCCCACTGCCCAGAAGCAGTTGGAGCTATCACAAATTGATCATTAAAACCTGCACGGCCGTGAATTTCAATCTACTGCTGGAGACTGTGCGTTGACATGCACTACCACCACTGTTGGACTTCAAGCAACATGAAGCTTCAACCTTGGTCTTAGCCACTTGATTTCAGGCTACCAATGACGAGTGAGGTTAAACCCTAATTTGCATAATTATAAATTTGCCCCTTTATTGTTTTAATTAATCGTTTTGCCATGATTGCTATGTCTTTGTGTTTGATTATATGATTCTCCTCGCCTGTTTGTTAGCATCATACTCTTAGGTGGTGTTTGGTTTTAAGAAAGGGGAGAAGAGGAGAGGAGAAAGAAGGAGAGGAGTGGAGAGGTGATGAGAGGAGAAGACTCCAAAAATTAATTATCCTTATTTGGTTTTACATTAAATTTGAAAGGAAAAGAAATTACATATTTTTTTTTGGGACAAATATACCCATTATCTTTAATGTTAATATTGTTAACAAATAAAAAATAATTAAATTATGAATTAATTTAATATAGAAAATAACTTGATAATAAAATAATTAATTTTATATTATATTTTTAATTAATTTGTTATTATTCTATAATCAAAATAAGTAACATTGCATAATTAGTTATATGTTTAATTTAGTTTCTAAATATTTATAATTATTGAAAACAATAATATGTTATGCTATTAAAATTACCTAGTTACATAGAAAATTTTATTTTTTAAAATAAAAAATCATGCCACCGTTGACCTCCTTTGACCGGCGTTGACCGGCGTTGACCACCGCCATTGACCGCCGTTGACCGCCGTTGACCACCATCTTTCGTCGCGCTAAATACATAATAATGATCAGAAATGGACGATCTACTCATTGGAAGTATTAATTTTGCAGAAAATACACTATATAGTTGGAAATATGAGAGTTAAAATTTTTCCAAAAATTTTCCTAAACATTTAAACAAGATTTGAGATAAATAACAATGTATATTAGTATTTTTAACTCTATAGAGTTGTAGATCGGCTCATGAGGATTCCATTGATACCGGTTTTGATGGTGAAATGCATCTCCGGCGAAACTCCGGTGACTCTCCGGCGATAATCCGGCGATTCTCCTTAATTCTTTTTTTTTTCTAAATAAATTATTCTATTAATTTAAGAAAATAAATATAAATTATCTGTACTTTTTTATTTAAAATTAATTTTATTAGAGGATAATATTGGAATTTTATATTCAAATAGATTAGGAATTTGAAATCCTTACTCATTAATAAGGAATACAAATTCTTCAATTTGATGGAAATTGAATTTTAAATTAATTAATTGAATTAGTCAACCAAACATTGGAAAGTGGAAAAGAAATTAAATTCTTTCCCTCTCCCCACTCCTCTACCCCCAAGCAAACATGACCTTAGGTCTCGTTATAATATATATTTCGCCTTTAAACTCTTGGGCCTCGATCGATCTTATAATACGTATCTTAACCTCATACTGATAGGTTTCGATTTAATATTACAGATCTCGGCCTTATACAAATAGGCCTCAATCTTGTAATATGAACGTTAACCTCATCCTCTTAGGCCTCAATCTCATAATACAAACCTCGACCTTATATTCTTAGGAATATTATAACTCTTAACATGGCATTATTTATCTTTTTTTAGTCCTTATCGTGACATAATTCACAAGCCCTTATCGTGGCATAATTTCTTGGGAATCTACATTAACATTGATTTAAATCAGTAATGAAGATTTATTTTTTATTTTTATCTTTTTCATTTGTACATATTACTCAAAAATCGTTTAATCAACTCGGCATTCAATCCTTAGCGATCTTTTTTTTTCTTTCTTTTTGGGAGATATCAAAACGTGTCATTTTGGTTATACACACAATATAATATAATGTATTTTCTCACAGTTATCGTGCACTTACTCTTTAGCACACCGCTCTATGTTAATTTAGTGATGGCAGTGGGGCGGGTTCGGGCGGGGATCATGATCCCCATACCCAAACCCGATTTAGAATCAATCCCCGAACCCGCCCCGTACCCGAAATTTTTTTAATTGGGGATAGTTCGGGTACGTCCCCGAAAATTCCCGAATTGAGTGGGGATTAAATGGGGACCCGATCCCCATTTTTTATTTTTTAATTAATAATTAAATAATTATAAATAATTAAAAATTTAACAACTTCCAAATAAATAAAAACATAATAAGATTATAAATAATTAAAATTTTATGGTAGCCGAAATGGGTCGGGACCCAAAGGTTTGGGAGGATCCGATGGCATTCAAGCCTCAGAGGTTCGTTAGGGATGAAAGCGGTGGAAGAGTAGCTGTAGTTGAAGATTTGGATATAACGGGGAGTAGGGAAATTAAGATGATGCCGTTTGGTGTCGGAAGGAGGATTTGTCCGGGGCTTGGTCTGGCTATGCTTCACTTGGAATATTTCGTGGCTAATTTGGTCTGGTGTTTTGAGTGGAAGGCTGCGGATGGATATGAAGTTGATTTTTCGGAGAAGCAGGAGTTCACTACCGTGATGAAAAATCCATTACAGGCTCGTATTTCTCCAAGAATTAAATAAGAGAATTTCCCTAAGTTCGTTTCAAAATAAGCTGTACTTTAATTTGTTCTTTCTTGAAGAATGATTTTAAGAAATAAGAATGGATTAAGAAGAAGAAGAAGAAGAATAAATAGTTACAGCACGAAGTACACAAGAATAGCAAGAATGGCATTGCAATGGGATACGAATAATGGCAATGGCAACAAGAAGGACAATATCAAAGAAAGTGGGCAATGATAATAATAATGAAATATAGAAGAATGGCACGATGGCTGATGCTGAAGTAATGGCAGCCGACAATGCCAGCAGGCGGCCGGTGGTGTCGAGGTCTGCTCTCTTCGCCATAAAGCGTTTCATGTTATATGCAGGATCAGGGATTGCGCTTAGGAATGGTAGCGGTTCTGTCTCGGTTAGGTTATTCACTAAATTTTTCATAATCGCTCGACGATTACGATTATTTTAAAATCATAATCGCGATTAATCAAATCGGAATAATCAAATACTTTCGATTAATCGAATAATTCGATCGGGTTACGATTATTATTTCGACACAGTCTATGAACTATTGAACTGTTAGTATTTTAAATTTAAAACCTTAAATTAATAAATCTACCACAAACATAAAAAGTTAACAAATAAAAAATGAAAATATGTCTAAAAGTATGTTCAATAACACATAACAATTTAACATGGTCAAATAATAAGTTGAAATCAAAATAATTAGGCAAAAAAATCTTTTAAATTTTAACAAAACTACAAAAGCAATAAAGTTGGCTTAAATTAAATCTATTAAAGCTAATATGAAACAGGTTAACTGAATTTGCAAACAATCCAAAAATTAAACAATCCAAAAAATTAACAGCAGGCAGCAGCCAAGCGTTCGTTTGTTATGATACAAACAATCCAAAAAATTAAAGTCTAATTTGCTCCACAGTCCCATCTCCAACCAAAGTCAAATTAAATTGAAGCCAAATAATAAACTTCCAATCGAATCAAGCCAAAAAATTAAAGTCTAATGGTGAATTAATAAACTTCCAAAACCAAATACCAAAGCAGCGCAAACCGATTCCTCAAGGCCGAGCGGACGGGCGATTTACGAGATTGCGTGATCTGCGTGGCGATGACGGATTGCGCAGCCAACCATGCGGTCGATGCGGGAACCAGATTACACGGCTGACGGTGCTGCGGCTGAAGCTTGAAGGAAGGTCGCGGCAGAAGCTTGAAGGAAGATCGCGGCTGAAGCTTCGCGGCTGAAGCTTGAAGGAAGGTCGCGGCTGAAGCTTGAAGGAAGGTCGCGGCTGAAGCTTGAAGGAAGGTCGCGGCTGAAGCTTGAAGGAAGGTCGCGGCTGAAGCTTGAAGAAAGGTCTGGCCGTTCGGGCTTTGGCTGAACTTCAGCCACTGAAGAACTGAAGAACTGAAGAAGAAAAGAAGCGTGAAATAGAATACTGCAATGTGAAATTGTGAATTGTGAAGTTTAGATTTAGATTTAGATTTTAGGGTTTGGACGTTTGGTTATTTTAGGAGTTCGGTTTCTTTGATTATCGGTTCGGTTTTTCGGTTTTTTTAAAAAAATCAAAAACCGAACCGGTTAATTTTATTACTTTTACTATATTAATAATTCGGTTTTTTTAAGTAAAAAAACCGCAAAAAAACCGAACCGAACCGTTCGGTTCGGTTCGATTTTTGATTAATCAACTTTTTTTGCCCACCCCTAATTGCGTTCTCAAAATTGATTTTTGTTCTTTTTATTTTCGGGTCGGGTTCGGGGACCCAATAAAATCCCCAAATCCAAACCCAAAAGCTTTTTGGGGTTTAAATCCATACCCGAAATTGACCCGAACCTAATTTTAAATTTTTTTGGAGCCCCATACCCGCCCCAAATTAATCGGAGCCCCGCGGGTTTGGGGGGCCGTGGGTAATACTGCCAACTCTATATGTTATTCAATTTTCTTCTGTCTCTGTTATTTGTTTAATCGTTGGGATTTGTTAAAAACATGTACTATGTTTTATATTTTGAAATTTCATTTCTTACATGTGTTTTATGTTCATATATTTATAAGATACAATTAGATGTCGCCAGATAAAAATATTAGATGAATCTTAATTTAATACGGATCTGAGCTGTAAGGATAGTGCTTGTTTCCTGCGTTACCGTTGAATAATTTTTTTAAACATTTCTATCGTAAGCTTCGTAGTCTAGGTTTAATTTTTTATATTTAGAATTGTTTAATATATAACTTTGAGAAAGGAAAGAACTTCTAAAACACGCAGGCAGTGCTTTCTTTATTTTGTGTTTCTTGTGGTAACAAGATTTTGATTTTCCTTTTTGAGTAGTAAAAGAGCATTCTGAAAATGATCTGAAAGTGAGTTAAGACTTTGGTCAAAATTTGAGTTCATACTTCATCATGGCTCACAAAGTTCACTTTACTAATGACTAAAGCCAAAAAGCAAAAACCCAAAAAATGAAAAAAAAAAAAAAATGCAGAATATGAATCATGCGTCATTGCATAAGACGACGATTCGACTCGCATCAAAAAGCTAAGAAGGGGTGCTGTGCTGACTGCTAAGGAGAAAGAAATCAGAGGGTGAGAAAACGTGCAATCAACCGGGATCAGATCATTAAAAACAAAAGCATATACGTGTCTCGCACAGAAGATAGTGGCCGTCGATTTCATGTTTATTTTGAATTTTTTATTAGCCCGAGCACTCTTTTAAACGAATATTTTAAATACTTACAATTTTGATAAAAATATTTTCCTAATGTAAAAGGCTGTGAGTGTGCCCGATATATAAATTTTAAAATATATATGTTATATTATAATTAATTAATATATATATAATATATGTAATTAAATTTAATATACTTATTATTTATATAATAATTTATAAAATAAATATACAATATTATTTATTTATTTTATAAGTGATATAATATAAGAGATAAGAATAATATAGTAGAACACATTATTGTAAAATTTCTCTCCGAGTGCACAATTTTATTTTATATAAAGAGAAGAAAGTCGAACAAAACCCAACCACCCCGTGACCTCATCGTCCCCATCAAATGGTGGATATGGATCCTCCGTCGGTGGGAGACACCACCGTTAGCAGCAGTTCAATCTCGACTGTCCATCCTGATATCATGGAAAATCATATCTTTAAACTTTTAGACGCTTCTGCCCTCGCCTCCGCCTCCTGCGTCTCCTCTCAGCTCTACTCCCTCGCTTCCGACGAAACTCTCTGGACAAACATTTGCAACTCCACGTGGCCCTCCACCACCAATCCACGCATCCGCCACGTCATCTCCTCGTTCCCCAAGGGGCCCCGCTCCTTCTTCTCCGACTCCGTCTCTAACCCCGACACGATCAGTACTACCACAACCAACTCTCCCTCCTCCCCTCCGGTCAATCTCGACCGTACATCTCGATTAATCTCAGCCGTTGATATTTACTACCAGAAGAGGCATGTGTTCAGTAAAGTTGTCGAGACCGAATCATTCAGAAGTAGGTCTCCGTTTAGAGTCGAATTACTCGACCCCGAGGACACGGTGCCGGCCCGGATACCTTACCCGGTGGACGCGCGGATGATGCTTGAACTGGGTGACCGTTTCACGTTGAGTTGGATTTTGATAGATCCGGTCAGACGGCGGGCGATGAATCTATCGAGTTACAAGCCGGTGATCGTGGAACGCCGCTGGTTGTCCGGAGAACAAGTGCACATGCGCTATGGTTGGGTCTTCTATTCGGGGCCCGGGGAGGAGGGATCGGCGACGGAGTACGTCAAATTTGGGATTTCATTGACGTGGGAGGAGTGTCAGAGCGGCGTGATGCACGTGACTGGAGTGAGCTTGGACTTGGAGGACATGTATGGGGACCAGCTGAGCGGGAAGGAGAGTCTGGCAATTATACAGAAGGGAATGGCGGGAATTAGGGGGAGCGTGAAAGGGAGGGAAGAGGAAGGAAGACGGAGATACGAAGAGTACATGGAAATGAGGAGGGAAAGGATACTGAGCGCGATTTGTAATAGAGAGCCAGAGAGATTTCATCATTTGCTGTATGTGGCGTTTAAGCTCTTCATATTTGCTTCTCTGGGATTATTGCTCTTCAGAAGATTTTTTTAGTTCTCTTTTTTCTTTTTTCCCAAAGAAAATTTATAAGAAACGATATCTCCTCAAAAAATTATTAAGGAGTGATATCTTGTCGAAGGAAACATCGTTTTTATTTGATGTATTCGATGTAGATTCAGATAGGAAGTTATGAATGTCGAAACTTCGGTATTAAATTCACGATGAACAAAAATCTCTGTTGTCGTGATAATTATATATCATTGCATAACTCTGATGATAAAGATTTCACGATAGCAGTTTTTAACGACGGTCTGATAAGACCGAATTTAGAAGATGAGAAAAAGATGAATACAGAGAAGTTGAAAGAATCTAGAAGACGAGAAGAAGAAATTGAGCGTAAAGGAAAATATATTTTGTCTAAATATTTCTGACCCTCTATTTGTTTATTTTTATTTTTATTTAGTTGTTAATAGTCTTACAATACTTCAAAAATAAAATAGTAAAAATAACTATGACAGCGAAATAAAATATATGGAAAAAAAAACAAACAAACAAACAACACTGGTGCTAAAGATTAACAGCTTATTTATCAAACCGCTTAACTAAACTGACTAATCAAGTCTTGCTCAGCCACTAGCTTGATTATCTCAACCACAAAACGTGACTAAGGCAGCATTTGTTTTTTTTATTTGAAATCTTAATAGATCTGAATTACTTTGAATTTGAACAAAGTTGAATGTCTAAATCTGAATGATATATTTATTTTTTGTCTTAATCGCTAAAAATAAATATCAAGTTGTTTTTTTTAGCTTAAAAAATCTGAAAATTAATATTTTTATATTTATACCCTTACAAATTATAAATTTTGGCAAATAATAAACATTTCAAAGAATATAAATAAGATAATAAAATATAAAAACATAAATCATATTCAATTGAATACAACTCTTTAATATTTTATATTATATATGTTAATTAATTTTATTATAGTTTACAATATTTTTATATGAAAAATATTCATAAAAAGTTATGACGATAAATAATACTAATCTGAAGAAAATAAAAAGATAAAAATAATTATAATCTACCACTACATATTATCACAAGTTATATAGAGATCAGTAATATGTTAATTATTAAATTTAATTCACGTAAGGATTAAAAACTAATTAATTGGATAAAAATATTTTGAAGAATATCTTTTAACGATATTATTCAGGCTTTTTAGATTAAATAAAAAGTTTAAAAAATTAGTTTAGTAACTTAATGACTTAATGGCTGAAAATTTTCATTAAGTTGAAAAAATAAACAAATTTAATGACTTTAACTTATTAAAATTAAGTCATTAAATAAAAAAATAAATAAATAAACGGCCCCTAAGAGCATCTCCAATAAGCTCTATAAATTTTACTCTTCAAATATTTATTTGCTTACCTATGTGGTAAATAGAAAAGTAAAAAAATATGTTATTCTCCAAAAAACTCTTCAAATAGAAATAAGTTAATATTACTTTAATTAAATAACTATTTTTTTTAAAAGAAAAATTAATGATAATTAAAGTATCTCTCTCTCTTTCTCCAACAAAAAGTAATAAAATATAAATTAAAGAGGGAGAAAGCAACTCTCCAAATTTGAAGAGAGATGAGAATTTTTTATTTGAAGAATCTTAATTGGAGTATTTTTTGAAGCCTTAAATACTGATGTGCCTCTTCAAATAAGTAATAAAATCTTATTTGAAGAGTTTTTTCAGTGATGCTATAAGTCTCACCTCTAACGTCTCCACCGTCTTTGCACTCACGTACATATTGCATGCATGCATAATTGCACGAATCATTCCCCTCTCCTCAAGGAACCTTGTCCAAAACACGTCTTGTTTGCAAAAAATAACCATCAAACTTGCAATTCGATCACTTCTTTGCTCGCTATGTGAAGCTTTACCATCGTTTAAATCTCAAAGATTAGACTTCTACGTTATACTCGAAGTCACGAAATCTCGCCACTAACATTGCTAGTGTGCAATCAGAAACTTCGATTATTTGCAAATTTTAGTATAATTTATCTTTAGTATTAAATAAATTTTTTTAAAAGCAAATTTACTTATTATGTTTGTTCAATGATACATTCGTATATTTGTATCTTTTATATGTGGTACTATGAATGGTCTACAAGTTAACATGAGCCATTAATCTACAGAGCATTATTTTAATTTAAAATCAACCTTTGAGGTTACTCTATACAGTCTGTATTCAAAGAGTATAAAAGAAGAGGATTTTCCATTCAAATTATTTAGTCCCGTTAGTCCACAAAGAACATATAAAAGCTCGTACATTCAAATTTAAAAATATACTAATGAAATTTTGATAATGGGTTTTTTGGCAGCAAGAAACAGAGCACTCAAATGAATAAGAAATTTTAATTAAAGCAATATATCAGTCAGCATCTCGCATAAAAGAAGCAATTGGTTTCCAATCTTCGATGCCCCATTAATTTCCTGCAAAAATTCAAATCCGAAAAAGAATCACAGAAGCTCAGTTTGGTTCCATATTTCTGAAAACTGGAATAAGCTAACACGTTTAATCTTCTAGGCATACAAAGAGAAGAAAAAGCTTCTACAAATTATTTAGTCCCGTTAGTCCACAAAGAACATATAAAAGCTCGTACATTCAAATTTAAAAATATACTAATGAAATTTTGATAATGGGTTTTTTGGCAGCAAGAAACAGAGCACTCAAATGAATAAGAAATTTTAATTAAAGCAATATATCAGTCAGCATCTCGCATAAAAGAAGCAATTGGTTTCCAATCTTCGATGCCCCATTAATTTCCTGCAAAAATTCAAATCCGAAAAAGAATCACAGAAGCTCAGTTTGGTTCCATATTTCTGAAAACCGGAATAAGCTAACACGTTTAATCTTCTAGGCATACAAAGAGAAGAAAGCTGTTCTACGGTTAGTCCTGAGGGATAATCATAAAAATCTATTGAGGGACATTCCAAAAATCTTATGCAGAGGGACTGAAGAGCATGAGAGCAATGGAGAACAGAAGCCAGGACTTCGACATCACCATCAGCTGTATATAGTCTAACTAACTTTCAGATGCTTGAGATTGCCAAAATTACGTTGGCAAAGTGACCATTAACTTTCGTTCACAGTGCCGTTGATTGCAAAAGCTGCAAAACCATAAAATTTTCGTTCAAAGTGCCCGTTTCTATATATATATATATATGAAAGAAAAGTGAGATGAAGGTAATTGGCTACCGAGAAAGTTTGAGAAAGTTCCAGACATCTTCCAAATCAGCTCTTATTCAACATGATAAAAATGTACATTTCTTAATCATGATACTTGTAATTAATCCAAAACCAACTAAAATTACAGCTAGCTAATTTTCAGCACAATACACAGTGTGCTAGTAACAAACTTTTAACTGATTAAGTTGAGCTGGCAGCTGAGCTGTCACGATGCTCTACATTAATGCCACGCATTCTTCATCAGCTTAAGCTTTTCCTTCTTTTGTTTTGCATAATGAGCTACCTTAATAGCCCCCTCAAACTCAGGGGACAAAGATGAGTATTGAGTTTGGCTTTTAAGTAATTAATTTAGAAATGAGAGAGTTTAGTCATTATATTTGTGATCTGTTCCTCATTTGGTATATAATGGATATTGAGCTCTCCTACAATTAATTTGTTTCTAATGAAGTGTACATAAATTTCAACATACTTTGTTCTTAAATGATAGACAGGATTCCTTGCTAACATAGTTGCACTAGCATTATCACACCAAATAATTGGTTTTTCTATGCAACATATTTCCAATTCAATAAATAAGGATTGTAACCAAGTCAATTCTTCACTTGCTAACGCCAAAGCTCTATATTCACTCTCTACACTGGATTTGATTATAACTGACTGTTTCTTGGATGACTAAGCTAACAAATTGTTGCCTAAGTAGATACAATAAGCACTAACTGATTTCTAATCATTTAAGTCACATGCTCAATCTTCATTTGTAAAACTAGTAAGCTTTATGCTTTCTTCTCCAATAAACATCAAGCCATAATCTTGAGTAGCTTTCAAGTACCTTAGAACTCTTTTACAAGCCATTAGATGTTGCGATGTGGGTGCAGATACATATTAACTGAGCTTGTTCACTGCATATGCAATCTCAAGTATTGTAAGTATTAAGTATTGCATTCCTCCAACTATGCTCTTATAGTATGTTGGATCTTCAAGAAAATATCCAAGTTCTCCTTGGACTATCTTTTGCAGCTTTGTTAGCCTATATGACTATAAATATTGATTTTGATGATAACAAACCACATGTTTTGAGTAAAGAAAATTGAGCGTAGTTAAACAAATATTTATATCTATTATGCTTTTATAACAAGAAAATGAGTTTGTAAAATTAGTTATTTTTCAAGATATAAACTAAAATGAAAAAGATTGATTTTAATAGGAATTATTTTGAATTCCGAATTTGGATTCATTTGTAAATATTTAAATCATTTTGGGTCATATTTATAATTTCTATAAGTTTGGGCTTTATCATAATTTTAGAAAATTATGGGATAAACTACTATTACTTAGAAATTCTGAAATTGGACCTATTTGCCAAGTTTCATAACATTTTGGGTCATAATACAGTTATAAAACGTTTTGAGGTAAAACTATAATTTTAGAAACTAGTTCATTGTAGCTATTACTGTAGTAAGCGGCTAACCGGATGACAAGCAGCTAGCCGAATATTGGGAAGAAACACTCCGGATGGAAAGCGGCTATCCAGATTTCGTAAGCAGCTATCCGATTATTGGGCAGTAAGCTTCTGGAGCATAAACGGCTATCCGGTTATCCGGTTATCGTAAACAGCATGCCGGATGTTGTGAAATTCAAATTTTTACCTTAACGGTAACATAAAAATGGGTAACTGGATTCCATAAACAGTAAGCCGGTTATGAACAAAAAGTGAGTAACAACTAGTTTTTGAGCTCCAACTATAAAAACTAAAGTCCAATTCATTTTTAAGCTCTCCAACAAGCACAAACAAAAAGCACACAACATATCTTGAGCTCTAAATTCACAAATCATAATTCTTTGAATCATCATTGCTCTTCAATTTGTTTATCTACTCCTTAAGAGAGTTTCTATTGTAATTTTCATTTCCTCATCTAAATTGTGAGTGCTTGAGTGTGTGAGACACTTAAGTGAAGAGATTGAGAGATAATCTCTTTGTTGTAAAGGTTCATTGACATCTTGAAGTCAATTGTAAGCATTTTAAGTCTTGGAAGGCTTGGATAGTGAAAACCTCAAGCTTGGATCGCTTGGAGGCGTGGACATAGGCAGTGATTGCCGAATCACGTAAAATTTCATGTGTTTATTTCTCTTCTCTCTTACTCATTTATTATTGTGCTTTCATTAAACTTATTGCTTTCGAATTTATTAAGGCATTAGATTGGATTGTTGCGTGGTTTTGTTAGGATATTTTTTAAAACACCAATTCACCCCTCCTCATGGGTTGCACACTTGTATTTTATTTGGTATCAGAGTAAGGTTCTCTTGTTTAGACTTAACCATCTAGGGCTAAAGATCTATGTCAACTCATAATGATTCTACATTTAGGGAAGGACAATCCACCACTAGACCACCATATTTTGATGGGAATGATTATCTGTATTAGAAAATTAAGATGAGAAGTTACTTTCAAGCTTTAGATTATGAAATTTGGGAAATTGTTAACGATGGTCCTTTCATGCCCTTAACTAAAAATGAAGTTGGGGAAAATATTCCAAAACCTTCACTGGAATGGAATGAATTGGAAAAGAGAAAGGCTTTTCAAAATTCCAAATCTATGAATGCCTTGTTTTGTGCACTTGATAAGAAAAAATTTCATAGAGTGTCTAGTTGTGAGAGTGCTCATGAGATTTGGAACAAACTTGAAGTTGTGTATAAAGCCGCAAATCAAGTTGAAGAGTCTAAAATAAGTAGATACACTCGTCAATATGAATTGTTCAAAATGGAACAAAATAAAAGTGTGTATTCTATGTATACGCGATTTACGGACATAGTGAACACCCTAGGAGCCTTAGGAAAAACTTTTTCAAATATTGAGAAAATCAAGAAAATCATTAGGTCACTTCCAAAAGAATGGAGACCTAAGATAACTGCCATTGAGGAAGCCAAAGATTTAAATATCTTACCTATTGACGATTTAATTGGATCTCTTATTTCTTATGAGGAAGATTTGGCGGCGAAAAAAGGAAACAAGGAGAAAAAGAAAAGCATTACTCTTAAAGCTACAAAATATGAGAGTGATGGAGAAAGTGAGCCGGATGATGAGGAGTTGGCTGTGCTAGCAAGGAGGTTCAGAAAATTTTTCAAGAAAACCGGTGAGCAAAGAAAATTTAGGGACTTCAAGAACCAAAAGGAGAAAAAGGAAGTAATCAAATGCTATGAGTGCAAGAAGCCTGACTATATAAAATCATAATGCCCTCTTCTCAACAAGTTTAAGAAGAAAGCAATGATGGCCACGTGGGATGATAGTGATGAAGAAACAAGTGATGATGAAGAGCAACAAAAAATGATAAATTTAGCTCTCATGGCCTTTGAAGAAGAATCATGTGATGAACTTGATGAGGTAAGTGATCTTTCTACATATGATGAATTACATGATACTTTTAAATAATTACATGATGAGTTGATGAAAATTGGTAAAAAGAATGTAAGTCTTAAAAAGAAAATGGTAGAGCTCAAAAATAAAAATGAATCACTAAATCCAAAGATTACATGCCTAGAACTAGAGAATAAAATATTGTACGATAAAGTTGCATTATCAAATGAGAAACCTAGTACTTCGTATGAGCATGAAAAATCACATGTTGGAGAATTAATAAAAGAGAATGAAGTGCTTAAGAAGAAGAATAATGAGCGAAATGAAATTGTGCTAAAATTCACAAATGGGCAAAAGATGTTGGTTAATTTGCTTAATTCATAAAAATGTGTGTTTGATAAATGAGGACTTGGTTACAAACCTAATTTGAAACAAAAATATTATAAGAACTACTGTGTGAATAGTACTTCTATTAATAATCAAATTGTATGTCACTATTGTAATCAAGATGGTCATATGAAAAATAGATGTCCTGTGAAAAGAAATGCATATTATGGTGTGGAATGTATTTGGATTCCAAATGGAACTATTGCTAACACTCAAGGACCCAAAAATGTTTGGGTACCTAAGACCTGAGATTTTCTTTGTAGGGCTTGAAGAAAAAGAAGAATAAATAGTACTTGGACAGTGGTTGTTCAAGGCACATGACAGAGAATTATTCTTAGTTTTCAATCTTTACCAAGATCGAAAATGGTGGAGATGTATCCTTTGAAGATAATTCAAAAGGAAATATCATTGGTATTGGCAATGCCGGTAATGTATCCTCTACTCTTATTAAAAATGTGTATTTAGTTGAAAACTTGAAACACAATTTACTTAGCATTAGGCAATTATGTGATAAAGGGTATAAAGTGGTTTTTGATAAAACTAGGTGTATTATTGAAAATGCATGTGATGGAAATGTTTTGCTTGTAGGAAATAGATGTGTTAATGTTTATACCATTAATATAGATTGTGCATCTACCATTGATAAATGTTTCTCGGCATTGCATGATGATATATGGTTATGGCATAGAAGACTAGGTCATGCAAAAATATATTTGATTTAAAAAATTTCAAAAAATGATTTGGTTAAAGGTCTTTCAAAAATCAATTTTCAAAAGTATAGAATTTGTAAAACTTGTCAATTTGGAAAACAAATCATAACTAGCTTGAGTGGCAAATATTATGCATTTGTGATTGTAGATGATTATTCTAGATACACATGAGTATTGTTCTTAGCTAATAAGGATGATGCCTTTGATGCATTTAGAGTTTTCTGTAAAAAAGGTTCAAAATGAAAAAAAGATTATGCTATCTCTTGTATTAGAAGTGATCATTGTAGAGAATTTGAAAATCATGCATTTGAGACTTTTTGTAGTAATTTTGGCATTGAGTATCAATTTTCATTACCTAGAACTCCGCAACAAAATGGAGTTGTTGAGAGAAGGAATAGATCTATTTAAGAAATGGCTAGGACTATATTTAATGACAATACATTACCTAAGTAGTTTTTAGCCGAAGCCGTCAACATCGCTTGTTACGTTTTAAATCGGGTGTTGATTAGATCTCATCTCAACAAAACTCCTAATGACCTTTGGAAAGATAGAAAACCCAACATTGGATATTTTAAAGTTTTTGGATGCAAATGTTTTATTTTAAACACAAAAGATAATCTTGGAAAATTTGATCCAAAATCTGATGTTGGTATCTTTCTCGGGTATTCAAACTCAAGCAAAGCTTATAGAGTTGATAATAAAAGAACTTTTGTTGTGGAAGAGTCTATGCATGTTACATTTGATGAGTCTAACCCATCCTCTGCGGAGAAACTAGTTGTTAATGATAATGCAGATGAAAAACTAAAAGAAGTTTCATCAAGGGATAGCCAAAAGGATGCACAACCTGAAAATCAAGAAGAGCAACATGAAGAATCAAATGCAGAGCAAAATGAAGGTACTTCACAAACACTCCCCAAGGAGTAGAGGTATGTTTCTTCTCACCCTAAGGATGCTATTTTAAGTGATCTATCAAGAGGTGTTACAACTAGGTCATTACTTAGGAATACATGTGAGCATGCTGCATTTATTTCTCAAATTGAACCAAAATTCTTTGCGGATGCGGAAAATGATGAATCTTGGACTATGGAAATGCAAGAGGCGCTGAATCAATTTGAGAGAAATAATGTGTGGGAATTAGTTCTTAATCCAGAACATCAATCCATTATAGATACTAAATGGATATTTAGAAACAAAATGGATGAATCCGGTGTGGTTGTAAGAAATAAAACTAGATTAGTGGCTCAAGGTTACAACCAAGAAAAAGGAATTGATTTTGATGAAACATTTACACTTGTAGCTAGATTAGAATCCATTAGGATGTTGTTAGCATATACATGTTATAAAGATTTCATTCTATTTCAAATGGATGTCAAAAGTGCTTTCTTAAATAGTTACATTATGGAGGAAGTGTCTGTGAAACAACCTCCTGGTTTTGAAAATGAAAAATTTTCAAATCATGTGTATAAGTTGTCTAAGGCATTGTATAGACTGAAACAAGCACCTAGAGTATGGTATGATAGACTTAAAAATTTCTTATTGGATAATAATTTTTTAATGGGAAAAGCGGATACTACTCTCTTTATTAAGCATAAGAACCAAGATATACTTGTAGTACAAATTTATGTTGATGACATTATCTTTGGTTCTACTAATGAGTTGTTGTGTAAAGAATTTTCATCTTGCATCAGCAAAGAATTTGAGATGAGTACGATAGGAGAATTAAAGTACTTCATTGGACTCCAAATCAAACAAAACGAGGAAGAAATTTTCATAAATCAAGCCAAGTATGTAAGAGATCTACTCAGAAGATTTGGCTATGATAATGGAATGGCAAAAAGCACTCCAATGAGTACTACCATCAAACTGGACAAAGATGAAAAGGGTGAGGAGGTGGATATCAAGACATATCAAGGTATGATCAGATCCTTACTCTACTTGACTGTTAGTAAGCCTAATATTATGTTTAGTATATGCTTATGTACTAGATTTCAATCTTGTCCTAAAGAGTCACACTTGCTTGCCGTTAAACGAATTTTTCAATATTTGATTGGCACCAACAATCTTGGTCTTTAGTATCCTAGGTGAACTCATATTGACTTAACTTGTTATTCGGATGCTGACTTTGCCAGTTATAAGGTTGATAGAAAAAGTACTAGTGGAACATGTCACTTCCTAGGTCATTCACTTGTCTCTTGGTTTAGTAAGAAACAAAAGTCAGTCGTGCTTTCAACTACCGAGGCCGAATATATAGCCGCTGGTAGTTGCTGTGCACAAATTCTTTGGATGAAACAAACCCTGAGAGACTATGGCAAAAATCTTGATGAAATAGCTATCTTGTGTGACAATACTATGCTATTAATCTATCCAAGAATCCCATTCAACATTTTAGAACTAAACATATAGAAATTAGGCATCATTTTCTTAGAGATCATGTTAAAAAATGAGATGTTGTGATTAAATTTGTTTCTACTGAAAATCAACTTGCAGATATCTTTACAAAACCTCTTAGTGAAGAGCATTTTATAAAAATTAGACATGAGCTTCGAATGATGAATGTTGCATCTTAATTTATGATTTGTTGATATGTTTGTTCTTGTATGCATTTATGGTTCATGTATTGAATGGCTTATTGAAAAGTTTTAAATCACAAAATGATTTAAACTTGATCAAGTTTTAAAACAAAAAATAAATTGGTGTGTATAATACAAGTATAAGAGCTTGCCAAAATTCAATTACAGGTAAAAAGATTTCTAAGTCTAAACCGGTATACCACTTCGTCTCAACCATTTTCTTAGTAATTGCTCTCGGGTCAAATTTCGGTTAACCGAATTTATCAAACCGGTAAGCCGGATAAGCTTTGGTTGCTCTCAGGACAACTTTCGGATAACTGGATTTATCAAACCGGTAAGTTGGATTAACTTTGAAATTTTGCTGGACGCAAACCGGTCAACTGGTTATAAAACTGGAAAGTTGGATGTGATTTGAAACTTACTGGATGCAAACCGGTCATCCGATTAAGAAATCTGGTAAACCGAATTTACAAAGCTCACTCTCTACTTCAGAACCGGACAACTGGTTCTTCAAATCGGTAAGTCGAATTTTGTTTGAAGTTTTCTGGAAAATATCCGGCTAACCGGATAAGGAAACCGGAAAGCCAGTTGCGTGTTGTAACCTTTCTGGACACCATTTGGCCAACCAGTTAGTGTAACCGGTAAGTTAGTTTCGATTTTCTTGGTTCTGTCCACTAACCGGCTAACCGGTTAGTGATATCCGGTTATCCGGATTCACGGTTTTAAGTTGTTCTTCTTCTTTTCCCTCTTTCGGCAAACCGAATAAGCGCTCCCTCTCTCTTTAAAACTGTTTCTTCCCCTTTTAATTTCACTCCAAAATCAATTATTTTTCACTCATTTTTTATGAAAATCAAACCATAAAAATTGTTTCCCATCTGTTCTTGTATCCAAAATCATCTCTTAAATCCTTTTTCAACTTTAAAATCAATAGATCCGAAATCAAATCTAGGGTTTCAATCGAATTTTATCTCTCTAGATTTCTTGCTCTTAATCCATTTTTTAACCAAATTGCTTCTCAAACCCTCTTAAAATCCTCATCATCTCCCATCTCATTGCCTCACTTCACTTCAAATCATTTAAAATTATCATGTCAAGCTCGCAGCCGGTTCGTGAAAAAGGAAAACAACCGGTTCAACCCACCAAATGGTCACGACAAGCCGGTGGCACCTCTAATCAATCCAATTTTGAGTCCACACACCTTCCTAACAAGCGTTTAGTCAAACGGTTTCACCAAAACTTCCGAACCCGTGAGGTACTCTATACGTTTTATATTTTACCCGATTGACTTAATAGTCCCCACATTAGTCATAGAAATTTATTTCAATTATTGAGTGAAGTTTGTTGGATTAATGCACTTATGATTGAGGAGAATGTTTATCCCGACTTGGTGAAAGTGTTTTACTCGAATATGGACATTTCCGAGGAGAATCTGACTCGAGTAATCACCAATGTTGGAGGAGTTATAATTGATTTTGATGTTTCATTGCTAAACTCTATCATAGGATCATCTGATTGTGGTCTAGAAATTTTTTCGCCTAGAAATCTTCAAAAATTGATGATTATGTTCATGTTGACGTCGTTCGTAATATATGCCGGCGTATTGATCTTTCTGTGGAAAACTATACTATTAATTTCCGTACTCAGTGTCTATGTCTTCAAACTCGTATTTTGCTTCGCTTTATTCAGTTTATTATTCTTCCTAGATCAGGGCATTTAGATGAGGTTTCACACATGGACGTTGCTTTAATTGATTGCATTCTTAGACGTCGTCCGGTTAACTTAGGTTATACCGTCATCCAAACCATGTTGACCATACCTGACTTGATTACTTGTTCCCTCCCGTATGGTCACTTCATTACCTTAATCCTTAAACACTTTAAGGTACCAATTCATGAACCATCATGTAGAATATCTAAGAGTGTTGGGGATGAAGTGGTATGTGCCTTAGGCTTTGAGTGGCAAAATGGCACTTGGGTCAAGTTCACTGAAAACACATACACTTTCCTTGCTCCGAGTAATGATCGGCCACTCAACGCTTTGGTTCCTGCTGATCAACTTCCTGATTTCTCACTTCTGTTTCGAGGCCAGCGTCGACGTCGAGCTGCTCCTGCTCCACCAGTTTCCATCTCTGCTCCTGCAGCCTCTGCACCTGCTTCACCACCTCCCGAGCCTTCTATTTCTAAAGAGGTTATACAGCAGACTGAGTTTCAGCAGTAGCAACAGCAGATTATTCATGGACAGCACCTCCTCTTTGAGCATTTCGGCATTCCATATCCGTATCCACTATCATGGTCAGCTTTTGAGCTCCAACTATAAAAACTCAAATCCAATTCATTTTCAAGCTCTCCAACAAGAACAAACAAATACCACACAACATATCTTGAGCTATAAATTCGCAAATCATAATTCTTTAAATCATCTTTATTCTTCAATTTGTTCATCTACTCTTAAAGAGAGTTTTTGTTATAATTTTCATTTCCTTATCTAAATTGTGAGTGTTTGAGTGTGTGAGACACTTGAGTGAAGAGATTGGGAGATAATCTTTTTGTTGTAAAGGTTCATTGACACCTTGAAGTCAATTGTAAGCATTTTAAGCCTTGGAAGAATTGGATAGTGAAAACCTTAAGCTTGGATCGCTTGGAGGCGTGGACGTAGGCGGGGATTGCCGAACCACGTAAAATTCCATGTGTTTGTTTCATTTCTCTCTTACTTATTTATTGTTGTGTTTTCATTAAACTTATTGCTTTCGAATTTATTAAGGCATTAGATTGGATTGTTGTGTGGTTTTGTTAGAATATTTTTTAAAACACCAATTCACCCCCTCTCTTGGGTTGCACACTTATATTTCAAGTTTTATACCAGTGCTCATAAGAGTATCAATGCCTTTACATTCAAACATTTCAATTTTAGACAACAAATCCTTCGATAAATTTCCTTTATGACCAATATATACTACATTCTACAGTAACTCAATTCCGAGGAAGTAAGACAATATCCCAAGGTCTTTTAAGGCAAATGTTGTACTAAACTCGGCTATAAAACTCTCTATTCTAGGCAATGCTTAGACCTATGATCGGAATATCATCAATATATGTTAATACTATGATTATAGATGTTGTATTTCTTTTGATAAACAGAGAAGTGTCTCAATTGGTATTGCTAAACTATTTAATCTAACCTTTTTTTTATTTACAAAGACATTGAATTCAAATAATCATGATTAAGATATTTTTATTTATAAAACAAACAATATGGCGCTTATATTCAGATATTAAAAAAAGAAAATTAATCATGTTATTCACATATTCAAATTCAAACCTACTTAGACTTCAAAAAATTTCAAACTCATTTAGATTTAGATAAAAGTATAAATGTTACCTAAGCCTATGTTTGGTTGGAAGAAATGAGAGGAGAGAGAAATGAAACGGAGAGAGAATGCGACAAAATGAGGGTAAAAGTTCAAATCAATCTTAATTTCATTGTTTTATTTAATAATTCATCTCTTGTTCCGTTATGGTGTGTTTACTTCAAGTAATAGGAATGGGCTGGAATAGGAATAAGGAATAAGGAATAGGAATGAGATTCTAATGTTTACTTGGCAAAAATAAATGGGAATGAGAATGTGCTGGAATGCCATTAATGTGTTTACTTGGCAAAATAAATAGGAACGAGGAATGGAAATAAAAATTAATTTACCAAAATACCCACAGTATTAAATAATGTAATTTTCATTAACTAGATATATGTATAAATATTATTATAAAAATAATATTAATTAAAAATAAAATTAATAATAATAATAATAAATGTTAATAATTATTATAAATAATAATAATATTATTATTATTTATTAAAAAATTTTATTAACTTTATTATTTTAGTTACTATTAATTATTGTTATTATTATTTTTATTAAAATTATCGTTATTAACATTTATTATTATTATTATTATTAAAAATTTTTATTAACTTTATTATTTTATTTATTATTAATTATTGTTAATATTATTTTCATTAAAATTGTCATTATTAACATTATTATTATTATTATTATTATTATTATTATTATTATTATTTATTAACTTTATTGTTTTAGTTATTATTATTTTTATTAATATTATCATTATTAACATTTATTATTATTAAATTTTATTAACTTTATTACTTTAGTTATTATTAATGATTGTTAATATTATTTTTACTAATATTATCATTATTAACATTTATTATTATTATTATTATTAATTTTATTATTATTATTATTATTATTAAATTTTATTAACTTTATTATTTTAGTTATTATTAATTATTGTTATTTTTATTTTTATTAATATTATCATTATTAACATTTATTATTATTATTATTATTATTATTATTAAATTTTATTAGCTTTATTACTTTAGTTATTATTAATGATTGTTAATATTATTTTACTAATATTATCATTATTAACATTTATTATTATTATTATTATTATTATTAAATTTTATTAACTTTATTTTAGTTATTATTAATTATTGTTATTATTATTTTTATATTATCATTATTAACATTTATTATTATTATTATTATTATTATTATTATTAAATTTTATTAACTTTATTGTTTTAGTTATTATTAATTATTATTATTATTATTTTTAATATTATCATTATTAACATTTATTATTATTATTATTATTATTAATTTTATTATTATTATTATTATTATTAAATTTTATTAACTTTATTATTTTAGTTATTATTAATTATTGTTATTTTTATTTTTATTAATATTATCATTATTAACATTTATTATTATTATTATTATTATTATTATTATTAAATTTTATTAGCTTTATTACTTTAGTTATTATTAATGATTGTTAATATTATTTTTACTAATATTATCATTATTAACATTTATTATTATTATTATTATTATTATTATTATTAAATTTTATTAACTTTATTGTTTTAGTTATTATTAATTATTATTATTATTTTATTAATATTATCATTATTAACATTTATTATTATTATTATTATTATTATTATTATTAAATTTTATTAACTTTATTACTTTAGTTATTATTAATGATTGTTAATATTATTTTTATTAATATTATCATTATTAACATTTATTATTATTATTATTATTATTATTATTATTATTATTAAATTTTATTAACTTATTATTTTAGTTATTATTAATTATTGTTAATATTATTTTATTAATATTATCATTATTAAATTTTATTAACTTTATTATTTTAATTATTGTTAATTATTATAACAAAAATAATAATTATTATTTTTATTGTTAATAATGATAATATTAATAAATTAATAATTAAAAGGTTACAAAAGTAAATTCATCTTTCATTCTCTTTCTTACATTTTCATTCTCTACTCCCCATGAAAATAGAATTTTTATTCCTTATTTCTAAATTATGTCAGACCCATATATTTTATTCTCATTCTCAAATTATATTTTACTAAGTAAATATGGGTTTCATTCTCATTCTTCAAGCCCACAACTAAACACACCATATTTCTTTTCTTTCTCTTATTTTTATCTTTTCTTTCTTTCTTTTCATTTCCCAAAACCAAACACGTCGTTAACAATATTGATCAATTAATGCAGCCAGTTGCGAGCTAAGGAATTATTCTTGTTGAAGAGACAGTTTAGATTTTAAAAAGAAAGAAAATTAAAAATTAAAAAGAGGTGGCTCGGACATGTTTTACAATCAAAATGATTGAAGCGACAAAGTGCACTCTCCATTAATACGCTTTTGATTTTAGTCCAATGTCTTCCAATATTCCATGGAATCTACGTCCTCTTTTAAACTTGACGAAAGCTAGTGCGTATGATCGTGCCGAAAAGTTGGTGTTTTACTAAAATATAAGAACTGAACAAAGAAACAAACAAGTAATAATAACGGAATCCTGACTCATCATGTCTCACATGGGCTCTCAAATTTGTATCGATCAATTTTGAAGAGTTCAAAATGGATGCATCATGGCGCTAAAGTGAAAAAAGACAACAGGACTAAAAAAACAGTGTTGATTTTTTTTTATTATTATTTAAAATGTAAGGTGGAGAAAGTTTAAATATATTCTCTGTCCTCTATTTTTCTCGGGATTTAAATTGGGTGGCTGTTAAAATAAAGTTAATTAAAAGTTACTAGATTAATTTTCTGGTATTAAAATTGTCTAATACAACGCTTCTGTGCACCCTTAATCACCTATTATAGTTGGAAAATCTCAAATATTTTAAATTGTTTTGTTGAGCGTTAAGGTTTTATTTTTGTCTCCCAATTTATAATACATTATGTACAATATTGTAAAACTTGGAGTATCAGTGTTTGAAATTTTAGAAATGTAACAGAAAACTAAAGTTTTTAATGGAGATTGAGTGAAGCGTTGTATTTTATTAGATATACCTTGAAAAGGATCTCCTGGATTTATCGTTTGTTATAATATATATACGAAAATATGTTTTAGAGATAATACAAATCAATTGACAACAATTTCAACATAAGAATATCTATAGCAAGACGCTATTGAGTTTGTTATATAATGACATCTTATTTTTTTAATAACAAAAGATTTTCTCTTTCTTTGAAAAAAAATGAGATCAGAAAATCAAATAAGTAATGATTAACAGATGAGTGTAAATTCATGGATATGTAGAAAATGATTGAGTGGAATAGTTAGGGACGTTGCAGATATTTGTGTTGAAATCCGGTGCATGAAGAGCTGGTTATATTACCTAATGATGCTAACAAGCGAACTACTGGCTATTCACCAAATATTCTTCTCTGCCAACTTAGGAGCAAAGAAGAAGAAATTATTGCAACCAGAGAAGTGATAACAATTTTGAACATGCCATAAAATGCCAATACTCATCGCTTCATCATATTTTTGCATAAAATGCCATAAACCATTTTGAACATGTTCCCCGCTTAAAATGAGACGTCCCACTTGTATTTATAACAATGGATAGTTAAAATTTAAATACATCTATACAGATTATTTATTTTATTGAATAGTTATTAATCATAATATTATAAAAAATTTAACCCAATACTGAATGTTAATCCTTGATACTTTGAAAAGAGAGTTTCAAGAAGTTAATATTACTTAGGGCCCGTTTGGAATTGCTTTTAGAAGTTCTAAAAGTGATTTTGAAAATATAAAAGCTATTTTTTGTGTTTGGTAAAAAAAAAAAAATCAAAATCACTTTTGTCGAAATCAGCCCGTCCTACAGTTGATTTTCAAAAGTATGGAAGAAATAACTTTTAGATTTTGATTTTGAGAATCAATTTTATCATTTAATACAATTCAAAAAATGTCCTTAAAATTATTAGCTAAACTCAAAGTTATCCTTATTCAAATTGGAAACAAAATAAATATTTTAACAAAATTTTATTATAATTCATCAATATAAATTTATTAATATCAATTTGTTGGTTGAATTATTATTAAATTTGTTTAACTATATTATTAATTTAATTATCAATTGTTTTAAGATAAAAAATAAAATCAATATATTATAAATTAAAAACAAAAGTAAAATCAATATATTATAAATTTTATTTTTAGTAAAAATTATTATAATGCATAATTAAAAATGTTATATGTACATGTTTTTATATGTATAAGTAAATTTTATCTTATATTATGTATATTTTAATCATTTATTTTCTCTTAGCAGTTTAACAATAAAATTTACCAAACGTCCATAACTGTTTTCAAAACTTACAGTACTTCTGAAAATAAAATTTACCAAACACTTAACTGATTCTCTTCACAATTGATTATTTCTACAGTACAGCTAATAGTAATTGTTTAGGGAATTAAATAGGGTGGCCATTATCTCCTCTAAATAAAAGTGAGGCCAAGGGTGGTGAGACCACCGTGAGGTGAGCACCACATGATGGTGAGTGAGCCAGGGCCGGTCGTGCAAGAGCAGCGGTGGTGGGTGAGCCACCACTGATCGGTGAGCAGCCACCAGTGAGCGAGCCACCAGGGTGAGCAGCCACCCAGTGACTATCCGGTGAGTGAGCAGACTACTTGGTGAGTGGTGAGATCACCGCAGTGCACTAACCGGTGAGACAGTGGTGGCGGTGAGCAGACTACTTGGTGAGCAGATCACCTGGTGAGTGGTGATCAGACCACCTGGTGAGCAGACCACCTGGTGAGCAGACCAACTGATGAGCAGACCAAGTGGGGACTGGTGAGTAGACCACCTGGTGAGTGGTGAGCAGACCAACTGATGAGCAGACTACCTGGTGAGCAGACTACCTCGACCAGATGACAATTCTGGTGACCTCAAGCAGACGGATTTGAGGAGACATTAAACCAAGTTACCAGGAAGCAGACTCAGTCAAAATAACCGCCACAGGTCACCTCCAAAAAACCAGGGCACGAATTTAATTCATGAATGGCCACGATCTAAGGTCGTGGAGGTTGGGTGTTTATAAAAACCCAAAGAAAATCATGGGAAAGGGGACTTTTTCCTAAGTTTTGTCTTTTTCTATTATATTGACTTAACATTATTTTCTGGACAAGAAAAAGGAGAAATTACATATTTTTAGTTTTTCCCATAAACCCATAAACTGACTTGAGCGTCGGAGGGTTTTCGCCGGAAAAACTTCCGGCGTCTCTGACTATTCTCTGTGATTTCAGATATTTGCTGATCCTGCTCATGAATATTCTGCTCATAACTGGAGGATTTTCTTGGAGATAAATCAGCAGCTTCCCACCAAATAAATACAATCGATGCGAGGATCCGAGATCAAATCGCTAACCAACTCATCCGGATTTCAAGATCAACATTTGGCCGCTGTGGGGACCGGTACAAAAAGTCATCTTTGCCTCTGTCAATTTTTCATCTGGCTAAAGGAAAGGTTAAGTATTATCATGCACGAATGTTTGAGCTCACTGTAACAAGGGAACCGAACAAGACCAGATGGAATGCTACCCATTAAGGTTTTGACTTATTTATCTTTTTAAGTAAATTGTCATTAAAACTTGAATTGCAATTACCATGATGGTGAGTTTACCGAAAGTGTGATGCCTGGAAATTCTTTAGTAACACGCATGTTTCGATAACATGCATGATATCCTTGATGAAATTGAATATTATCACTTGAAATTCGTTGATAATCTTTTCTTATTAAATCAACTTGCTAGAATATGCTTTATTTATAATTCATTCAGTTTTTTAAATGTTATTACACTTACAAATGAATTTATTTTTTACATGCCTGCTACATGCTTGTCATAATGTCTTAGACTAGTGATAGTTGAGCTTTGTTCGCTATTTAGATCTATAATGTCGATCATTATTATTTTGCTGACAAATTAATATTCCTTGATTGATCATTCTCATTTCGTTAAGGCTCGGAAATAAAGTATGTTCAAGAATACATGATTTGCGGTATTGTCAATGTTAAAGTTATTGAATAAGGGACACTTATATAGTAAAACTGATATTGTGATAAACATAAAAAATCCATGGATATTTGGTATATTCAAGATATTTTTATGATTGTTTTACAATCCAGAAAACAACCATGCAATTTTGTTTTCGTGAAGAACATGCAGGAAAGGATTCGTAACACCGTATAAAAGTCAGTTTATTATAAGTTGTTGCAGAATTCTTAAAATTCAGATCAAGTGCACTCTTTAGCCTCAATTTTATATTTACCCTTTAAATCTGTTTATTAACTTAAGATATATGTTAGACCGAGTTTTGACTCGTCATCTTTACCCATTTTCTAGTATAAAAATTTTATGTTACCATATATAATTTAGTTCTATATCATCATAGCACTACATCCCCTTGATATAATGATATGATTTAGTTTAATGGTTTAGATCACCATCTCTTTCATGATTACGTGTTCTAAATTGCTATGCTTTATTTTATGTTTAAATGTCAATATTCATAGTAATAATAAATGATACTATGGACCTTTAAGAAAGGCTCGAAAGTCTCAAAGCCTCCTCAATGGCGTAGACAAAAGCTGTAACCGCCCACCATGCCAAGGTGAGCAGACTAAAAATCAAAGAAAGTTTCTAAGGCAGGCGCTGTCTCAAAGCTCACAGAAGGCTCGCTGCGATAAGGCAAGGCTCAATGTCTCAAAGCTCTCATGGCGAGACATCAGCTGCAGATCCGCTGACCGAGAGACGGCGAGCGACTGCTTATGAAAGTTTACGAAGCAGAGGCTCGAAGTCAAAGCCTCAACGGCGAAGGCTGCTTGCCAAAATCCGCCCACCTCGCCAAGCTGTTGCTGTAATCCGCCCACCAGCGGGGCGAGACCACAAAAATCCAAAGGAAGTTTATAAAAGCAAAGAAAGTCTCAAAGCCTCCGGCGAGACCGCTGCTGTAATGCCCACCACGCTGAGACACAAAAATCCAAAGAAGTTTATAAGGCAAGCAAAGGCTCGAAAGTCTCAAAGCCTCCTCAATGAGACCGTGCTGCTTGCTGTACCGGCCCACCATGCCAAGAGCGACCACATCCAAAAGAGATTTTAAGCGAAGGCTCAAAGTCTCAAAGCCTCCTCAACGGCGAGACCGTGGCTGTCAAGAATCCCACCATGCGGGCGTGAGCATCACAAAAATCCAAAAGAAGTTTTGGCAAAGGCTCAAAGTCTCAAAGCCTCCTCAACGACTGTGTAAGTCGCGTAATCACCACCATGGGCGAGTGACCACAAAATTCAAAGGATGTTTAAGCAAAGGCTCGAAGTCTCAAAGCCTCAATGGCGAGACCGGCTGCTCGCCAGCCGTCACCAAGCGCTGCCAACTGCCCATGTGCTGTTGCTGTAACTGCCCCACCGGGCGAAGACCACAAAAATCCAGCGAAGTTTATAAGGCAAGCAAAGGCTCGAAAGTCTCAAAGCCTCCTCAATGAGACGTGGCTGTTGCTGTAATCCGCCCACCACGCAAGCGAGGACCACAAAAATCCAAAGGAAGTTTAAGGCAAGCAAAGGCTCGAAAGTCTCAAAGTTCTCAACGGCGGTAGACTGTTGTCACAATCTTCCACCATGCCAAGCGAGTGACTACAAAATCCAAAGAAGTTTTAAGGCACAAGGCTCAAAGTCTCAAAGCCTCCTCAACGGCTAGGTCAGCTGTAATCTACTACCCGCCCATGAGATACTACAAAAATTCAAAGGATGTTTTGGCAAGAAAGGCCGAAAGTCTCAAAGCCTCCTCAACGGGCAAAAGGCTCAACCGCCCACTCGCCGTGTGCTGACCGCCCTACTGGCTGTCAGAACTGCCCACCAGGTACCACAAAATCCAAAGGAAGTTTATAGGCAAAGGCTCGAAAGTCTCAAAGCCTCCTCAATGGCGAGACCGTGGTCAAGCCGCTGTAATCCGCCCACCACGCGGGCGAGGCACCACAAAATCCAAAGGAAGTTTATAAGGCAGCGAAGGCTCAAAGTCTCAAAGCCTCCTCGATGGCGGACCAGCCAAGCTTGCCGAATCTGCTCCACCGCCGCTTGAAGCCAACTTGCAGCTCCACCGCCAGGCTTGCTGGAATCGCTCCACCATGGGTGGCGACCACAAAAATCCAAAGGAGTTTATAAGGCAAGCAAAGGCTCGAAAGTCTCAAAGCCTCCTCAACGGCGAGACCGAGCCAGCTTGCGAACCGCTCCACCATGAGGTGAGCGGACCACAAAATCAAAGGAGTTTATAAGCGCAAAGGCTCGAAAGTCTCAAAGCCTCCTCAATGGCGAGACCGTGGCCAAGCTTGCAGAATCTCACCATGCGTGAAGGTGAGTGCACCACAAAATCCAAAGGAGTTTTTAGGCAAGAAAGGCTCGAAATTCTCAAAGCCTCAATGCCGAGACCGTGAAGCCAAGCTGCTAATCTGCTCCACCATGTGAAGGTGAGCGGACCACAAAAATCAAAAGAAGTTTTTAAAATGACGAAGGCTCGAAAGTCTCAAAGCCTCCTCGATGGCGAGACCGGCCAAGCTTGCTGAATCTACTCCACCATGAAGGTGAGCATACTAAAAATTCAAAGGATGTTTTAAGCCGAAAAGGTCTCAAAAGCCTCCTCAATGGCGAGACCGTGGCTTCACTGTAATGCTCGACCAGTGAAGGTGAGACAACATCATAAAAACTAGAGACTTTATAGTTTCCAGTATTGATTCGTTTTACTCTCAACACTAGAAACTGGGGGACTGGTGTTTAGGGAATTAAATAGGGTGGCCATTATCTCCTCTAAATAAAAGTGAGCAAGTGGTAACTGGTGAGCAGGCCACCTGGTGAGCAGGCCACCGGGTGAGTAGACCACCTGGTGATTAGTGGCGAGGCCACCGGGTGATCGTAGCGAGCGCGCCACACTGACCCGCGGGTGAGTGGCAGGCCACGGTGAAAGCGAGTATCCGTGACCGGTGAGCGACTACTGGTGAGTGGTGAGACCACCAGAGCAGACAAGCGGTGGCGACCGTAAGCGAGGAGCTCAGTGGCAGATCACCAGCTGATGATCGTGGTGGTGATCGACCACCCAGCGAGACCACCGATGTTGCACTGCCGACTCCAGTGAGAGACCACCCGTGAGTGGACCATGAATGACGAGCAGTGCCCGACCACGAGTGGATCTACCGCGACAGTGCAAGCGGTTACCTGACCAAAACCACAAACCGTGGTGGTGAAAGAAGACACAAAAATAAACCTATCGAAAATAACAGCCATAATTGCCACGATAGAAAACGGTGAGCCCGACCGGATGGTTGAGAGGGTCTTAACATTATTTTCTGGACAAGAAAAAGGAGAAATTACATATTTTTAGTTTTTCCCATAAACCCATAAACTGACTTGAGCGTCGGAGGGTTTTCGCCGGAAAAACTTCCGGCGTCTCTGACTATTCTCTGTGATTTCAGATATTTGCTGATCCTGCTCATGAATATTCTGCTCATAACTGGAGGATTTTCTTGGAGATAAATCAGCAGCTTCCCACCAAATAAATACAATGCTGATGCAGGGATCTGAGATCAAATCGCTAACCAACTCATCCGGATTTCAGCATCAACAGTAATTATTTTAAAAGGTATAGTATTCACAAACTGGCCTTAATCTAAACTCTCTGGACCCCTAAAAATTTTACTTCGCATGCCTTTATAATCGTAATTTATTATTAAAATTTTATACCTTTTTTCATTAATCATTCACATGAATTTTTTACCTACAAGAAATTCATGTTATAAGGAGTATTATTCCAATTTTAGATGGGTCAAACTCCCCACCCTATCATTCTTTGTTTTTTTTTTTTAGGAGACTATTGGTCATGATATTTACAATCATACAAATATTGAGACATATTTACATTAATTCTGATATAATACCGCTCAGATTTTAAACCCTTTCAAATATTCGAGGGACGTTAAACTCCCATATTAGGAGAAAGATTGTCTTCACTTAAGTTCTGAAGCTCTAAACAAGGAAATATAAATTAAACTACTACAATACGTCTGTGGGGGCTCGAACCACTTCCCTCACTTGTGAAGGAGTGGCTCTAGCCTAAGTCGAAGTGGTTCCCCACCCTATCATTCTTTGTTTTTTTTTTTAAAGAGACTATTGGTCATGATATTTACAATCATACAAATATTGAGACATATTTACATTAATTCTGATATAATACCGCTCAGATTTTAAACCCTTTCAAATATTCGAGGGACGTTAAACTCCCATATATTAGAGAAAGATTGTTTCACTTAAATTCGTTTCAAGCGAGCGAAATATAAATTAAACTACTACAATACGTCCGTGGGGGCTCGAACCACTTCCCTCACTTGTGAAGGAGTGGCTCTAGCCTAAGCCGAAGTGGTTCCGCACCCTATCATTCCAAGCTAGTGAACTTGAACCCATTCATATGATAACAAGTTGGAGAAAGTTGAATTCTAAAGATTTTTTCCCATTTGTAGGGCCTACGTATATTCATGTAAATGGATCACACGGTTCTGCCACTGGCGTCACCATAGAACTCACATGTTTTATGATAGTCAGACTCAGGCCAACTCCTCCGCAAGCTTACATCTACAAGTTTTAATTTTTTTTTAATTATATGAGACTATTGTTTAAATTATAATTTATATTATATGAGATTATTATCGATATTTATAGTTAAATAATTAATGAAATTAATTTAGATCAAATTTTATGAAATATTATCTAAATTTTTGCACTAAAATATATCAAATAATTACTGAAACTATTTTATGTTAAATCATATAAAATATCATCTAAATTTTTACTTTTACTAATATATACCTCACTAATTATACAATATAATTATAAAAAAATTACCCCACAATACTTTTATTTGCGGGGCGGCAGCCCTGATTAGTAATTAATTATACACAAAATTGGACCACATGCGCACACATTTTATCACGGTAAGGGCAGAGCACGTATAATATAAATTTACATGTGCAACAAATTCATGTGACATTAAAAAATTGATTGAAAAACAAAAATCATTTCATTTCGTGCCCTCAATTCGCTTCGCGTTGCGTACACAAAGTTTGTACAAAATATTTTGTGTGTATCAGAAATTATATCATCGTCCAACGCTGCTCTTTTATTGTTGTAAATGGCAGTGATGCAATTTTCATATATTGTTTGTCTCTTTTCGTGATGTTTCCACCTTAAAGCGTACCCAAAGTCCTCACACTGTCAGATACAAAGTCATTTCACTCCAAAGCTATCCTGTCTGAATCTGAAACAGAGAGTGAAATTAATGGAATTTTCAGGCGAAAATTTCGATGTAATAGTGGTGGGTGCAGGCGTCATGGGCAGCTCAGCTGCCTACCAATTAGCCAAACGAGGCCAAAAAACCCTACTGCTAGAGCAATTCGATTTCTTGCACTCCCGTGGCTCTTCACACGGCGAGTCACGCAACATTCGAGCTACTTACCCAGAAGATTATTACCACCCCATGGTCCTTGAGTCTTCTCTTTTATGGGAACAAGCTCAATCTGAAATCGGCTACGAGGTCTACTTCAAAGGCCATCGGTTCGACATGGGCCCATCTGAAAACAAGTCTCTACGCTCCGTCATTGCCAGCTGTCGCAAAAATTCGGTTCCACATCAAGTTCTCGACTGCCGCCAAGTGCTGGAAAAATACTCCGGCCGGATTGAGATACCGGAGAATTGGGTCGGTGTCGCGACTGAGCTTGGTGGTGTGATTAAACCCACCAAGGCAGTGTCCATGTTTCAGACACTAGCCATTAAGAATGGAGCAGTGCTCCGAGATAATATGGAGGTAAAAACTGTACTAAAAGTAAAAGACGCTGTTAAGGGAGGAGTTACTGTGGTTACCAGTAACGGAGAAGAGTTTTGGGGTAAAAGATGTGTGGTAACTGCTGGTGCTTGGGTGGGGAAGTTAGTTAAAAAAATTAGTGGGCTTGAATTGCCTGTTCAAGCTGTGGAGACTAGTGTGTGCTATTGGAGGATTAAGGAAGGTGATGAAGCTGATTATGCTGTCGGCGGTGATTTTCCAAGTTTTTCAAGCTATGGTGATCCTCACCTTTACGGCACGCCGTCGTTGGAGTACCCAGGGCTGATTAAGATTGCGTTGCATCGTGGGTATCCGTGTGACCCGGATAGGAGGCCGTGGGGACCTGGACCGTTGTTGGATTCGTTGAAGGGGTGGATTCAAGGGAGGTTCGCCGGGAGGGTTGATTCAAGTGGTCCAGCAGCTACTCAATTGTGCATGTATTCAATGACCCCGGACAAGGATTTTGTGATTGATTTCCTGGGCGGGGAATTTGGGGAGGATGTGGTGGTTGCTGGTGGGTTTTCCGGTCATGGGTTCAAGATGGCTCCGGCTGTGGGGAGGATATTGGCTGATCTTGTGCTTGGTGGGGAAGCACAAGGAGTGGAGCTACGGCGCTTTAGGATAGCAAGGTTTAAAGAGAATCCTAAAGGCAATGTCAAAGATTATGAAGAACAAGTTAGCTTCAGTGTCCATCCACAGTGAGCCGTTTGATATTAGTCTTTCTTGAAATCCCATCTGCAATAAGCCATGTAACCAATATTGGTGCATTAATGGTGGTTATGGGTATCTTATTTTGTTTATCTGGCATAATCAATCAATAAAACGGTCTCAGGCAGTTCAACAATTAGTAGCTTACCGTGCATCGCCAAGATACAGCAGTAGTAGTTGAACGCATTGTAATCAAATCAAAACCTAAATGTAGAAGTGTAAAATTTACTGCAAAACTATATCGTTGCTTGTGCATAAACTGGAAAATCTTTTGACTTGTAGAATTCTGTAACAGGGACAGCAGTTACATTCATTCAACTTTTTGGTTGGGGTTCACAAATGAAACAAAAAAATTCTCCATCTATCCTGTATAATAGTAGCAAAGATTTTGCTTCTTGGATGCAACCAAGCAATCCTGAGATTTATGTAACTAAAAATGGGAAATCACAGTTTGCCTGGGAGATAAATAATCAATCAATCTGACCACATCTAGACACAAAAATTAGGTGACTAATTAGTTATACAAATGAGCTCGATGCTCCTTTTGAAGCATAATTGTGGTTGGAAATGGCAGCAAACCTGAAGATAAGGAAAATCAGGAGTCTGTCAGCATACAAAGAATTATAAAAACCTACCGATTCATGACACTCATTCGAATTAAAATAATCAATCAAACAACATTCCTTTACATGTTAAACCATACTTTATCCAATAGAGAAAGAATGGGCATCTATAATTAAAAAGAAAAAAAGATGACTCACCAGTATGGCTTGTCCAAATACAAAACTTGCTAGTGTGTGCGATAAAGCCCAATAGACTATAGTACTAAGCTGTAAAGCAAGTTGTCGCAAAAGTGCCACTGGAAGAATGGATATGTACGAAAATTTAGGGTGTGTTTAGTAATGTTTTTCGTTTTTCAAGAATAAAAATTAACAAAATTTGTTTGGTAGACAGTTTTATAATAGTAAATTAAAAATTAAGAAAATAAAAAGTTTCCATTCTTTAACATTTACAAAGAAAAGTTGGAGAACGCCAATTTGATGTTCTCCAACTTTAAGAGAAACACTAGACAAAAACAACTTAAAATAAAACAGGTAGGTCAGTGATTTGTCGTTTGGGACCCACAAACAAATTTCATTTAATTTTTTCTTTCTTTACTACAATCTCATATCTCTCCCCTTGTAAGCTCCGTAAAAATGTTTCCATGAATAAGAATAATTTACATAATATATGTCTGACTTTTAATTATTAAATTATAAAAATAATATAGAGTGATAATTATAAATTTATTTTATTTGATCAAAAGTAAAAACTAAATTAATGTAATTAAAAATTAGTTTGGAAGTGGTGTGACATAATTTATTTGTGTCAAGTATGATGATTTTTTCCCTCTTTAATGTTTTAACGGGTGGTTATTGCTATAGACACACAGATAATTAGTCATATGTGGATGTAAAATAATCTATATTGACATTTTTATAGTATTTTTTGGATTGTAAATTCGAATTGCCCACAAATAAACTGTTGGGAAAAATACAGTTTTTTTAAAAAAAACTTTTAGGACCGATCTCATAAAATATATATGAATTTATAATCTAGAAATCGTACCTTGAAAATCTAATTTGGATTTTTCCACCAAGTGATTCCCGTGATCACGATCCGTCACCACCACGTTCGTTAGATCACGATCCGTCGCCAAACGATATTCCAAGTTATGACTCAGGATTGATCTGCACTTGACGTGTGGGCGCTTTTATCACTACTTAAAAGCAAACTAGCACGAGAAAATTTTTCTCTCAAGATTAGAGAGAAAAATCTTTTTCTCTAAAATTGTCTTGTGTCTGTAAAAACCTTTTCTCACACATATTTATAGTGACTTTTCCTCTCCTATTTAGAATAGAATGAGAACTTTTATATCTCTCTCATAGAATCCAAAGTTCCTGTAATTGTAGTTTACGATTCGCTTCTTTCCATGCTTTTACCACCAGAAATAACATATGCTCTTTATACAAAAAAAAGTTTATTAATGGGTCCCACTAAAGATATAATTATGTTTTGACCCAAATCATTATCTTTCTTATTAATCCAAGAGCGCAATCAATTAAACGAAAGCAACCATCATTTGGGAACATACAATAGTGGCTACAACAATTAAGCCTCGTAATTAAACAAGCCTAATCATTTAATTCCAACTCTACTCCACTATAAGATTGGGAACCGACCTCCATAATCATGCTCGAATAAAAATTGTCTGCCAAACATCGATTTCTTTTTTCATTAAATCGATATCTCAACCGTCCAATCGATTTAATTACATCTTATTCCTTGATACTTCTGGTTTTCTCTAATGATCATTTTCAACATAGTAAATATGTTGACACACTGGCCAGGAATTCATGATCAGTCTGAAAACCCATCAAGAGATGTGTCGTACAAATTCTATATTGTTAATCTATAACTCCAATACTCATAATTGCTCACCAAGATACCGTAATCTTGACCACAAGGCTGTGTCGCGAATCAATTACAATCATGAAATCATAATTAACTCAAATTAAGATTACAAGAAATCAATGCCTATGAGATTTAATAAGTCCGATACATTTCAAGGTTAATTAAATCTCATATGTGATCCAGCTCAATGTAGTCAAACTACATCAGTAAATTCATACATGATTAAGACAAATCATTCAATGAATTTACTACAGTCTAAACCTAAATAAAGTGCCCAACTTTATTTATCAACTGCGAACTCAATTTATTTAATCATAAGATAACTTGTATTTATGTCTTCTGTGAATCCATACGATGATCACATAAATACATATAATATGATTAAACGGACCTTATTCAATATATTTATGCAATTAAAATATCTCAAATATTTTATTAATCAGAAAATAAATTAATATGCTTTAAAAGAGCATATTATCCCAACATAAACTACTTTAGAAAGGGAAAAAAAAGTTGTAGTTAGGTTCATTTGCATTTTATTTTATTAAATTAATAATAATAATAATAGACCAATTAAAAATACTATTTTTGAATAAGTAATTGTTGAAAAATATATTTTATAAAATATTATACCAAACAAATTTTCATTGCTTTTCTTATTTTCAGACAAACAACCAAACGCATTTTTACTATTTTTCATTTTCATATACTATTTGAAAATATGCTGCCAAATGTATTCTCAATTTAAAAAATCTGACATAAAAAACATCATTTTCTTTCTTTAAAATAAACATAAAAAACATCAATTAAAAAACAATACCAAACACACCCTTAAGTCAACTTCTGCAACTGGATAAGCCTCAAATCAATATAAAGCACAGATGAAGAGTAAAAAGCCTTACCATAAGCCATCCATCATGTCTGCTATTGGTCTTATACATCTTGGGACAATTTTTGTTGCAGTCAGTGTTAGGAAATTAGTGGGTGAAGCAGAAACGCAACTAAAATAAAATTAAGAAATAATGAGACACAATAATCACACGAGACACCACATATTACGTGGTTCAACTTTTAGCCTATGTCCATGGACGAACACAGAAAGAAAATATTTTACTAATGAAAAAGAATTACAAGTATTATAATATTTTAACTCACTACCCAAAATCCCAATACACCCAAACTCTCAAATCACTGTAACATATTTTAAGCTCTTCTCTCAAAAGTCTCGACTCTCTTATCAAAATTGAATGCAAGCTCTACATTGAGAGCTTATATTTATAGGCAAAACCTTGCCTGGAAAGTCAAACAAATGGCTGAAATCTTCAAGCACTACAGCTATAAATTTGCTGGCATTTGTGGGCTGTGAGCTTCATTTTATTCAATTTTCTGGCACCAAAGTCAAGCACCAAATTCGGTGCTGACTTTCAGGAGCTTTCTTTGACAATCGGTGACTTGAAACCATGAAGGCATGAACTAAAAAGGAACAAAGTAAAATACATAAATGATGTGCTCAGTTAATTATATGGACAACTAAGAAAAGCAAAGAGAAAAGGAAACAAGCGTCAGTGTAGAATTACCTTTTGCGTCTTCTTTGTCTTCTAGCACTACCAGGTACCATATCTATTGCAATAGCAACTTGGTCATTGTTATTGACTTTCCGTAAACTACGAATTTGAGATGATGTAGACGGCCCAGGTGCTGCCCGCTTGTTTATCTGCGCACAAAATTCCACCAAGATTGAATGGTTTTGGCACGCTGATATAGGGGATAGTGAGTCAGTACCGAGTGGAATTTTTTCTGATCACTAAATTAAAATAGTCGTTGGATAAAATAAAAAAATTTAAAATAATTCTAATTATTAATTTATAAAATCTTAATTCAACAATAAATCCTAATCCAATAATATATATCACAATTAACATTTCTTTCCTCATTCTATGCATTAAATCTGGACACAAGTTTCAATATGATTTCTATACATCATATTTCACTTTATCACTATTTTTTAAAATGCGATGGATGGTGAAGCAATATCAAGAAACATAATAACATGTCAGATGACTCACCACAGGTTCAACTTGCAAAATTTCAGAGGTCAAACTAGTTGCCCCGAATCTCCAACACTTCAAGCTTTTTAATATATGTGCCGCTTTCTTACGTAAAGAATTCTGAAGAAGTTCTTCTTTGCGAGTTAACTCTTGTACTTTGTTGCTCTCTACTCGCAACAACATATCCTAGCGGCTCGCAGATCCTCAAACTCTGATATAATTCCCGAAATCTTTTCATGAAGTATTTCCTTGAACTCATGTATCTGACTGCTTCTCTTTTCAAGATGCACATCCTGCACGCCCAACCTGAGAAATCAGAGCATGAATCGCAGTTAAGTTGGAATTTTCTACCTGCAGAGCTTCTAATAAACTTTTGCAATCAGTTAACTCCAATGACAGCTTCTCGTTCTCATGGAGACAGGATTCTGTTTCCTCCATAAGTTTCTTTCTCTCCTCGGTCACTGAGGCAAGTTTCCCACTTAAGCTCTCATTCTCCACCTTTAAAGAAGCAACCCAAACCCTCTAGTCAGCTAACTCCATTGACAGAATTGATTAATCCCCTAGTGATCTTTCCAAGCTAACCTGCAATTCAACTGCCCTAGCAGAAAACTCCTGACCCTCTGCCCTTACAGAATGAACTTGGTTTTCAGGTTCCACCCTACTGCTAGCAACAGCCCGACGTTCAGACCTGCAATGTGCAACCGCTTCAGTCACGCATTCTCTCTTCTGTTGAACTTCATAGAGGGAAGCTCAAAGCAAGGATGTTTTATCAACAACTGATGATGGTTTTGATCAAATTCGATTTGCAGCTCAGACATCTCCGAAACTTGCAAATGACTAAAGATATCTTTTGTAAAACTTGTAAGGTACATCACATGCATATGTGCATTCAAAGTTAAATGTGACTATAAAGCATGACTTCTCACGGCAAAGCAAAATATTATCAACAAATTCGCAAACCTTTCCTCTGTGCTTGGCAAGAATTCTTTGATTGGGGGCAGAAATTTGCAACCCTAGACATCTATTTGAAAGGCGCTGATTCTTGCCACATAATTTGCCGGAAGAAATGAGAGGATGTGACAAAGAAATGAATCGTGTAAAGAGCCTATTCTATCAGAATTCCCATCCATCAATGCGAGTAACTCTTGTTTCTGATCGGTTTTGGCTCCACGCTCTTCGAACTAATTAAAGAAAAATAAAATATTCCCCAAGTCGGAACAGTCGGGAAAAAACCATATGAGAAATATTATTTTAATTTCTTTCTCCCATTTTTCCACGGTGATGGGATTGAGAACTAGATCAAATAATGAAAATTAAGGCATAACGTTAAAGAGTAAAAAGACCATCAAAGCATTGTAGATACATAGAATTCACCAACAGCAGGCATGAATATCACGATGAAACAGCTTAACGAAAACTTGATTATTTTATTAAGTAGATAAGTTAAACTTAATTACAGATGAGATCAAACACGCACTTAGATGATAGTCTTGGGTACTTTGATATCATCTCTCCACACGGTAATGGCGTATATTCAAACCAGTTTCTTTTGAATTGAAAAGTGAACTTCTCCAAGACTTGTGCTTTTATCAAGAGGAGGCGCACAATATCAATTTCGTCCTTGACATTTCGAAAATTATCAACTCTAATCCACTTTAAATGTGGGAGAGATGGGAACAGATCTGGGTCCAGTTCATTAGGAAATCCTGACAAATGAATAAATATTAACGTAAGGGATTTAAGAATTGGAGAGTGCTGAAGTAGACAAGCCACGAATCTAAGATCATTCTGATGCCAAGCATGAAGGGAAATGCCCAAACTTTCGAGATTGCTGAACATTGGCCAATCATGATCCCACTCAAATCTTTCAGATTTCAAAATCTGCATCAGGAAAAAAAATTAAAATGCCTAGATATTATTGAATGAGTTAGCACATGCAACATGCCAAGAACCTACATAAATGAGGAGAATGGCAATTTTCTCACCTGTGTTCTTGATCAATTTTTAGCAACTCATTTTATCTTTGTATTAAAGCAATAATAGTTTAGAGTAATGCCACACTGCCAAACTAGTTTTCAACCATTTTTTTTTTTCAAATTACTGTTTTAGAACCATATGAATTAAAAGGGTATTGAAATTTCTCGGAGACTTAAATGGTAAAATAAAAGTAAAATTCTACCAAAAGAGAATATGAAGCGTACCATAATAGATGTACGTGATAGGCGTAGATCTTTAACATTAGGAATCTTCGTAATGAATTTACTAAGACATCGACAACGATGAGCACACCTCCTACTCTTATCAGAGTAAGAATATTCCAAGTATAGAACCACTTCATTCAGATTGAGGAATGTCCCTGAATGACTACCCGTGGTCAAATCTTGACATGCTTGTGAACTAACTGGAGAAGAATTGTTGTCAATTCGACAACGTTCCAAACATAATTTTTCAAGATTTGGGCTGTTGAGCAGTTGATGAAAAATGTTATCCGCAACAATGAACTTCTGGAGATGCATGCTCTTCATCTTTGGGAAGCAAAAAAATTCCGGAAATCGGAACAAAAATCCAAAATGCAGTTTCAGCTCCACCAATGAATTGCAAGTAAACAAGCAGGAAGGCAAACTACTAATGCCTATATGTCTAGTGTAGAGCTTAAGGTTCTGAACTTGAGCCCTAACTGCAGCACTAGTCCAGGCATGAATGTGAGATTCATCACATGCATCTTTGCATTCAAGGTTAAATGTGACTATAGAGCATGACTTGTCACGGCGGAGCAAAATTTTATCAACAAAATTCGTAAACCTTTCCTTTCTGGTCGACAAGAATTCTTTGAAGTAAAGATTGGGAGCAGAAATTTGCAACCCTAGCCATCTCTTTGACAGGACGCTGGTTCTTGCTACATAATTTTCCGGGAGAAAGGAGAGGATGTGCCAAAGAATTGAATCGTGTAAAGAGCTTATTCTATCAGAATTCTCATCCACCGATGCAAGTACCTCTTTTTTTCGATCGCTTTTGTCCTCCATGCTCTTCAAACTAGTTAAAGAAAAATATATTATTCAATCAGCATATGTATGTTAGCCGTAAGTCGAGACTGACAAAAAAATTTGAAAAAAAAGTGTTGTTGACCAAAAAAAAAAAAAAGGTTATATATTTAATAGAGGTATCAAATTGTTCAGTTTACTACGTATTTTTACATAAAATAAACAATAAATTTTTATCGGTTTTAATTTGATGTTAAACTGAAAAATATAGAGCCGAATGCATATGTATAACATGTTTTTTTGGGGTACATTAAATCAAAAAAAAAAAAGAAGAAATTGAGGATTTAATTACCTAGCCATCAGAGAAGCAGAGATCGACTTTTGATTCAGGAATATCTTTCAAGCGTGTAACTGCGGCGGAGGCAAACAAACGTGAGGTTCAGAAAAATCAGTTTATGAATGTATTATGCAAAGACTTAGCCCTAACATTGCTTTTTAAGGGTTTTAAAATAATTTAAAATTTTAAAAAATTAAAAAAATTAATTTTAGTATATGATAAATTTTCAAAAACTTATTTTTAATAAAATCACCCTGATAGTTTTGTAATTTGGGAATTAGTTTTCTTATACTTTTGTTTTTTTAAAACCGCCCTAGGGTGAGGGGGTTATTAAAAGAAATGAAAATATATATGAAGGTAGATATAAACTAAAACCTCCAAATAAAATAACAACACAAAAAACGAATTGAAAAGAAAATAGCAAAAACATTATGAGGACAAATAAGAAGTTAAAAATAATTAATTAATGCAAACGCCCAGAGAAGCGCCTACCAATAACTAATGTGAAACCTTTCCTCGAACCACAGAAATGCAGGTCAGCAACACTGAAGTCGAGGTCAAGATCACACTTCTAAACTCACAACAATTTTAAAAATAAATTTGACTAAATATTTAACTGATTTACTTTATATATAACTTATTATTTCTACAGCCTAGCTAATAGATTCTTTCTTTTTTTAAAGTTACATTACCAAACTGACCCTTAATCTATTTTACAATTTCTAACCACATCTCTTCTTGGTGTGTTGAAATTTTTTCCTTTTTGAATTGAGTAATAATAATAAATAAATAATGTTGTGTATCCTTTTTTTAAATTTTAAATTTTATTAATTTAACTCGGCCTTTGGCTAAATGGTAAGAGCTTATGTGAGAGTAGCAATTTTACTTATACTTATAAAATTGAGTGGAGAATAATTGAGTGGACACATTTTTTTTTTCTTTATAAAATACAAGTAGTGTAGGTGTCCCTCAAAAATCTTTTCCCATACGAAATATGAATGGTGCAAACATCCCTCGAATATTAGTGAAAGTAAAAATTTGGGTAAAATTTTATAAGATTTAATGGAAACTAGTCTAATTAATTGGCTGATTATAAATATCAGTAGTTGTCTAATATAATAACAATAGTAATATAATTGTAATATACTAGTGTTAAAAAAAACTTTATTACTTTAAATTTGGTTTGGTTAGTATTTTGAAAGAAGAGAAAAAAAAATGATTGATCGCTCCGAAAACTTCGGACGTGGCGAAAACCCTAACTTCGGAGGGCTTTTTCACCTGCCGTTCAGGGAAACTAGAACAGTAAAAAAAGCCAGGTTTCGCGATAAGGAAACTGCGGGAGTTACCACCACGCCGATGTCATTCAAGGAGACCCTCGTGAACTCTTCGCAAGCAATGGAGACAGGTTATGGTGGTGGCACAGGGGACTGGGATTTTGAGGAATGAGACGTGATTGAGAACAAGGATGGATCCATGCCTTCCATAACTTTCTCGGCTAGGGTTCATGAGAAGCCGAGTGAGCCGTGGAAGAACTCCGTCATTGTGAAACTGCTCGGTCGTACCATTGGATACAGGACGCTTTGTACAAGATTGAACATCATGTGGAAAACAACCATGAGCTACTCGGTGATAGACTTAGAAAATAATTACTTTCTGATTCATTTTCATTCGGCCAATGATGTTGTCGATGCACTCACGAAGGGTCCCTGGCTTATCATGGGGCACTACTTAACCGTGCAGCCGTGGTCACCCGACTTCGATTTTACAGCACCGACTATAGACCAAGTCAATGTATGGATACGTTTACCCGGCTTGGCTGTTCATCTCTATGATCAGAAAATCCTAAAGAAGCTTGGACAGATGGTAGGGAATGTGATCAAAATTGATTCGAATACAGCTTCGTCAACGCGTGGAAGGTTTGCCCGAATTGCGTTTAGCATATCTCTGGCTAAGCCGCTAGTTTCTCAATTTATGTTGGATGGTAAGATTCAAAAGGTGGAGTATGAGGGATTACCAGTGATCTGTTTCACGTGTGGACAGTATGGTCATCATAGTAGTAATTGTCAGGAAGCAAGGGCAGAGGGAAACCATGCTAATGGAACGCAAAATCCAACTACCATGCAACGCCAGGAGACCCATGCTCAACAGGATCTCGAGCATAGTGAGGCTAGCGGTATGGATCAATTTGGACCTTGGATGATTGTCACTAGAAAAGGCCGCAAAACCAATACTGGAAAAGAGAATCTCAATGACGCTTATCGGAGCCGAGAGCGTGATGGGGCTGCCAAATCCAGATTTCAAATCCTAACTCCGGACACAGACGAACGTGATGATTCTCTCCATGAATCTCCTAGGGCCAACCCCGCTACCTCCTACCAACCTTTCATGCCCAACTTAAACCCGACCTTCACCTCCGCTAACGATATGGTAAGCAAGATGCTGGATCGACACAAGCAGCAGACGAGTGCTGGTAGTGCAAAACAGAAAAGTAAAAAGCCAACATCTCCTCTCAATCTTAGCCGAAACCCTTTCCAGTTTAATACTCTTAATATACGCGAGATGAATGCAAACTTTGTCCCTCAAGATATATCACAGTCCACTCCCCATATTAATCCCCAAGTCAATCCATACCAGCACCAAAATTCCCCTCTTGAGACCACGTTGGATCCAACAAAACATACAGTGATTTTTTGTTCAGCCCAAACTGCTCTTACGGGGGAAGTGGGAGAGGTGGCTACTGATTATAGAGATCGTCAGGAACCGGACCCACAACTCCTAGCTGAACCTCCAGATGCCCCTAATAACTATGGCACTAATGATGGTGCAAGGGCTCACACACATCCTGACGGGTTTGTACTGGGAGCTGAAGAGGCTGGGGTGTATGCGAAAGAAGATTCAATGGTTGAAGAAACGCCTTTGGGGCTGTTGGCAGACCTTAATGGTCAAGAACAATAAGGTGTATGCTTTTCTTCTTTTTTTCTCTTTTTATGACGATTAGTATTATGTATTGGAATGTTCAAGGAGCGGCTTCAGTTAATTTTTGCCGCGCTTTCAGGACAATGATTAATAATTACAACCCATCTCTGGTGGTTTTGATGGAACCTCGAATTAGCGGGGTGAAAGCGGACGCGTTTATTAAGAGGAGTGGATTTGACCATTCTCATAGAGTGGAAGCAATCGGCTTTTCTAGAGGGATTTGGCTACTCTGGAAGGACTGTATCGAGGTCAAAGTTCTGCTAAATCACAGCCAATTTATTCACTTCGGCATAAGTGAAAATAATACTTTTGTGTCTTGGGCAACGGCTGTATATGCCAGCCCAAATCCAATGCTACGGAGACAACTTTGGCATCATATGGCCAACCTTGCCCATTCCATTCAAGGGTCGTGGCTGATTGGTGCGGACTTTAACTCTATTCTGTATGCCTCTGAAAAGCATGGAGGTGCTGCAAGGAGTTCAGGAGTGTGTGGCTTGTTTCGAAAATGGTTTGATGAGCATCGAATTTTTGATTTAAAGTTTAAAGGGCCACGGTTTACATGGTCTCGTGGGTTGCTTTTTAAACGGTTGGATAGAACTCTTTATAATAATGATTAGCTTCTAAAGTTTGAGGATAACTCGGTTCTTCATCTATCGAAAGTTGCATCAGATCACAGACCGGTGCTGGTTCGTTTTGGGAAAGTTGAGGCCAAACATCAAGGAAGCCGGCCTTTCCGATTTTTGGTAGCTTGGATAACTCATGAGCATTTTAATAATTTTGTTAATCAAGAGTGGCATCCTCAGGCCCTTTACAATGCCATGGCAGCTCATTCTGTCCAGAGAGTTCAAGTTTGGAATCGAGAGACCTTTGGGAATATTTTCCAGTGGAAACGAAGGCTCATGGCTCGTTTAAGTAGGATCCAAACAGCTTTAGAGACCTATAATTCCAGAGGTCTAGTGCGGCTAGAAGCTCGCTTGCGGAATGAATTGGAGATAGTCATGGGACAGGAGGAGATTCTTTGGTGGCAAAAATCGCGGAAAGATTGGATTATGCATGGGGACAGGAATACTAGTTTCTTTCATCAAAAAACTATTGCCAGAAGGCGAAGAAATAGAATTGATGCCATTCAGGATAATTTGGGAGCTTGGCTTTATAACAAGGATGAAATCCGTACTCATGCAATTAGATATTTTTCTTCTTTATTCAAAAGTAAAGCCGCTACTCCTCATCTGTATCAGGTATCCAATTATTTTCCAGTTTTAGATGTTCATAATATTGACTGCGATGCTAACCCAATTTTGGAAGATGAGATAAAACAAGTAGTGTTCAGCATGAAACCCTTCAAAGCTCCAGGTATTGATGGGCTGCCTGCAATTTTTTATCAATCTCAATGGCAAATAGTTGGGTCTTCGTTCAGTAAGTTCATTGCTGATATTTTCACTTCTGGCAAGATTCCTCAAGAAATCAATACAACCCTCTTGGTGTTGATTCCGAAAGTAGAGCACCCTACTAGCCTCAAAATGTTTAGGCCGATCAGCTTATGCACAGTTACATATAAAACTGTCACTAAAATAATTACAAATCGGTTAAAATCCTCGTTGCCTGAGCTGATAGGTCCCCATCAGACAAGTTTTGTTCATGGCCGCCATATTATTGACAATATTGTGGTTGCTCAGGAAGTGGTTCATTCCATGCGGAAAAAGATTGGCAAGAGAGGGTTTATGGCTATCAAGGTAGACTTTGAAAAGGCATATGACCGGCTCAACTGGACTTTCATTTTTGATACTCTTCGTCTGGCTGGTATCCCAATTCAATTATCTAGACTCATCATGGAATGTGTCACTTCAGCTAGAATACGCATTATGTGGAATGGAGTGGCTACAGAAGAGTTTTCTCCGGGGAGAGGAATCCGTTAGGGAGACCCTCTTTCTCCTTATATTTTTGTTCTTTGTATTGAACGATTGAGCCATGGTATAACCCAAGCAGTAAATGAGGGCAGGTGGAAGCCAATTCAATTGATCAAACATGGAACTCCATTAACTCATTTATTTTTTGCAGATGATTTGCTCTTATTTGCAGAAGCCTCAATTGATCAAGCTCATATCATGGATGAAGTCCTAGAAAACTACTGTCAGAGTTCAGAAGCTAAAGTTAATAAATCCAAAACTAAAATCTATTTCTCGAAGAATGTCTCAGCAAGAGATACGAAGCTGATTTGAGATGCTTTGGGATTTTCAGTCACAAATGACTTGGGTTATTATCTTGGCATGCCCTTACTTCATTCACGGGTGTATAAAGAAATGTATCAAACTATTCTTGATAAGGTAGACAAGCGGCTTACTGGCTGGAATGCGGCTCATTTTTCTTTTGCAGGACGGGTAACTTTGGCTCAATCGGTGATTCAAGCAATGCCTATTCACGCTATGCAAAAGACCCTACTTCCAGCCCCAGTGAGAGGAAAAATTGACCAGTCCTGTCGCAGGTTTATATGGGATGGAAAGTCGCAGACTCAGAAGATGAGCATGGTGGGTTGGGACACGATTTGCATGCCCAAATCTCATGGAGGTCTGGGGTTTAAAAGATTAGATGCGATGAATCGGGCTTTGTTGATGAAGCTGAGTTGGGAGATTATTTCGAATTCGAAAAAGCTATGGGTAAAGGTCATTTGTTCCAAGTACGGGATGTACCCTGGGAATTTACCGCGCTCCCTCCCTGAAAAATAAGGGTCTCGTATTTGGAGGGCCATTAGGAGCACGTGGACAGCCACCATGAATGGAGTTCGATGGTCAGTGTGTGATGGCGCCACAACTCGGTTCTGGTTAGATTGCTGGGCAACGAAGCAGGATCCTCTAATTACATTCGCTTTAAATCCGATCCCTCATGGTCTCGTGCATGCTACAGTGAAATATTTTACTCACGTGCATGGGGGTTGGAATTGGTCGCTGTTTGAACACATGCTGCCCAACTATATTCTCATGCAAATTGCTTCGGTGATGACACCAGCTCCCCATCTTGGTGATGACAAAATTTACTGGAGCTTTGACCTAAAAGGCATCTTTACAGTTCGGTCAGCCTATGCTTCCCTCCTTCATCAAAATTTAACTGATCGTAATAATAGCTGGAAGCTCTCATGGGCGTGGAAGGGACCGCAGTCTATTCGCCTCTTTCTTTGGCAGCTTATGCATGATAAGCTAAAGACACATGGTGAGCTTGCTAGGCGCCATATTCCCGTGTCAACAGCTTGTGACAGATGTGGGGCGGTGTTTGAAGATATTATCCATGCCTTGAGAGATTGCCCTTGCATTAAGCAATGCTGGCTGCGTTTTGTCCTTGATAGTAAGCACGCTAGTTTCTTTAATTCTAACTTACAAGAATGGATTGTTACCAACTTACAGAACCAGTGGCAGATCGTTTATCCTATCACTTGGGAGTGCATTTTCGGGGTGGTCGTTTGGAGGCTATGGTTTTGGAGGAATCAATTCATAGTTACTGGGAAGGTGGTAGATAACTTAACAATCTACATGGATATAATGGCCAAAGCAAATGAAATTCGTAGAATCAATCAGTCTCAATTAAGTCAGCAACCGAGGAAAAAAGAAATTTTTGTTGGCTGGTTCCCTCCCCCATGGCCGTGGAGTAAGTTGAACACGGATGGCTCTTGTAAGAATTCTCGGGATGCAGGAGCTGGTGGGGTTATCCGAGATTATGCTGGCAACTGGGTATCAGGATTTTTTATGAACATTGGGGAGAGCTCGGTGATTGCAGCTGAACTGTGGGGTTTATACCAAGGTCTTCTTTTTGCTTGGGAGGCTGGTATAAAGCGGCTTTTGGTAGAAGTGGATAGCCTTTGCGTTGTTCAAATGATATTGAAACAGGTGGTCGCGCCTAATGCGTTCTATGCTCTAATTGTTGCTATCCGTGATTTATTAAGCAGAAATTGGCGAACCTCTCTCACGCACATCTTCCTTGAAGCGAGCGGCCGATTTTATGGCGAATATGGCCCATTCAGTTTCTCCGGGAGTGCATTTATATTCTAGCCCACCTGTGGGTATTCATTCAATTCTTTTACATGATATGTTTGGTGTTACTCAACCTCGTTTTGTTCCTGTCTAGTCTCTCCTAATGGGCCCCTTCTAATAAAAAAAAAAAGAATCCCAAACAAATCAAAAGAAGAGGTTTCTTATAAAGAGAAATTATAGAATACATCAGATGTATTATGTCAACCATACAATAAGTAAATGATGTTATGACATGTGTGAATTTATTTGAAAAATCATCATACAAGTAGTGGTTATATTAAATTCAACTACACATATCATGCATGCTTCAATTAGTTGTAATACATCAAAAATATTTTAGAATTTCTCTCTTATAAGAAAATGTTCACTGAAGTCTGAACTGTTTGACTTTCTACATTTATATTATATCGTATTAATTTGTTATTAGCTGGCGTAGATTCTTACTTCAAAATAAATTATGAATCAGGATTCTCTCTTAATCTGATTATGTCCTGAATAAATAACTTAATTATTAATTAATTATTAATAAATAAAAAAATAAAAAAAATTAAATCTTACTCATATATTACTATTAAAAAAAATACAATAGGAGATCTTTCAAAACTCATACTATGATCCCAAAATATTCCCTACAAGCTTTCCGTCCACGATCAAAACCCATCATCTCGTGGCCCGGAACGCTAACCTCCAGGTCACCACCAAGCCACCAGCTGGTCCAAGTCTCCTCACACGTGCGACAACAGAAGACCAAAAAATGAAGTAATAACATTTAGATCCCCAACGATTTTTGTTATTTCACATAAGGACACAGTTTGTCCATTTGTATGAAATAGGTCGCTGACCCATGACCTGTTTGAAATCTCAAGTAATGTTTTTAACGTCTAATTTTGATCGCCGTAACAAATGTAACTCTATTACCAAATCTCAGCTTTGTTGTTCGTAAAGGTGTTCAAATGTCTTTAGACTTAAGCTAGTCATGTGATTGTTCATAAACAATAATACTAATATATAAAAATAAATTTAATAACGCAAAAATAAAGTTATCTCGTTTATAAATAAAATGAACAATATACAAATGATTTATTTTTACTATTATATTTTGGTAAAAGTCTAACAATTTCAAAGTAATTTCATCTTCTTATTAAGGTTTAGGGGCCTATTTTGAATATAAGGCTATATTATTTTAAATTGCTCAACTAATATTTTACGAACCAAATTTATTAAGCCCCCTGCATGAGAGTGAATTTTGCCCGGCCTAATTTCTTGTTTTGATACCCATATGCACTCATTCTCTCCTCTAGCTTTGGCTTAATAAAGTTTGACATTTATTAAAAGAATATAATAAAAATAAAAATATAATAAAATCTCAACAAGTTAATGGACCTGTTCCCAATAATTAGAAAAATGATATCCTTATTTGAGGAATTATAAAATAACAGGGAACACGATGTTATTATTCAAATTAAAACCACTGAAAAGGAAAAACAAAAAACAAAAAACAAAAATGAAATACAGATTTTAATTTTTTTTTTAAAAAGGTCAATGTAACCCAGAGAGTACATCCTTTTTTCAGTTTTCGATCTCGCTTTTTATTTTACATTATTTTAATCACTTTCTCTTCTTTTACTCCGCTCCATTTGCTTCCACAATAATCAGAAAGAAATATCACAGAGAGAGAGAGGGAAGGGAGTAAAAAGACCAGATTGCCCTCCCAATTCGTGCGAATTTTCATTTCTCTCTCTCGGAGGCTGCGATTTCACGATGAACGAGAAGGCCAACGTCACTAAAGAGCTCAACGCTAGGCACAGGAAGGTAACTGATCATTTTCCCTTACCTCATTTACCCCTCACACTTTCATAAAGTTTCAATTTCGCCCTATCGGTTTTGTAGATTCATTTCTCGTCATATCTGCATAAGTTCGCTTTGATCTTCATCGATCCGTGTCATGATTTCGCGTTTTTCATCTAATTTCATATAGATAGCTTAAAATGCTTACGTTTGATTTTCAAATTGTACCTGTAAACCATCCCTATCGATCTGTATACATAATAACATTTTCGTTGAGTTAGCATATATGGTGTTTGGTTAATTTTGTTTTTTTCTTTCTGTGAATCGATCTAATTTTGTAATAAAGATGTATAATTTGAGCTAAGAAGTAATAGTTTTTGCTAAAACATGATAAAGAGCTGGATTAATTGATAGTTGGATGAGTATTTTGAATTAGGTAAGATTCAATTCCTTTGAGAGCTTAAGAACTTTTAGCTTAAAAGAGGTTTTTATTAGCATGATTTGATTCGTGATACACCTCTGATGTGGACATTTGCATTTTGTTAAAATCTGGATCAACAAGGATTTTTATACATATGAAAATCTAGGGCCAATGTTTCTTGTAGATAGTTGTATATAGTTTGATGGCTTCTGGATTGATTAATGTTTATAATTGCGACTTATATGCACTTACTTATTTACAATGTTGGATGAGAGAGTTTAGCATAGGTGTTTGCCTGTGATCTTCTCAATTTCTGTACATGCTAGATTTTAATGGCTTTAAGTTTTGAGTTTCATAGGCAAAGATTTTGAATTTTGTTAATCCTCCCCTGCTTTATTTTTGTTTCGTCAGTCCGCTATATGAACTTTTATGTATTTATGCAGATTCTGGAAGGGCTTCTTAAGTTGCCAGAGAATAGGGAGTGCGCTGACTGCAAAGCCAAGTATGTATTTAGAAGATTTGAGAGAGATAGGACGGATGTCATAACAGTGAACAATTTGGTGTTTAGAGTAGAAATTAACTCAATAACAGATCTGCTATTGTAGTGTTATAAATCAGCAATTTGTTGTAACTTCTTTACCTTCTTTTCATCCGTATTGAGTAGAAATTAACTCAATAACAGATCTGCTATTGTAGTGTTATAAATCGGTAATTTGTTGTAACTTCTTTACCTTTTTTTCATCCGTATGTGTTGCTAAAGTTACTTGGTTGTCATGCAGAGGTCCAAGATGGGCTAGTGTGAATTTGGGAATCTTTATCTGCATGCAATGTTCTGGGATCCACCGGAGTCTTGGTGTACACATATCAAAGGTGATGCAATTTTATTCTAATGTGTGCTGCTTAGTTTCCACAGCAGATTGAAGGGTTGTGGCTGTTTTAACTACGATGGTTCCTTTTTATATAGATACTGTATAAAATTAGTTAACCTCAAATACAAGACTTTTGAGATTTACTGTGTAGGCCTGACAAATATAGGACTTTAAAGGTCTGAGGAAAACAGGGTCGATACCTGAACCTTTATTAAGTGCCAAGTAGTGTTTTGCCGGTTTTTCAAAATTGGAAATGCTAACATGAATTGATGGAAAAATTAAATTATTTAAAGCAGCTTTTAAATCTACTATGTTGTATTAACGGCAAAATATTGATTTTACATTTAAAATTTCCCTATTTCATTCAAACTTGTGCCCAGCAGTAGTTTATCTGTAATTTATAAGTAGTCATAAGTAAAGAACTCCTGAGAAATTGTCTTTAGCTTAATTCTCGTTATTTGTTATACTTTTGTCTGTTGATTACAATGTCCTGTTTGATGAAGCGCATCTTCTTTTGAATCTTTGAATTTCTGATACTTGTGAGCTTAAATTATTATGGCTCCTGCCTGCTTAACAATTGTAGATCGAATTTAATATCCTTGCCCGTGAATTTGCATACTTTTGTGCTTCCTTCATTGTATTTTGATAGTAGATTTAATATGATTGGCTATTGCTATAAATACTGTTCTTTCTGGTTTTCATAAATTTTGCTGCTGTCTTATCAATTTAGTTTTACCCCCTAATGCTTGATTCATCAAAATATGGTTTCCCTATCTCGATGTAGTCCTTTAAGGTCCAATCTCCTTACTTAGGTGTGATTGTTATTGTTATTTTGCGATTCTTCATCATTCATATAATTTATAGTTTCTTGTCCCAAAAAAAAAAGTGTGATTGTTATTTTGAATGGATGTTATTATTCTTATTCTTGTGTATTTTTTTATGGTAAATGAAACACCCAGTCATTATTACAAAAAGGCATATATTTATTTTACCAGTTTTTACTGCAGGTTAGATCTGCTACCTTGGATACCTGGCTTCCGGAGCAGGTTGCATTCATTCAATGTAAGTTTGTATATTATTAGGTTATGGATTTATCTTACTATGGTTGATATTGTTTACTTCAAGATTGAATTGAATAACAGCTACTACATGTGACTGTGGGTTCTGTCTTTATACAGCTATGGGAAATGAGAAGGCAAATAGTTACTGGGAAGCTGAGTTGCCTCCAAACTATGACAGAGTTGGAATTGAGAATTTCATTCGTGCAAAGTATGTGTCTTGGTTAGCCCTATGTACATTTCCTTTATGTATTAAATCAGTGCTTAGTAAAGCTTTTCATTATCTATTTATTGTCACTTTCTCTCTCTTATTATTGCCTGTCTTTACAGGTACGAGGAGAAGCGATGGGTTCCTAGAGATGGACAAGCAAAGTCACCTCCTAGAGGGCGGGAGGAGAAGGATTCTATTCATTGGCATAGACCTGGGGAAAAGAGTGGGCATGGTTACACCGATAATTCTGAAAACTTATTTGAGGAAAGGAAGCATGTTCAAGCTCCAAGTACAAAAGATAGTGTTCCTGCTACAAGAATTAGTCTTCCACTTCCACCTAGAGGACCTGATCAGGTTTTCTGATAGTTTCAATTTCATTGTCTCTTGTTTTTTTCTTCCCTTTTTTCTTTACAATATTCTTCTTTTAAGAATTTTCATCTTCAATGGCTTCTTGAGGTATGCAAACTGTGTGAGAGGCCCCCACATTATTAGTTCTTTGTTTCAATTATGATAGTAGACATTCTGTTAGTTTTTTTAATTCTTAATTTCCTTATTTATATCGGAGTAGGACTCATTTTCCCTAATGGAGGTAGGTTTATTTTAATTGTCTCAAGTAGATTAGTATTTGGCTTTTGTCATCCATACATTTTGATAGGATTCTTAGAATGGTCAACATCAGAGTTATGGTAAGCTCCAATGATTGTGAAAGTAGGTATACGAATTTGATATAGTTGGCCGTACATGCAACTTAGTAAGCTTGTTGCCCCTGTTACTGCATTGAGTGCGAGTTTTGTGCAACCAGCATGCATTCTCTAAAACTAGGAATAGGAATGACTTATAGTTATGCCATTAATGCCACCAAACAGAAAAATATATGATGCATGAAATGAGATGAGTTAAAAGCCGTGATGGTTTTGAGAACATTATAACTATTTATTGCTCCGGTACATTCAAAAAGAGGATAGCCTCAGTTGCTTTTACACTAAGTGCTCCGTAGCTACTGCATCAGACCCAGCATCTTTATTTATATATTACCTATCATATAAAGTTCCTATCTTATTTTATAACTATGAAAGTGCTTCCTGAAAATGATGCATCACACTATGAGCCTAATCCGGAGAGAATAGCATAATAGGAATACTATTTTTCCCTTGAAACAATTAAAAGAAATCTACTTCCAGTAAGGCAAAGCAATTATCCTTCTACACAAATAACCAAATAGGGAAGAAGACTAACTCGAAGAGGAAAAAGAAACACAAATCAGTTTTGAGTAAGATAATAATTTGTCCTACTTAAAGAAGTAGAAATATAAAGCTTCTTAAGCTTCTTATCTAAGCATAACTTATCCTACATCATATTCTTATGCTTATTAAGTTAGATTAGTATTTTTATTTGGTTTTGGATTATAGCTCAATTCAAATCTGAGACAGCACAAACGAAATTCAGATTATTGAGTTGTTTTCCTCTAAAACCTTTCTTCCCTTCCCTCTGGATTTTCTGCGTTTTCGTCTTTGCTTTTGGTTTTCTACCACTGAATTTGGTGTGAGAAGTAATCAGGTTGGCTATCACATCTAAGAGTGGTTGACTGAATATCTATCATGTCTCAGAAACAGTGCAATTTAATAATTTATGGCTGCCTAAATATTGTTGGGGCCAATTCATATCTATATCTATCAAATTGGTTTAAGCACATATTCTGATTGTTGCCGCAATACAATCTGACTGATGCATCTTGTGTAATTTACCATTTCTTTTGTTAAGAGATAGGTCGTGAAAAGATATATTGTTTAACATACATGTGATAAACAGGTTATTTCCATTACAAAGCCTCAACAAACGGAATCAACAGTGGCACCAGCTGGGGCAACAAATCAGGCTTCAGATGCTAATCTTGCAGTACCTCCACCCAAAGTTGATTTTGCTTCTGACCTTTTCAACATGCTATCTGGAGACAGTCCAAATGAAAATAGCTCTGAGGCTGCTTCTGCGGATGATAATCTTTGGGCAGGTTTCCAGTGTATGTCTCAAAACTTTTCCTAAATATCTAGTGCCCCCATTTCCTCTTTTAAATGTGGTCAAGGTGCTTGCTTCTTTAGGTTTTAAGAGTGATGATTGTATTATCCAATGATTGCTGTTGACTTTGACTCTTGTCAAAATTGCAGCTGCTGTAGAAACATCGACAGCAGAGAAAAAAGATTCAACCAAAGCAGTAGAAAGTAGTCCCCAGTCTGCCACAGGAATTGAGGACTTATTTAAAGATTCACCATCTATTGCAACTCCCTCAAATTCAGAGAAACCCCAGAAAGATTTGAAAAATGACATTATGAGCCTTTTTGAGAAGGTATACGCTGCAGCATCATTTATGTAGCTGTCAAGCATTTCATAAGAAAATGTGAATCAGCTTGATCTTTTGCTTGTTGGAGCTACTGGGTCTTTCCTTTTTTGTACTTCCATTTTGACTGTTTGTCTTGTTATGGAAAAATGAGTTATTATTTTTCTTGGAATATTTATTATTTTTTGGCTAATGGATCAGTTTGTCTGGAGATAAACATTGTTTGATCTGTGGTTTGGATGTGTTGCAGTCCAATATGGTGTCGCCATTTGCTATGCATCAACAGCAACTTGCTATGTTGGCACAGCAACAGTCCCTCCTGATGGCTGCTGCTGCAAAATCTGGCGGGGATCCAAAATTTTCTGGCAGCTTCCAACTACCCGTGTCTAATGGTACGAGCCTTCCCTCAAACTTTGGCAACCAAATTCCTGGCATGATGATGCCAGGTGCTGGACCAGCTGATCTGCAAAAACTCATGCAGGTAGAATCCATAATAACTCATACATCTATCAACATTTCTTTTTTATCAACTTTCATTTGGTGATGTTGCTAAATCCTTCATCTGAATCAGGCTATGAGCATAGCACCAACACAGCAAGTGGGTGCTGGCCCGGCTGATCTGCAGAAACTTATGCAGGTAGTACCTGTAATAACTCCTGCATCTATCAATATTTCTGTTTGTTCAACTTTCTTTTGGTGATGTTGCTAAATCCTTTATCTGGATCAGGCTATGAGCATGGCACCAACACATCAAGTGGCTGCTGGACCAGCTGATATACAGAAACTTATGCAGGTAGATTCCATAATAACTCCTGCATCTACCAATATCTCTGTTCGATCAACTTTCACTTGGTGATGTTTCTAAACCTTCGTCCGAATCAGGCTATGAGCGCGGCACCAACACAGCAAGGGGGGAACTCTGTTCCGTTCCCTACATCCAGGTACTTGAATATATTACTGTTCTGAGCAGAAATGAATCTACTGTGCTTATGACTGTTGAAATTGTCTTACGTAATTTTATATGAATTTTGCATTAACGTTCCTGTCATGTTGATCATATGTCTGAATCAATTGACTTTAGGGCTATTCTCCAATTATATGTGAATAACTACTGGAGTTTTTATGCAAGAAATTTGAGAGTTCTGCAAAAATGCAGGGGTTAGTCTGGTAAAGTCACCAGAGAGAAGTTAACTTTCTTCAAGTGATGGACTTTTTTCACAAATGAAGGAAATTTTTAGCAAGTTAGAATTTCTTTTGGCTGTTTTGCCCCCATTTTTCGAAAGCCCCAACTTGTTGTGGCTTGGTTATGGTATTAGTGAACCTAGAGATGTTTACAGTCATAAGTTACATCTCTTCGCAGATGGGTTTCCTTGTTCTCCTTTTTACCAAAAGCTCCTTCAATTTCCAGAACAGTTTGAGAATCCGCAATTGATGCTCGGCACTTCGAGTAGCATGTATTACTAATTTTAAATGAGAAGCAGATGAGTAAATTCATTATGCTCGCATTCTTAATTCACTTAATTTTGCCTGCAGCTTTCCTACTATGGGGCAAGTTAACCCAGCAAATGGTGTGACGAGCGCTGGAACAAATAAACAACCATCTGCATCCCCTGTTTCATCAACAACTCCTTCCCAATCAGCAAAGGACTATGATTTTTCTTCACTAACAGCAGGGATGTTCACAAAGCATTGAGTGGCCTTAGGGTTAAAAAGTGCTGCCTTTTTCAAACCATACCAATATAGTTGAATCACAGGAAATAGCACACTGCGATTTTTTCTTTCTTCCCCTTCCCTCTTCTTTTCGATTCCTCTCCTGTACTGGGAGTTGTAAACTATTGTAGAGGCACTTTTTGGTTTTTTGTTTTCCTCATATTTGGGTGATGGCTGCATTTAAATGTAAGGGTAGATGTATTGGAGAGTAATAAAGATGAGGGTAGATTGATTGGATTGATTTTCCACCATGTGATGCCCCTTTTTTTCCTGTTCAATATTTCCTTCTGTAATCCTTTTTCCCAATCCTTACACGTGTGGTTCCTTGGAAGTTTAATTTAGTTACAAACATTGTAATTTAAACAAACTATTTGGCAACATTTTCCGGTTCATGCAGATTTTACCCGGGGAAAAAGCCTTATACTTTTCTATTAGGTCATATCCTCCACTCCCCTCCTCCCCTTCCCAACACACCCACACCAAGGATGGCAAACTGAAATCTTACCTGTTAAAGTCGCTGTTTCTTATTATTACTCAAATTTGAATAACCGTAGGCGTAAAGGGTTTTTTTCCAGTCATATACATGCAAAAACTTTTACTTTGAAGCCAAAATTTACCAATCTAAATCAAATGTCTCAAACAAAATAGGATTAAAAATAAAAGGATTTCTGTGAAAATTTTTACGAATCAGCCTTGCCTGCTGCTTGGAGAAGAAAAATGAATAGCTTGAAATGAAGAGGTTATTCTAAAAATAGTTACTTACCAATTTACATCCCACAGTAAATTTAGTGTATCTTTTATTTACTTGGCTTGTTAACCATTCCCTTTCCTTGAAGACTTGAAGTTACAAGAGGCCATTCAATTAAGCTATCCTTTAAAAGATTATGTAGTTATTGAGTTAGTTCTTACTTTAATAAAATACGCCAATAAGGGGGAAAAAAAAACAAGCGAATTGAAAATGTAACCTGAAAAAGAATAAATATAAAATCAAAACAAAATCCTTGTTTTAAAAGGGCTTAGCTGTTACCATCATCAAAATTTGTTATCTCATGCACAACAAGCTCTTCCACAGGTTCGTTGACAAGCCAGGTGAACAGTTCTCACCCAATCAAATGAGTTTTTGTTCATTATGATAGAGTCAATGATAGCCGATAATTTTATACAAGTTGTTTGATCTCTTCACCAAAATTCGGCACAAAGTCTTGGACTACAAATTGGGGGAAAGGGTTATATAATTGAAGCAATTTTCGACTTGCTTGAAAATTCCGAAAACCAGCGGCACCAACTCGCAATGACACGTGTCGGCCATCTATCGAACGGCCGGTTTGATGAGGTTGTGCAAGTGCATTATCTTCCAGTTAATGTATCACTTATCTGCTGACAAAAGTCAAAAATATCGATTAGGTCACCGTATGTTGCCGATCAACTCTTTACGTGTCAAAAGCTGCCACGTCTCTTAGTTCTTGTATCTTTTGCTTGCCCTCAAAGAGTCTTATGAAGTTTATGATTTATATTTTTATCGGATGAGCTAAGAATCACAGGATCAGTCCGGTTACGTCTAACAAATTAACTGCGAATTTTCATCTTGATAATCAGCTATACCATCATATGTCATTTCGTTTTTTATGGAAACTAATGGTGACACAAAATCTCCGACCATAGGATTTTGTTGTCAATGTGATTTAATTTATTTTGAATGGACATGTCTTTTGTGATAGTTTAAAAAAAAATTGCTTTTATTCAAAAAAAAAATCATAACATATTTTTCTCAAGTTTTATTTGACGTGCGTCGGAATTTGAATGAACAAAAAGGGTGGTTATATATACAGAATGGACGTCTATGCTTATTTGAGAGTAGAGAGAGGAGTTTAGGGTTGACAAAAATGAATATTATTTTTCTATTACCCAATCATGTTCATGTTAATCTTTTTGTCACCTATGGAGGCTGGTCTTTATGTATGATCTTTATTACGTGATAAAGATATAAGCTCACTCATGTATGAGTTGACTCTAGTACATGCCACTCATTAAAACTTGTTTTTGCACTGTGTTGAAGCTACAAATTTATAATTTTTCAATCTTATATTGCTATTTACTTTCAACCTATCTCCCTTACAGCCCAAAAATTCAAAGAGTTTGTCAACGGGTTAGCAAACCAATTTCGATTCAACTTTTATGTCAAAATCTCACCTTCTTTCCAAGTAGCTAGTATAACCAATGCTACATATTTATTTCACCTGTATTTGCCTAATATTAGCCAACCAAAACTCAGAATTATTGTGAAACTAATGAACTCGGCCACAATTTTGTATACTGGTAGAGGAAATGTCACTTTCAAGCGTGAAAATTAAACACCGTCTCACTTGACTAGGAATGTCAAGACAACTCTCCATGCTTCAAATTTTCGGCAGGAGTAAGAAATGATTGCCGATGCTCATAATTGCCCATAGAAATTGTTTTATACACATTCCGTATGCAAAAAGGTGTTTGATTTCTGCCAATCAGGAGATTGCATTTCCTCCATATAATACCAAAAAAATTGATTTGCTCAGCGTTTAATTTGTAATTTCAAGTTTTTACGTTATCTATGCTTGAGACGTTCACCTAGCCACATACATCAACATAAAATTAAATGAAGAGATATCTTTATTGACATTCACATGAAAATTATTGCTAAAACAAAAATTCTTACCCGCATCCTACATATCAAACAATATTCAGTAATTTTTATAAGCTATATTATTTGGCAGGATCGAAAATTAATTAATGGTCTCTTTTGTCCACTGATCACCTACTCAATTGAAAACTGAAATAAAATTTCACAATTATAATTTGTCATGTCACTCTTTGAGGCGACATGATAGAAGTGTTTTTAAGCCATTAACAATCAACACTATTAAAATCTGTCTCTGCATAGACTGCTTAAATGTACGCAAAAATAAACAGATCATGGGGCTGCCCACAAATTGTTTATTTTTTTCGAAAGAGTATTGTTGCTAATTAATTGTACTGACTCGCATACACTATTGGCTTGATCGTGTTCACATTTACAATTTTATAACACTAATAATCTGACAACATGCACGTCAATATATATACGACGTCAAAATTCAAAAATCATATATATGATAAATATGGAAGCAGGCAAAAAAACAAAAATCTGTCCGAAAGTTAACAAAAAATAATTGTTATAATTATTTTTATCAGTGTTTGATCATCCTTCCTTTAATTTCTTTGTCATCAATTTTACTATTAATAATATAAAATCTAACACTTGGATTGACATAATGATATTAAGCAGATGCAACTCTTCCAAATGACCTGGTTCGGTTAATGCACACTAACGTACGTAGGATGGCTCTAATGAATAAGCAGTAAAAATTTTAGTTGGAAATAGATTTGTATTTGTATTTGGGGGAGTACCAACATAGCTAACACACTACAAACGTCGTAAATAATTACATATTCTTTGAGAAAAAAAGAAAATTTAAAGAAAAATTTGCATATTTATTCTAATTACCATTGACGGAAGTACTTGTATTAGAATAACTTACATGTAGGTTCTATTTTAATTAATGTTAGATTGCCATATAAATTTTGTTAATCTTCAAAAGTGTGTGCATGGTCGGTTAAGGGTGCATCAATAATGTTGTTTGGCACATGGGAAAGCCAAAAAACCCACAAACCCGGCCGACGATTTAGGATCCTGATATGAAAACAGCTACTGATTCTGCAACTGTCAAATATTTGTCCAGGCAACACCATTTGCATTAATGATTAAAAATTTGATTAGCACATGAAAGTGGTCATGTGCTGTTGGGTACTTAAGATTCTCTAGGAAGTTTACCCTAACTAGTTAACGTTTAAATTTACATTAAGGAAACAATAATTATTCTTGAAACATCTCCAGATCTTAGCTTGGAACATGGCAACTCTTTTTTTTCAAAGATTAAAATTAATTTATTTGAGGTCATTGAAAAGGTAATATAAACCAACTTTTTTATCACGAGAAGGCTCTGTGTTCAAGGCAACATATTGAAGTGTAAATTACGCATTCATTTTGAAGCATATATAGCTTGGCAGTTGGCTCTATTGAATTTCGTGGGTTTAGTGTTTGACCATACTAATAAGATGATTTTTTTTTATAAAAAATGATATATTCTTATGATTGATTCGCATGGTTTGAACCTCCAAATATTCATCGAAAAACAATTTGATCTTTCTAGAACTCGTCAATGAAACGTAACGCTTCCTATAGTTAAATCATGATTAGATAGGTCATTTAATTAATTTGTACATTTTCCTATGACCCAAGTGTTTGTTGTAAGAGCTTTTCAGTTTTAGAAGTTGCAGGGTCAAGTTGAAACCAATTCGCTTGATGAAAATAGATAGTATATCTTTATCTTAATGATTGTTATGAGACTTGTGGTGTGCATTTTTACTTTTTCCCCTTGTAACAACAAGTTTCAAAGAATTGGAAAATATATAGAATTTAATATATGATAAATTATTGGGGCCAAAATAAGAAGCTAAATCGATTGGTACTCGATTGGAATATTGGCATCACAAACCTAACTCCCCAACCTACAATTCTTACAAGACACAACATCCACACGAAACTATGTGTTTGTTTTCTATTTCTCATTTCTGTTCTAAAATTTACAATCCTCTCCGAGAATTTCCTTTATTAAAAACAAATGAAAAAGACTTGCTTTATCATGGGGTGTGCTTATTTTTCTTATATACAAATATTTATAATTCAAGATTTATTAGGAGTCTAAATTTAGATTTTTATAATACGCTTCAAAAGTCTGAATCCATATATTTATCATCCAAGAAAATTTACCAAACATAACCTAAAATTTTATGCCAGCCGTTGGTAAGGGAGATTTCTACCCCGAGACGTGAAATCTCTACCCCATGACATAGCAGTATGAAATAAAATGGTAAAAGAAGAATGCTTCTTGAGAACGCACAATTTTTTCTTATTGACATAGTGATTATAATATTATTATTTACAATAACGATTATTAAGCCAAGCTCAAGGTACACAATATTAAATATAGTTTCAATCACACTTTTTTAACAATTAGATTATAATTTATTAGATTAACGTCGATATAGAATATTTAAATTTTTAAAATTAATTAATTAATTCGGTCTACTATGTTAATAAATTATGTACATCATTCTTCTCTTTCTTATTTCACATTTCCCTTTATTGTTTCTTTGTTTCTCTCTCTCTCTCTCTCTCTCTCTCTTGGCCATGAGAAGAAACATACGACTTCTACTTCATGAAGATGCAATTTCAACTTTTATTAAGCTTGCAAGATCCGAAAAAGAACATTGTGTGGATTAATTGAATTGAGTTTATTCAAAATATGGATTATGGGATGAATCATTTGATGATTAAGAAAGATTTGTTCAAGAAGGGGGAAAAAAAAAAAGTTAGATTCACTATAGATGTCAATAAGAAAGTGAAGTTTGAACACTTATCAACCGTAAAATAATATGAAAGTGAAGTTTGAACACTTATCAACAGTAAAATAATTTGAGATAAAAGTCTTACTATTTATATTTTCTTACACTGTAGAGTAAAGAGAAAAAAGTAGAGGAAAACTTTAATTAAAATAAGTAAATAATTTATTATTGTAATGAACCGACATTAATTAGTTAGTTTTTAAAATTAATATGTTTTATGTTAGATTTAATCTCAATCCTAAAAAGAGTTATAATCTCATGGTCAAAAACATATATTTAAAAAGAGTAATGATATAGCAACAAACTCTTGTACAAACTTATTTTGTACAAATTGACGTGGCATGATAAAATTGATTGAATTACATATTTCTTGGCCCACATGATTTATTTCTATTATTTTATATTTTTATTCAACCAATGAATTAATATCACATCAATTTATACAAGATAAATTTATATAAAAATTTATAACTGTATCATCACTCATTTTAAAATTATGTTTGATATTGTTCTCATCATGCTACCCCCATTATTATTTACAGCAAACTTGTGATAAATGTCTCTCTATGGACTCTGTATTCTTATCCAAGAGGTAACAGCTACATGTCAACAATGAAACGGGCCGACTATACTGCCGAAATGGCAATGTGGGCGGAAGCCAAATCAACCCCAAACTGCTACGTGTCACCTCCTGATCAAACCTCCATCGACGTGGATCACATTCTCAACGATCGACCTCCTTCGTCCAAATCAAACGGCCCACATCCACTTCATCATAATTATAAGACCCACGCGGCTCTTTTCTACTGCATCCCCTATAAATAACACTTCGCAGTCCGCACAAGCAAATATATATATATATATAAATATACATACAAGCCTCAATATTGTGAACTTCAACATCTCTCTCTTCGGCTTACCTCGCTCTCCTGAAGCTTTCATTTTGGTAGGCAACAACACGTCCTTGGAATCTTGAAGTTTTGTTCTTAATCAATGATATGTTAATTTAATCAACCACAACATGTCAATAATTTCTCTGAAAGCGGCAGCGGTGTCAACATGCGTACTATCACTTGGCGTAGTGCTAAAACACTCATCAGTGGTGCCATTCGTATCCGAGTTTATAGCATCAGACGTTCCTTCGTTCTGGAACGTACTGTTACAATGGCTCGAGCCTCCTTATCTTTACTTACTCATTAACGCCATCATCATCTCCATCGTTGCCTCCTCTAAGCTCCAACAAAAAGGCCACCATGTTGAGGATGGTCAAATTTCTGTATTCCCGCCTCCAGAAAAAGTCATAGCAGCCAGCACTGAAGTTTCTTTATACGACCATATTCGTCCTGTACAAGATTTGAGTGATGATAACAAGACGGTGATGATGATGGACGGCGGTGATGGGGTTGCTGAGGTGGTCGGTGACGTCCCGACGACCCCGCCGCCTAAGAGGAGCGATTCTATGGAGTTTTCGGACTCGTCTGAAAAGGAGAGTAGAGACAAGCCACCGGTTTCGGCAAGATTCGGTCACCGGAAAGCTGTCAAAGCAAATCCTGAAGGTACTTAAAAATAAATACGAGTCGAGTCAATTCTGACCGTTGATTCCGCCCTCAAGTTAGACGAAATGTTTTGGGGTTCGGTAAAGCAGCGAAAAAGATTTATTTTATTTTATTTTATTTTATTTTTCCAGGGGAACGGGCGTTGAGGGTGGCGAAATCGAAGCGGAACGACACTCTGGAGAGCACGTGGAAGACGATAACGGAGGGACGGGCAATGCCGTTAACGAGGCACCTGAAGAAGTCCGACACGTGGGACTTGCACGTGCGTCAGAACAGTACTGCCCCCGCTTCTAAAATGAAGAAAGCTGAGACATTTCATGAACGTACCACTGCTACCACCGCTACAACGTCAACTACCAGCGGCGGCAGCGGCGAAGAGAATGCGAATGGCAACTCGCATGGAAGACTCAGGAGGGAACGGTCGCTGAGTCAGGACGAGTTGAACCGCCGAGTTGAGGCGTTTATTAAGAAGTTTAATGAAGAAATGAGGCTGCAGAGACAGAGGTCGTTGGAACAGTATAACGGGATGATCAATCGAGGAGCTAATTAGATATTAGTTGTTATGATAATGTTATTATTAGCATAATCAAGATTTAAGCCTTCTATGGCATTCACTCATGTCTTACAACTCTCTCTCTCTCTCTCTCTCTCTTTCTTTGTGAAATTTTTCTCAAGCAAATTTCCTTGTACATTTGCTGGCACATGTAGGCTCTTTATATACTTTGATTTGATGAATCAATTAATCAAAGAGAATTCTCATGCAGAAATTCAGATAGTGTAATGACTTTATCTGCGTCTCATATTCTTAAGTTATGATTTACTTGTGTATTCTTAAGTTAAGATTTACTTGTGCTCTTAGTTTGGTTTTTAAATATGCGTAACGCGTTTTACTAAAAAATATTCGTAAAAATAAGGCAAATACTCCTTGAAAAGGCCAAGTAGGTTGAGAAGGGTTGTTGTATTTAGTTGCATGTGGGTGTGAGAGAGGATCTGTAACCACCATGCGGGCTGCTGTTCATGTTAACTCTGGAATGGGTTTTAAAGATCAGTCCAAGTGTTGTGCATAAGCTTATTATTGGAGTCCGGTTACATTACAGTTGTTTTACGGTGAAATATTCTTTCATAATCATTTTTTGTTTTAATATTTGTCATTAAAATTATAATATATTTTTTATTATTTATCAGTTTATAAGTGTAGTTATGATTCATACTTAATGTTAAAATAATTTTAAAATAGTCATAACTTTATTAAAATCGTATTTACACCTAAAATATAGAGAAATGAAAGGAGTTTACTGTTTGGAACCGTGCCTTCTACCGAAGGAGCTTGGGAACCGTGAGACTTGAGGATAAGCCTTAGGATGGCTATTTTTGTGTCGTATAGATATGGTTTCTAATCTAAAGGGATTTGTCCCCGCTATACTCTTAAAATACGCTATTTATCCGAATAAACTCCCATACTTCAAATTTCCTCATATATACCTTGTTTGATATGCAAGTACTAAAATACCCTACTTAAAACATTTTATTTCCCAAAATCATTCACGATTTGCTTCAAACATTCAAGTGCGCCACAGCCACTTCATCTTCTCTATGGTGAAAGAATGAAAGAAGAGAAGCTTCAAACGTCTCACATTTACCCATATAAATCTACACCCACGCTCCCACAGCCATCACTTCTGTTCAAGTGCACCGACCCTGTGACTTCTAGTCATCTTCGATTTGCTTCCTCGTTCCAGCTGCTGTCGTCTCTGTCATTAAAGCCTCAGCCGTTCGCGTCTCGATTTCATTCACCTACGCCCACGCCGTAGCCATCACTTAGTTCAAGTCGCCGACCTTGTGACTTGTAGTCGTCCTCGATTTGCTTCCTCGTTCCAAATTTCTTGTCGGCTCATTATTGAATTTGTTCGCCGTCATCACACAAGGTAAGGTATATTGAAACTGCTCAATCTTCTCTTATATAATGGTCATTATTGTTCTTGATTTGGCTTAACATTGTAATTGTTGTTGTCTCGAGTGTTGAAGGTGATGGATTATTAATCTATTGTATTTGTTTGTCAATTAGAGATGTGTTTATGGAGATGGGTTATTAATCATGTTTGTCATTTGGACATGTAACTTGATGGCTTGGTGCCTTGGTTCTCATTGCAATTTATTTATTTATTTTTTTGTTCTTTGTTAATGTCATTTAAAAGACTTTTGAGGATGCTTGATGGTTGGTATTCATTTTGTTATTCATTTTGCATCATTCAATTTGAAATTTGATGTTTGAGATTTTTGGAATTGTAGGTGTTGGTTGGGATTTGATTCATTTTGAAATAGAATTGAATTTTGGGATAGGATGTAACCAATTGCAACCAAAATTGAAAGTTGGACGAATTTTCAATGTGGTGATCCAAAACTCGAACCTAAAGCGAACCAAAATGAGCAGATCGGGGATTATACGGATATCCCATCCAACCAATGATACCACAATTTGGGTGGTAGGGATGGGTTCAAGTATTATAAAACTTAGGATCGGTGTAGGGATCGTGATCCACCTTGATCTCATCTCTAATTTATTTGTGTAAATCTCTAGGTATAAGTGAGGTGGGGATTGAAATATTTTGATCATATTGGCTTTCACCACTCATAAGATTGCATGTTTGTTCCTGATTTTCTCAAAACCCCTAAATGGATGAAGAGTTTGTGTAGAATTGTGAGACCATTTGATTGCTGCAAGCATTATAAATTTCTTATTCAGCAATTTGATTTGACACAGGTTTTTGTTGTTTATAATTTTCAATACATGTGATTTAGTCGTGTAATAGATACTTTAATGGATTGTAATCGTGTAATGGATACGTCACTGGACTGTTGTGGTGTGATAGATACTTTACTGGACTATGGTCGTCCAATGTATATTTGACTGAACTGTAGTCGTGTAATGTATACTTTACTGGACTATAGTCGTGTAAAGGATGCTTTATATATATTGTGTTGTCATGTAATGGATACTTTGTATTATTGGTTTAGTTTTTATTGTTAAATAATATTTTCAGTCATGCTAATCCTATAGATACTAGTTGTGAGAAAGCCATGCTGGAGTATATGGAATATTTTTAAGATGGAAAAAAATTCTCGTATTTGTTGCTTCTATATTGCGTGATCATCTCGACAATTGATAATAAATTACATCAAGACTAATATAATATTTTAAAATTTTTGATACATGTCAGGGTGGTCCATCTGGACATGCCTCCCGTACGTTTCGTGGTTCTATTATCGAGGAGAAGGTTAATCATCTTGGTTGTCGCATCCAAAATATTGAAGAAAATATTGTGAAGCTAGAAAATACCATGAAGAATATGGACACAAAGATTGATAACATTGAGGGAAAAATCGGTCATATTAACGTGATCGACAATAATTAAATAGGCTTATTCAGTTACTCGAGGAGTTTTTAACCTCAGAATCTAAGGGGTTGATTTTAAGGTTTGATATATAAAAGTTTTAATATTTTTCATTTAGTTTATATGTTTATTTAATTATCTAACAATTTGGTTCTTATGGCGTAGCCTATGAGCGATCCATGGACATCGATCGAATTGATCACCTACCTGATAAAGAAGGCTGCGAGAGGCAGCGGATGTTGAGGTGCACCCTCGAGACCGGGCGCTTTGAAGTGTGTCCTTTATACCCCAAGATGAGTTATTGGAGCCAACAAGATCATGTTACACAATTTGAAAATCATTGGGTCAAATTATTTGGGCATAGGTCGTGGAAAAAATTTTGTAGTGTTTTATCCTTGAAACTTCGTTGATGTGTAATTTTTGTATCATGAGATGTAATGGTTACAATGAGCATATTGTTGATATTTGATGTTATTAAAAAATAGTATATACTGAACTACGTAAGAAAATAGGCATATGTGTTGATATTAATGATAGAAGGTAATTTTACAATATGTGATATAACATGATGGTAGTATATCTTTGGGGAATGTTCTGTGTCTGGCATGCAGAAATGCATTGATGTTGCGGATACGGTGCGTTCGGTGTCATCATGACCATCTACTGCGTATTAAAATACTAAAACATTGTCGTGTATTTGTACATGTCTACAGCTATGATGGTGTGAATGCGCCAATCAGCTACTACGTATTGCAAATGCCATGCCATCGTGTATTTGTCTACGAGACCTGACTGGCGATTGAGTAATAGAATGCATGACCAGCTCTCTGTGTGCAAATACCCGGCCCCATGCGTGCGTGTATTTGCCTGGATATGACTGCGGTCGGTCTTCAAAACTCTGTCTGATCGGGTGTTCTTATTAAACTTCAATGTAATAAATAACAAATGTGGTTGTACATCAAACAACATAAATCCAATACTTATTCAAATCGTAAATAAGATGTAATACAATGCAAATTGTTGCACAATCATCAGAAATTTTTTGGCACCTTCAACCCAAACACTTGGCCCATGAGAAAATTATAAGCCCCTGATCGCGCCGCTTGAAAACAATATAAGCCTTATAAACATGTTCATTCATCTGCGCAACAAAAATGGTATAAATTTATCAACCAAAATTTATAGATATTAAAAAAATTAAAAACAAAAAAACAAAAATGACAAGTATATAAGATTCATAATAGTACATGTGATTGTTTACGTTTCATTCGGTCTCAGTACAGGCTCGTTGTTAGACAGTGGGATTGGTGCACTGCAAGTTAGTCGATTATGTCCTCGCGAACCACACCTACCACACTTACGACGCAACTTCTCTTCGCCTTGTGATGCTATCCTAATTTCTTGTGGCCGACCCTTTTTTCCGCTTTTCCACAGGGGGCAAAACCTAATTACTTTGCACTTCTTCTGAAATCTCCCATTCTTGTTCTGTGCTAACATGATATATTGTTTCTGTATATGCTGCAACCCATGCTTCGCTAGAATAGTAACGAGAACATATATCATATACAGACAATATTTCTCGATACCTACAAACAGCTAATGCATGTTCACAAGGTAGTTGATCGAGTTGAAATTCCATGCATGTCTTATCAAGAATGTTGGCGTGACCATGCAAACAAATTAACTCTAGGCATATATCTATTATCGAGGGTGGGAAACTCATATTAGAAGGTGGAAGCTTATATTAGAAGGTGCTACATTTCCCACTGTTGGATCACTAACTGTTATCCTATCAACATCATCAGGAACAATAACATTCTCATTTTCCTCATTTGGCTCCATTCTATCATTTAGTTGTGTTTCGGGAACAAATTCAAATATTGATTGATCTTCAACAACAAAATTATTTGGGCTTAAACCTTCACCTCCAACATATGGCTGAATATGTTCTCGTGGACAGCTATCCCACTAAAGCTAAAGTCAACATGAGTAATAGGGGTCACCAAAATCTGTTTTCTTTGGTAGGTAATGCAAAGAGGAATCTTCAACTCAGCTCCACTAATTGTTTCCTCTAGAAAATAATCAATATCATCATCAGGAACAATAAAACTATTTTTCTTGCACTGATAAGATGTTGGGATCTCATAACAGTTGGAACATTTTTCATATATGCACAATTATAGTATGTAAGTTCATATATATATGATAATAGTTATGTAACTTATTAAAACACATGATTATAGTTCAGTAATAGTAAAAAGATATATCTACTGAAAAAATATTTGATATTATTAAAAATAGTATATACAAGCATTATGGTGTTTTATTTTTTTATTAATTATATTAATGATAGAGAAGATAGTTTGTACAATGTATGTGCTATAACAGCATGACCATATATATCTTCGAGAATTTACAATACATGATCATTTCTCTATGTGCAAATACATTGCGGTCGGTATTTTGCAATACATCAACCATTCTGCAATAAATATTGCGATCGTATGCGTATGGATTTACACGATTGCGGTCGGTATTTGCAATACATGACCTCTGCGTGTAAATACCCATTGCGATCGATCCATACATACACGATGTCGTAAATCGTCAGTGAATAAAATTTTTCGCAACAACGGTTTTAACGAATGTAGTTATAAAATCCATCAAATAACATATAGCCAAATATAATGAAAATGTGAGTTGCTTTATTGTTTATCACAAACCAAACAAAACCCTAAAAATAACATAATGTCAACAAAATGAATAAATAACACAAAATGAAAGTAAAGTTTCAAATACCTTAATCATAGGATGAATAATGCACCCAGCTGCAAACTAAAATCTCGGTCATTCTTGGTTAAGTGATTTGTGGTGTAGAGTGAGCTTTGGTTGTGGGAGTGAAAAAGAGTAAAGTGTGTTGGAGGTGAGTTGTGGGTGTTTTATATTTTTCTCTAAGGATATTTTAGACAATGCACCACATAAAAAGGTATATCTAGATAATTTTCAAATATGAGATATATTTAACTAAATATGATACTTTTGAGGCATATTTAATTAAAAAACCCTCTAATCTAACCATTTGTTGCACTCAGATTTGACTGTCCAAATCCGTCAAAAGTGTTTGTCAATATTATCCGAGAGAACCCAATTAGCCGTACTTGGAAAAGACCATAATAAGCAAAGAAACAAAAACTTTCAATGCAATATGATGGAACCTCAGTCTTTTACCTCCCTGTCTGGGGCTCTAGAAGCATCTAAAATGATCCCATTTTCTCGAAAAACGACCAGATTTTATCGTGACGAGGCTGCTTTCCACTTTGTGGGTGTGGTGGTGCACACACTGTTTCTGCACAGTGATGTCATTTGCCTCTTAAAAGGTGGAAGTGGAGTCTAATGATCTTATCTATTCTTCACGTCAAAATGATGAAAGCAATGCCAGAATCGGTTAAAAAAGGAACCGGATTTGGATTTTGTTTCATTCAAATAATCGATATTTCTTCTAGTCCGGATGGATCTTCAGTTTACATCATATCAGAATATTGCAACTCTTTTTTTTTTTCCCCTTTCAGGGGGAAAAGAAGGTGGTAGTTAGTGGAGGTGGAGGGATAAAAAGCTTGAAACCAAGAAGACACCAAAATCAAAAGGGAAAGAAAAGAAGTCGAATGAGGTTCGTTTCCTTTACCACACATAGCACGGTCTGGTAACTAAATGTTCACTCGGTATATGTGTTATTGAATTTTACTCGATCATATTTTGAGCAGAAAAGATTCTTAGGAAATATCGTAATTTTTCTAGTAACTTGCACGAAAATAAAGACTAGCACATTATGGTGTACATAAAGAAAAAATTGGGAGAATTTTGCGTTATTTCTTGTTTGCTGTACAATACCTTTTGGCGAATAATACAGTGTATGATTTTTACATTGCCATTGTTGTGGGGAAAAGCCTATCCAAGAAAGTGTACAGACCCCCTCCCAGGAGAAGTGCACCACTGCAGAAACAGTCAGACATAAACATGTATGAGAAACAATTAATGTACTATGTAGTAGCAATAACAAGAGAATATGACAGGCGGATGCCATTCGTGTGACCTCAGAATCGTCATATGCAAACATATTACCATTGCAGAAAATTATTCCAAGCAATTGTGTATAATATTTGTTAAAGATTACCTCATTGGATTTATCCATGAGGAGAACTTGCGAAAAGAAAGCAGACTCTGCAAAAACACATATCTAATGAGTTAAATTTAGTGAAAGAAATATAAGGTAATATGTCAAATATCACTTACAACAACCCAAATGAATCTATTTCAATAGATTCATTTAAAAAAAAAAAAAAAATTAGGACGTAAGGACCTGTAACACAATAAATCAGAGAAGTGGTAGCAACACAATAAATCAGTCCAAGTAAACAACTAAAGACCTGCAATGCTCCAGCAAAAGAAGCAGCAAGAAGCAGAGGAGCAACATAGCCAGTAGTGTATGACAAAAGTAAAGTGCCACCTATTAGAGGATCCTGTCAAACATGAGAAGTAGGAAAACAATCTCATCAGCCTGAGTTTTATACAAATTATCAGAACTCCACAGTCCAACAAAATCAGAAAAACTGAAAAGACGCAGTGATAACTTTAAGCTTTCAAGAGTACCTTGGATGTAGCTACATATCCAAGTAAAGTGGCCAGCACAGGAGTACTGCAAGGTGATGCAGCTAACGCAAATGTAAGCCCAGCTAGATATGCTTGTACACCTAAAATATCAAATATTAAGCAATTAATATGAGGTATACTAGAGGTCCCACCAAATTGCAGACTCTTGTGAAGCAGCTCAGAATGATAGGCCAATTACTTGATGGGAAGTTTGCAGCAGCAGCACGCGGGTCAAAGTTGTCAAAAAATGAGGGGAGTTGTAATTCAATTATCTGCAATTTTCACCACAGAATTAGTTGTAAATAAGAGTGTGAGATATAGAGCATCAGATCAGAGTAGCATGGGGTCAAAATGGCTACCATTGGTACATATGTTACATATAATTTTTATCAATACCTCAAAGAAAAACAATGGAACAGTCAATCAATACCTCAAGGAGATTTAGACCCATAACAATAGCCAAACCAGAGGCTGCCAAAGGTAAACCAGTGCCTATTTGACCATATGCCTTTCCTGCAAAGGAGGCTCCTACACCTAAGAGTGCAAGGGTTGTAGCCAATCCTAATGAAAATGCAATGGAATCCCCAACGATCTGATCAACAAATAACATTAATGTCATTTGGGAATTATATGAAACAGAGAAAGAGAGGGAACAATGTCACATTTATAGCTTCCTTGAACAATTTACAATAATTTGTAATGGAAAATTTAAAAAAAAAAGGGGATTCATGCAATATTAAGACAAATAAGTATCAAAACATCAGATGTTTAACTTTGTTTATGCCTAAACAGCTCCTACTAAAATAACTTAACCTCTTCTATTATTTTTTCTTCAAAAGGTTGAAAAATCTGGGTGAAAAGAAGCCAATAACAGTTAAACAATGACCCCTAACGTTTGGCATTTAGGTAGTATAAGTTAAGTCACATAAGTATTTTCCTATTCAAAAAGTCCTTTATTATCATAGCATTTTTTTATTCTGAGGCTAAAAGGCCCAACAGTTTGAAATAACTTGCAATATTTTCAGGCTAATAAATAAATGAATAACAAAAGATTCTTCCAACAGTAGGTGGTCCAGAAACATAGCAAGGAGATGTAGGAATTAACAAAAATGTAAAAGCAATTACTTGTGCTCTGCTTTTGCCAGACCCAAATGCACCTGGATGATTCCAACCAGTCCATGAATAAGCACCAAATCATGATACAATTTACAAACAGTACCAGCAGACTATTATTAAAAATAAATGAAGTAATTCCACAAGGTTTTTGAGAAGCACATGCTTACCGATATAACCAAGGGTAAGTGGTAAAACACTTAGTGTACAAGGAGAAAGACTGGTCACAAGCCCTGCCCCAAAAATAACTGCCAAACTGTGAAGATGAATGAGAGTGAGCCCAGAGCAAACACAAATACAAAAGCCACTGCATGTAGCAAACAAAGAGCGACACAAACCTAGCAAAACTGAGAGCTGATAACTGGTCCTGAACAGCTTCATTTGCCTGCTGTCCAGCTGAATATAGCAAACCACCAAACATATCTCCAAGGCTTCCATCAGCCATAGTATAAACAGAAGCAGCTCCTTCCTGGCTCGAAGGAAAATAATTCGAGTTCCTGAGGTTATATACAAGAAAAGTAAAAATGAAATACTAAGCTTTCAAAATGACAAGATCTATAACATGGACGCACAATATTACATTTTAAAACATGTACCTTAAAGCCATATTTTAAAAGAGATGACAGAACCATTGAAAATTTACAGGGGAATATTGACAGCATAAAGTAATCAAGAAAGGGACAAAAACTAGATTTCAGAAGCAACAAGCTTTCCTGAACAAGCACATAAATACACAAGCAGCAAAATCATGTGAAAACAAACATCACAAAACACTCACCAAGACATTCTCCATTGTTAAAGCCTTTGCATTGCCAATTGCTGTCAAATTTGCCACTGAAACATAACATACCGATTTTAAGAAAGAGAACAATAGAAAAGTTGTTTAAATTGAACTAAAATGTACACCAAATATCCACAAATCAATGTGAAGAAACTAGAATTTGAAGGGCAGAAAAGATAACTAGAACTTATTCATCATATCTACATCTAAACTAACAGATCATACATGACGAAATTTTACATTTTTTTTTACCATACAGAAATGCTTTTCAAAATTAAAGCTTCCTAAACAAAGACCAAAATCTCAAAAAAGCATATAAAGCAGACAATATTTGAAAAATATAAATGGCAAGCAAGCTGATACAACTATTATAAGCTTGCAAGCCTTTCAATACAAAGGCATATGAAATTGAAAGACAAACCAGAGATGGGATTTCATGAGATAGCTGATTAGTCAACTTCCCATATTCATTCATTCTCCAACTAATGGAACTCTTTTTATGCAATTCAAACTTCATGTGTTTCCCATATTCCATGTTATACAATCATTATTCTTCAAACAGAACTAAATTGCTCACAATTACAAATTTTGTCTATGCTTGGAATTGAGATGTTGTGGTGACTTTAATACAAACCCATTTTGGGACGGAGTCAGCAGCTATCAATTATAAATGGGTTGTTTTCAAAATTAAGCATACTATCGGTGATTACAAATAAAACCTAAAAACGAAGAAAGTTACCTGTGAGGGTCCCAAGAAACGTGTTCATGGAAAAGCAGCCAATGCTTTTCTCAGCCACTGAGTGGCTCTTGTGCGTGCTAACCCCAGGCGCCATTTGTTTGCCTAAGAACATAGAAAATATTGAAAGAGCTTAATCTACAATTATTAAGCAAACCAACCTGGAACATGCGCATACACACAAAAGTAAGTGACTCACCATAAGCACTGCTTCTCTGTTGACATGAAATTCTTGAAAAATGAACACTATGGTTTATTAACAAACTCATCTGCATAATTTTAAAACAAAAATTATTACTACTACGAAGAAAATTGTACAGTGAAAAATAAATAATAATAAAACTTAAAATTAATTGCCTCGATTTTCTCAGCAACTGAGCGCCAGACCTACCTTGACGAGGACGAGATAAGGGAAACTGGGTTTCAGCTAAATTACCTGCCGGGCGAAAAATCAAAAATACCGAATTTCTGATGTAATGACGAAATTACCCTTACTCAGTTATAAAAAGAGGCTTTTGCTTTTATATTCACTATAACTGTAATTAGATTGCCGCGGGTTTAATGAAACATATTGGGTTGTTCAAAACAACGGCCGCATGGCGGGAAAACGATACAACGTAGGGTCGTAGATTAAGCAATTGACTGTAAACCGTAATGTGATCATTAAGAATTTTATTTTAATTTAAAACTGTGGGGACCATTTTGTTTTTTTTGTTCTTATACTTGGTCGGGTCAGTTAGAAAATGGGGAACTGGCCCAATGTGAATTTCTGGGCTTCTCAAATGACCTCAGTGATGGCGATGAGGGTTCGGCGGGATCACGATCACATACCAACCCGATTTAACCAATCAACGCGCATCTAAAATTTTTTAATTGGGGATAGTTTGTGCGTCTCAAAATTAAATTGAGTGGGGATTAAATGGGGGCCCGATTCCCATTTTAATTTTTTAAATTAATAATTCTTTAATATTTTCATCTTTTTTTCAAAAAAATAATTATACATATTTAAAGATAAGATTATAAATAATTAAAAATTTAACAACTTCCAAATAAATGAAAACATAATAAGATTATAAATAATTAAAATTTTAACAACCTCCAAATATATGAAAACATAATAATTCTAATCCTTCCACATAATTATAAATGATCAAATTTTACAAGGAAAATCAAATTAATGCTAAGCCTTCATCATAAACTTGCAATAGCTTTTCAATAGCCATCACCATTAAGATTCTTCATAAACCTACAACAAGAAAAACAAAGAAAATGAAAACATGTTTTAACAATTTCAACTTAACAAATACTCAATAGAATAATATAGATTAAAATTATATACCTCTATAGCCTCTACATCTGTTTCAATCTCTGGTTCCTCACTGGGCTATGAATTGTTCGTAAAAGCGGCACTCTCTTGGGCGCATGAAAGCTGCAGTAGTGAAAAACTGGAAATTTTTAACGTTGGTCTATTCTTCCGCCAAAAATATGTTGTAAATAATACACAAAATGTTGTCATGGCCTGACAAGATAATTGAATGAACAATAACATTTATTATCTTTGATAAATAATTGTACCAGAATTCATCAATTTACATGTTCTAAACAATGCCATTTCATTCTGTCGTCCTTCTTCTGCACTGTTAATCGATTTCGCTGTTTAAGAGGAGGAGATGGATCATCAATTTACCACACAGACACAAATGGCAAATACTAAGTCACAGCTCCCAAATAAATTACCAAAACATGGAATGGAAGCACAAAAATGTCAATATGTGTGTGTGTGTGTACACATTCGACAATGGCAGAGAAATATTACCATGAAAAATAAAAGAAATATAGAGACGAGAATTTGCCTGTTTGAGCACTAAGACAGTGAGGTGATGTCATGACTGATGGATGACCTGCATGTACAGCTAAAGTCTACATCACAATCTTCTGAGCTTAGCAGCTTCTGAAAATACACAGGGCCAAATTTTCAAGAATCATAAAATAAATTGATTCAATGCCTGAAAAATTAAGAAACGCGTGAGAATCATCTATTCATCTCTTTAATCATATTCCAAACTTCATTTTAAGCCAACTTTTAGGCTCTTACTGACAGATATTTTATAAATTGTAAATCTATTGAAATTATGTGCCTTTTTTTTTCGTTATTATCAATACAGGCAACGAGATTCAACTGCGAGCACCATAATGAAAAGTTGTGCATCTCGGATAGATGAGAAGCAAACAACAAAGAAAGAGAGACAGAAGGGGTGTTTTAAGGAGTTACAGTACTTCAAATAGCACACAGTTAATTGAATTCACTCGCAACTTCAGCCCTGCAAATATCGGATACTCCTTTCTGCACGTTAAACCACAACACATCAAAAGACATTGTTGCTTACTTACCAAAACACTTATCCAACATTCATAAAGCTCTAATACTGAACTCAACTAATCAAAATCAAAGTAAATAAAAACCAAAGAAAACATTTCATTGCTACTGAACACTGAGCAACAAGTGTTCTACAGCTTCCACATCATACCTGCATAAACTAGTGGCCAGCCAACATCAAATCCTTCATCAAAATTTCTACTACCAAGAGAATAAGACCGCAAATGTCCATGTAAAGAAGTCACCTCCAATTGTGCACAGTACACTCTTTGCTTCTCCAGGAAAGTTGGCTATGCTATGTCATTTCCCCAAAAATGTTATTAGCCAAAAAGAATGAAACAAAAGAAGTCATATGAGCAGAAATGAATAGAAAGGGGTTAGATAAAGTTAAGGAAAGAAGATATGTAATAGTTCTTGTTCCAAATAATAAAAAGGTGAGAATGACCAACTACTTATCTCTATTCTTAACATATCTGCTTTTTTTAAAAAAAAAACTATTAACCAAAAAAAGGATTTCAAACATGCCAAAAAATATATAAAATGTTCCTTATTCAAGTTATTATGTTTTTAATCCTCTAGTCGAGAAAGGAAAATTACATTGTTTAATTACCTTTCCAACTTTGTCTTTTGGTTTTTACAGTCCAAACTTAAACAAGAGACAAACAGAGAAGATTTTATTTTATTGAGGTTCCTTTTATGGCTTCAAGCTTCTTAAGCATTCAGGAAAAAGATTTCATAGTAAGTTAACAGAAAAATGCTAAAATAAAACTTCCCATAGTAATTGAGAAGTTTGGATACATTACTGTTCATAACTACTAAATAATTGTCTAGCTCGGATTCTTGGTTTCCATACTATGATACAAGTGTCAACACACGTGTATAAAGAAAGCAATGAGTTTTAAAACTCTAGCCATTCAAAATCTACTCAAACTTATAAGACTCAAATGCTATATATCAATGTAACTAATGATAATGGAATGTATTATGGATTTCCTTCCAACAATGGAAAGATCATTAAGATAGATTTCTAATTGCAGTCATCAATCTAATGAATTCCGGAGGCATGTCTTTAAAGGTTTGTAAGCATTAAGTTATCAAATTATACAAATTGTGAGGCCCAAGATTAAGGCATAAAAGGCATATATTTATGTTTGCCAGCTATGCACTGGCATTATCAAAGTACAGAGCCTACCCAGGAACTTCCAGCTAACAGAAATGACACATATGCCAACAATCCTAAACTGAGATATCTACTACTCATTTGGTTCAATTTATAAGCGTATTTTTCTCAGGATGCATCAATCCCAACTGGCAATTAAAACTCAAAAAGAGTTTTCTAGAACCTTCGTTCGTCGTGTGTGCTTCTAGCCTATTACCAATAGCACCACACATAAATTCTTACAAGGATTAAAAATTGTGTTAGTTATTCTTCTAGACATAATCTTTATGCTGTTCCTGGGTAGACACTCTTACTTTAATTTAAGGATTCAATTAGTTATTCTTCTAAATATAATCTTTATGCTGTTCCTGGATAGACAATACCTACTTTAATTTAAGGATTCAACCCAAACATCCACTATAAAAGAAGATTCACAATATATCTGAAGCTCAAAGCACATCCCAGAGATACCTTCATTCAAGAAGTTGAATGATTTAACTTTTGGAGTGCAAAAAAGATTTAAACATGTTCTCACTGATTCTTTCAAAATATTGAGTTTGATATAGTTAAAATTATGACGTTTTCATATATATGCAGTTTTTCACTGACACGGGTACCTTCAGTTAGACTGTCTCTAAAGGGAACTGCTATCCACTAGCTACATGATTTTGTAAACATTAAAGTACTTGTTTAAAAATAATAAACAACAAGAGAAAAAGCGCTACATGGTATTGTAAGCATTGGTTTTTGATTCTCGTTTCCATTTTGTAAGAATTGGTTTTCAATTCTTGTTTCCATTCATGATACATAGAGATTGCAGTTCTTAACTCTCTCTCTAACTTTTTAGATTGATTGTAATTTTTCATTGATACAGTGCAGTCTTTAAGCATGTAATCATAGGTCTAATAAGTCTAGCCAACTAAAATGATTGTGAGATTCCTATATCTTAGAGATGAATAACTTATGGACTATCCAATTATAATTTGATGACATACAAGGATATTTATCAAGTGAGCACATCTGGGTATTTGGCTTAGGCATGTACCCAGTAGACTGATAAAGAAAAAGCCAAGGTTTGAACTAATGAATTCTACCGTCACAAACATGTTAAAGCTAACTACATGATCATTTTAATTTAGACCACCATCTAACCCAGGGAGATTTTAAGTTCATGCATGGCATACACAATGTACACGTTTTGTAATGCAGAGATAGATTCACGTTTCGGTTGATGATTCTGGGTCTTTAATTAGACAGCAAAATAAAAGTTTATGGTTTTTACTGATTATTCATTCACTAAAACATGCTTTCATACAAAGAAAACCAGAAAAATGTAATTTGAACTTTCTCTTTAAAAGCAATCCCATTGACTACATTACAGTTTATCAAATTTTATTTTGTAACTTTGAGGATTTGTAATCGAAGGAAAAACTATGTAAATAAATTTATGATAGAAAGACAAGCTTCTGTCACACACCAACAGAACAGCTTGAATGGCATCCATGGATATGGCAAGTTTCACAAAGATCTTGAAAGGACATTCTGGTTTGGAACATCATTTTGAACTCTGGAAAAGAGCACAAAATTTTAGGGAAAAAAAAAAAAATTCATCTACAAATACAAACCACAAAGATAAATCATATATTGCCATTATGACAAGTCACTAAAAGCTACATATTCAAATCAGAAGGTACTTACCCCACTTATTCTCTTCTTTCATTCTTTCCAAATGTTCGGAGGTGTTTCTGTTGGAAGAAAAGAAAATAAATAACTGCTATTTTATACTTTAATTTCCTCAAAAATTAATAGATATATAATGCAGAGCATATCTGGTAGTTCCCAATATCTGGTAGTTCCCAAGCTGAGTGTCATAAAATGATTAGGTCATTTAGACCAGCTCATGTAGTTCCTTGCAGTTTTCCCTTTTAAATTTTTCCACTGATTTTCTGAAACTTTGCAAACTCCTTATGTCTCGAAGGAAAATTTTTGCATATCAAAAAGGCTTACTTGATCAATTTCCAAGGATGGATAATATGATTGCAAGACAATAAGTTATGGTGAATAAGAAAGGACAACCAAAATCAGAGGTAAAGATAGATCTCTCAGAATAAACTTCTCAGTAGTTGTCTTAAGCAATGATCCCTCAGAATAATACTTCTCAATGGATTGGAGGTCCACATCCTTGCCAATCACATATGTTTATGCCAACGATGATTAAGAAGTCAAAAGCATCTTAATGACATGGTAGACAAATGTAACATCTCAGCCGTCCAGATTTCTGATAGAAATTTATTCCCTTATTTTCTGAAATTCATACCAAGTCTCTTAGTCCCAACAAATAATTGAGGAGGGTAATTCTTTCCGAACTTACAATCAATAGATGAATACAGATAACAGGAGAATTCATGATGCAGAAAACCCAACATTGCATAGTTTGAGATAAAGGCATTATAACCTAGTTTATTTTAGTAAGCATACCTTCCGATCCAATATAGCTGGTGGTGCCTTTTTCAATCCAATGACCAACTTTCCTTCAGGTTCTATCCTATAAAATGTAACTGAAAAGTCCACAACTCATAGTTACTACATATTATTACTTATCTGCTCATGTGTAGGACTAAATGTTACATGGGAATTAGAAATAAACACCTCAAAAACTATTCACAACCTTTCCCAGGCACAGGAAGTTCTAGATGATTAATGAATGAACACACAAAAAAGGATGTTAATGCCAGTAACAATCATCAAAACATTAAAATATGTAATTCTGATTATATAGAAGCTTGAGAAATATCAAGGTGTAGAGACAAATTGAACTCTGTAAAAGCTAGAAATTTTTATAACAAGCCCCCGCACCCCCCCCCCCCCAAACCCCCAAAAAAAAACCAAAAAACAAAGTAGGACAACAAATTTAATTAGAATAAAAATGAACTACCTTTGTCACCTGCTTGGCATTGATTTGAAATTAAGTAATCTTTAAGGCCTTCTAGAACATACATTATGCTGTTATTATTGGGCCAAAAGCGAAAGTGAAATTCCCAGTCTTGCCCGTTTGTGTCCTGCATCCTGATTGGAACCCCTTGAGGCTCAGAAAGTTCTGGGAGATACTCCTGTACCATCATGAGAAACTATCAAAACCAAAGTCTTTGAGATGTATTCAGTTTAAAAGTAAAACTTTTAACTTTCTTAGGTTTCAATTATTCATAGAAGGTATGAAAAGATATGTTATGGAAAAATTTTAGAATAACAAAAAATAATAAATGGTGCAATTTACATTGGCTGCGAACAAATCAATCTAGCGAAAAATTCAAAAACGAAATTGAAGTCATGAAAAGAAGCAAGGTCCTCTTAATGAACAAAAAGAATTGCAAAAAATTTCTTGAGCGTTTATAGAAATTTTAGGGGTATATTTCACATCATTACATAGTACTTATAACTACTTTTTATGAGTTATAGAAACAGTTCAAACAACTAAGATTCATTACCTTGAAAATTCACACAATTTTAAGAGCATGCATTTTAAATTATAATCTTAGAAAAATTGTGGAACATGGAGAGACTCACCTTCGCACATTTTTTAGGTACCACCAGGCGTCCATTTTTGGGTTCTGCATCACTAACTGTCATGGTTTTCTCAAACAATGGAACTACGACAGAATTTAAACTTAGCCATTGTCAAGGATTCGTGTTTTTGGACTAACATAAGATAGAAAAATATTATTAACAGTGTGAGATCACATTAAAGTTACTCAAAGCTTATTGTTGACATTACAACCAAAAGAAATAAATTGGATATCAGAAAAAAATAGAAAAAAGATTGCAATCCTTACGTATCTTCTCCATTCATGGTAATAGGAACTTAGTTAATCTTATCTAAACAAACAAAAGAAACCAAAATAATAACTTAATATTAGTGGATACTCTTTTTGGATTTGGTGTAGCTCCTCCTCAGTTGCCTTAGGTGTGTATCGACAAAGTAAATGACCTTTTGGAGGGGCATCACTTTGAGGCTTTTTATTACCTTTAGAATTGACATAAGGTGCATCATCAGCTCCATCAGTTGAATCTGCATAGGGTTGCTCTCTACTTTCAGGCGAACAAGCATCTTTTTTTGATGGTGCTCCAGGAGTCTTCTCTGTAACACATAAGTTCAATAATCAATACTTCTATTATAGTTAATGGACACGTCATGTTCTCCAATCTATAATAGTGGCAATCAATCTAGAATCTTCAGTATGTTTGTTAAGGGACAAGAGATGGAAACATGTATTTCCTTTTCATTATTTCTTAAACCTATAGGTAATAATAGAAAAGAAGAAGCCAACTACACACTAAAAATCTCCAGATTAAGTAAAATTTGGAAGGAAAATTCCAGACAAGTTGGATAGAATTTTATCAAAGAAAACTTCTATAAGCTACAGCATTTAAAAGCAAGGAAAACTAAAGAAACAACAAAAATATTTATTGATATCAAAACTGGGATTAATTTTTTTAATTTCAATTTTCCCATCGAAAAGACTAAAAGGGATATTTTCTTCTCTCTTTTCTTTCCTATTATCTTCCTTTCCCATTTCCCAACTATGCAAAAAATATATAAATAAACAAGTATAAAATTACCATTTTCCAATGGGAGATTTTTAGATTTAGGACTATTTCAGAAATAGAAATCTAAAAGCCACCAAAAAAATTTTATTGAAGATGCAGATATTTAGTTTCCTATTTTTCCAAGGTCATGAAGGATTGACAATCACCGGATATCATTTTGCCTGAATCAACAGATAGTCCAACTTCCATTGAGTCCTGTGTATCCTTCCGAGTCCCGGGTGAAGAACTCTCAGTTGCCAGTTTGAAACTCTTTGTTCCCTGAAACGCAGATGGCCTCATACTGCGTTTTGTAACCGGAGGAAGAACAGCTTTAATCTGCTCGAAGCATTCCAGAGTAACCATTTATATACAACAAAAGAATTAGAAGAGACTCGAGAGAAGCTCAAAAGTAAGATAATATACACAACAGATAGATAATATAAGGCTGAATAAATTTCCATATCACACTAACCACAAAAGGATAGAAAGTTAAAGAGGAAATCAATAAATAGAACAGTAAGCATTGTCAAAGGAATTAGCAGATTCTATGGCAGATTCCATGCTTGTACAGTTGTAACAACTGTCTTTATTATTGTAAATCTTTTATATTTTCCTTATTTAGGATAAACTAGTAAATTTATTTTAAGCAGATCTGTATATAGTAGTTTAACTATATTTAGAAAAACATGTTATTCATAGTATATAATGGGAATTCTTCTCTGGAGGAGATCTGACTTTCTTCAAAATTCTGAGTTTATCATGGTATCGAGCCAGTTAATTCTATTCTTCCTAGTTCACCTTCTTGGTTATTTTTTTGATCAAGTTATCTCACCTCATGTCTTGAGACAAGTATGATGCCTTCTTGATTCGTTTTAATGGCACAAACCACTCAACTGGGCATTTCATTTCGAGATATTTGTCAAGGTAAAGATCTGGGGACATGTTGATGGCGGAAACACTTGACAAAAGACATTGGCGAGGATGAGTATGCCAAGTGGGAAGTCAAGGATGCTCAAATCATGGCATGGATTCTGGGATCATGGAATCCAACTTCATCTTGAATCTTGACCACTTTAAGACCGCGTGAAATGTGGAATCATTTGAAGAAACTCTATAGTCACCATAACGCTCGTCGATTTGAACATGAGCTAGCCGGTCTCATCAGGCGATCTCTATTTCGATTTTATTCTAGCTGAATCTTTAAATTTGAATATCTTGATATAGTCTATGCTACCTTACCTCCGAAGGTCTTAGTTCGCTCAATCATACATGAAACTACTAAGAGGACCATTTCGATGAAACGAGACCGAATTTGAAAGCACCAGTCCAATCTTATGAGCAGAATCATGTCCTTCCTTGGATACATGCCTCAATGACTTATTTCGTGAGCAACGACTTATCACTCGAAACACCATGGAACAACATAAACACATACGCTCCTATGGCTTATGCTCAAGGCGAAAGGTAGGGATATGAGTCTTAGTTCAATGTTTTTGCTGCAAAGGATTTGGACATTATGCTTCAAACTGTTCAAAAAAAACTCTGCAACTACTGCAAAAAGAATGGCCATATCATCAAGGAATGCCCTACTCGACCCCCCAAGAAATCTGAAATAGCATATGCTACCTCAGTTGGTTCTTAGTCTTTGGTAGTTACGTGGATACGACATCGACACAAAGTGCTCCTGCTCCTGTTCCTGTTCAATCTGTGACCCCAGAAATGATTCAACAAATGTTCATTACTGCATTCTCCGCATTAGGACTCTCAGGTAACTCACTGTCTACATCATCTCCCTGGTACTTTGATTCTGGGGCTTCCCATCACATGACAAACAACACTAAATTCCTCACCAATGTAAGTAAATACCTTGGAAATCTCAAAATTCATACAGCTGATGGCAACTCTTTTATTCGCCCGTGATGTTTCTTCTTCTATAACCAATGTCTTTGTCTCTCCTGGACTTACCACTAATCTTGTTTCGATTCAATAATTGTAAAGTGGAATTATCTAAATCTGGTTGTGTTGTGCAGGATCAGCAGTCAGGGAAGATGATAGCGAGGGGGCCTAAAATAGGATGTCTTTTCCCTCTCAAAATTCCTGAGTCTCTATGTTTCTCGTTACCCGTCACTACTTGTAACTTTAATTATATTGATTATCAAGCATGGCATAAATGTCTAGGACACCCAAACTCTAATGTACTTCATGCTTTCTAAATTACGGTTTACTTGAGAATAAAATATCACCGTCCATAGTGAAGTTCAATTTGATTACGATTATGTAAGCTAGGAAAAGTAAAATTACTGCTGCCATTTCCTCTTCCTTGCTGAATCAGCCTTTTGATTTGATACATAGTGATGTGTGGGGTATGGCGCTGTTATATCTCATGCTAATTACAAGTACTTTGTCACTTTTATTGATGACTATAGTCGCATGGATTTATTTTCTGCATTCTAAAGATGAAGTGTTTTCCGTTTTAAGCTTTTCATGCATATATTCGGACCCGATTTTGCTAATATCAAAATTCTTAACTCAGATAATGGGGTGAATATATGTCTCATGTATTCGAGAATTTTGCACAATGGGATAATTTCTCAAAGGTCTTGTCCTTGACTCCCCAATAAAATGGGGTGGTGAAAGAAAGAAGCAATCACGCTTACCGATGTTGTCCGCACTCTTATTAGAGTCATTTTATTACCATTCGTTTTGGTGTGAAGCTCTCTCATTTCTTGTATATCTCAGCAGTTGCCTCTCCTCCTTGAACCATGTCTCTCCTTTCTTTTCGGTTATTTGGCCATAAACCAACTTATTCTCATCTCGTAACCCGGTTGTGTGTGCTATGTTCATCTTCCTCACATGAGCGCACAAAACTCACAATTCGGTACATGAAATGTGCCTTTCTAGGATATTACATGCACCCAAGGTTTTCTTTGTTATGATCCCAATCTGCGTCGTATAAGGGTTTCTCGAAATGTGATTTTCTTTGAAAATCAATATTTCTTTCTGCACGATGATCTTTCCCGCCGTTTCTGTTTTGCCAAAGTTTACTAACTCTTACAGATTCTGTACAAACCTCTCATAGTCTATCGGTGACGCAAATTGATTACCTTCGGGCCCTTGTTCGTTCCCTAAATCTTTGATTCGGTTCAACAACTGTTCTGAACCTCTCGGACACGGTACTCGGGTTCGTAGACCACCAGATAGGTATGGATTCACCTCTCGCTGTCTTTGACAGCCACTTTGTCTTATTCCTATTCGCCCGTCATATAAACAAGCAATGGAGCATGAATGTTGGAGAAAAGCTATTGAAATAAATTTCTTGCACTTGAAGAAAACCGGACTTGGGATGTTGTTCCATGTCCCCGTCTGTGAAACCCCTCGGTAGTAAGTTAGTGTTTTCTATCAGCTGCATTACGATGGATCCATAGATCGTTACTGAGGCTCGGTTGGTGGTTCTTGGCAGCAGCGAGAATATGGCCTAGACTACGACGAGACCTTGCCATGCCAAAATGACCCTTTATTCGAACAATACTAGCCCTTGCGCATCACGGTCATGGTCTTTACATCGAATGGATGTAAAAACGCTTTCTTACATGGTGATCTCAAGGAGGAAGTTTACATGAAACTTCACATGGTATATTACTTCCTCGCTTTAATGATGTTTGCAAACTAAAGCGTTCTTTGTATGGGTTGAGCGAGGCACATGAGTATGGTTTGAGAAGTTTGATCAACTCTCCTCGGCTTTTCATTCACTCGAAAGTCGGTATGACTCCTCTCTTTTCTCAACAGGACATCTAAGGGCATAGTTGCTCTCCTTGTTTATATGGGCGACATCGTTATCAACTTTGGTTCGGATATGGGCAATTTCTAAACTTAATTTGTTGCACTCCACTTTTCACATGAAAGACCTAGGTCAACTCACTATATTTTTGGGGTTAGAGGTGCGTCGTGACCTCAGTGTCTTCTTGAATCGGCCTGAATATATTGAGTTTGATTCAATTAGCTAGACTTATGGACCTGAGTGCATTGACACTCGATGGAACTTAATGTGAAATATCGGCGAGGCGAAGGGAACTACTTGAGATCTACTTTATATCGGGCTGGTTGGTAGTCTTATCTATCTAACTATCACACTTGAGCATCTCTTATCGATCCTTGTCGGCAAGTTCATACAAGCCCCTCGACATCTCCACCTATCGCGATCCGCGCATCATTAGATATCTTCTTGCACTCCTAGTCGTGGTTTGTTCTTCCCGGTTCTTCATTCCACCTACAAGCTTATGATGCGATGCAGATTGGGTTGCCCGCATACACAAGAAAATCTACAATGGGATGGTGCATGTTTCTTGGTGATGCTTTTATCTCTTGAAATGCAAAAGCAAGACTCGGCCCAAATCATCCACGAGGTCGAATACGCCATGTCTCGCAACATGCTCCGAGATCATTTGGCTGCGTGGTCTCTTAACCGAGCTTGGTTTCTCACAAAATCAACCAACTCCCCTACATGCTGACAACACTAGCGCCATCCAAATTGCTGCCAATCCTGTCTATCACGAGCGCACGAAACACATGAGGTTGACCGCCACTCTATTCGAGAGGCCTATGACCGCAGTTATCACCTCCCACATATCTCTACCACTCTCCGATTGCGGATATCTTCACCAAATCCATGACACGTCGACATAACTTGTTAGCAAATTGATGCTTGTAGATTTACCAAAGATCAATTTGAGATGTCAAAGGAATTAGCAGATTCTATGGCAGATTCTATGCTTGTACAGTTGTAACAACTGTCTTTATGATTGTAAATCTTTTATGTTTTCCTTATTTAGGATAAACTAGCTGTAGGCTATTTTAGGCATATCTGTATATGGTAGTTTAGCTATATTTAGGGCTAAACATAAGCTTCTATTCATAGTATATAATGGGAATTCTTCTTTAGGAGGAGATACAACTTTTGCTCAAAATTCTCTGAGTTTATCAAGCATAATTGTGTAAACCTTAATGGTTAAAGTGTTTGCTTCTTGTACTAATGACTGCGAAGGAAACATGGCCCAACTATTCACGGTTTTGGAGTGAAATAATCATAGCTCAAAGAATTATCTGTATACTCTTTATTTAATTAATATTCTTCTTATAACAAAGCATCAGGCATGTATATATGAAGAATGTGAGTGGAAATTCTACAAAAACATTACTAACTAACCAAGTGCGGAGCTTGTGAAATATCGGGATAATATTGTCTTAGCGATTGGAGTTCTATACATAATGGGAAAGAAAACTAACATATAAGAGACAGGCAGCATCTTCCTACCGAAAGGATATTATTTCCTATGCATTCAATGCATCTTATTCCATCTCCACATTCCAATAATTCATATGTATGGGCTGACATAATACATCCACAGTGAACCAACTGCAAAGATAAATTAATCATCAGCATAATCAAAGTAGTTAGTAGATTCGAGTTACCTATGAGATGTCTCTGTGAGCTAAATATATGAACAATTAACGATATATGTGGCAAAAAAAATGTCCAGAAGTATTCAGCTCACCTTCTTACAGGTACAACAGTCCCTCCAGCCAGTAGCATCCGGGTGGAAGATGTTGCAGAATCTTCCCTCCTCAAAAGCAGAACTAGATTTGCAAAATACTATGTCAGTTATGCATAATAATTACAATAGGAGAGTAATGATATTTGATAATAACTTAACATCATGACTACCAGGTTTCACCATGTTGTTATACAAGAAGCAGAAAGGGAAAATAAAATAATAAGTGTTCAGTACTCAGCTCCCACTATTTTACATCAATGAAGAAACTAACTGTTGTCTAGTTTGGATTCAGGCCTTAATGCCATATTTGCATTAATTCAATATATAATTGTCAAATATGAAGATCTTAAGAGCAAGAAAGAAAGTTATAATAGAAGGAAGAAATCTCTTCTAAAAGCAAATGTGCTTATATCTCCAAAGTAGCAACTAAGAAGCAATAACAAAGAGAAAATACTCTCAATCAGGAAAATTTCATGGGATAAGACGCAAAATGCTGTAGTAGACATAATGCGAAAAAAATTGTGAAAAAACCAACTTCATTTTAACATATGAAGCCCCAAATTATCGTACTGGACATAATGCTTTTATAAAGTATGGTAAAAAAAAAATGTTGTCTTAATATGCGAAGCCAAAATAATGCCGTCAAACCAAATAATGTAATCTGAAAATGACAATCACTACTTAAAATTTCAATATGCACAAAACATACGAAATCTTCACAGGAAGATACCAAATTCAGTAATTTTTGACCGAATCCTCTACAATGTCTTAGTCATTCGTTGTTGACCTTGCGCTTAGCAAGCTACATGCAACTCTATTACAAACCTAGTAGTAGAACTTACCCTAAAAAAGGGGCTTATAAGGAAGGCGCCCTTGAGCATAGGGTACTCGCTAAAATTGTTATTTTTACTCTATGTAGGATTTAGGATTGTAATACACACTCCACAATGGCCATTCACGATAGCGCATCCTTCCCAGCTAGGTAACTTTCAGGATCTTGTCCTTTATGTAATGTGAAAATGGCAATCACTATTCAAAATTTCAATATGGGCCGAAACATAGAAATTCTTAGGAGAAAATGCCAAATTGAGAAATTTTTCACAACCTCTCTACCATGTCTGAATCGTTTATTGTCAACCTTCTGTATAGCAAGTTACATGCAACTCTATTATGAACCTAGGAGTAGAACTCTCCCTTCAAAAGGGGCTTATAAGGATGGTTCCCTTGGGATTATTATTTTTAGCATTTGTAGGATTTAGGATTGTAATACACAATTCGAAATGGCCATCCACGGTAGTCCATCTTTCCCAGTTGAGTACCTTTGAGGATTTCATCCTCTATAGGTAGAGCCCTCTCTGAGTGGTTGCTTTTGTAATAAATATCACGAAGTCTCACCTGTAGTGATCTCATACTCATCATGATGTGTCAAGTCGCAAGCTCCAATGTGTTGTCCGCGATCAGTAGAATCCTTAAAAATTGATTTGTAAGGGGAAGAGGCCTTTGAGCTTATAAAGCCACTTAGATTACTATTTTTAGCCATTAAGGGATTGAGGATCATAACAAACCTTAAAATGATATCTAGCAAACACGTTAGTTTATACATAATTTTTAAACAACACTAAATGTTTGTGGTATATAGCTCCTAGCAAATCATTTTCACAATTAAAACTTGACTAGTATTACTATTTAGTTACTTCCCTAATTGTCTCAAAGCCAAAACTTCAAGGAAATCAAATTTATGACATGTTTGGTAACATTTCGCAAAATGGTTTCTTAAAGATTGGATTCAAACAAAACCAAAAAATTGAATTTTTTTACTTTCGAGATCCAAACATCTTAGGTGCTATAGTACAAAAATAGTTATTAAGAATAAAGACAATAAAACGCGTCTGGCACTACTTCATAAAAATGGCACAAATAAAGAATTAATGAGTCATGAGCTGCACAGAGAAAACATGAGAATATTACGAGCTGCAACCAAATGGCCATAAGAGTTGAACAAGGATACCGAGGACAAAACTAGAAGAAATAGAGTGCAAAACTCAAGATGATGGAGCACAACATGGTTACGCATTCTCCAAATCTTGCATTTTTGTTTATAAAAAACAATAAACACATTTCTAGGATTACCTTAAAGTTTAAACCAAATTTGTAACCATATATATCATATATGTTTCAAAAATTGATTTCGGTTGAAAGAAATGCATCTGTATTTACTTCTTTATCTCACAAATCTACATAAATTTAATTATCGTAGTTTAAAGTTCTACATTCTAAAAACGAAGAAATCAATTAGATTCATTGCTAGATAAGGCACTAAGACCTAAGTCTTTAAACAGTTAAAATTAGGGAAGCCTTCAATCAAGAGAAGATTTGATTAAAGTAAATCAATTAATTGATTCCATGTTCTCTAGGAATTCAATTCTGATGTTTAAGATTCCTATTGTACTTACAACATGATACAAATATGTGTAAGTCAATGTTTCCATGACGATAGTAAGTAAAGATAATTTAGAAGGCACTTTGACAATGGTGGTAAGATTAGCCCCTTCCAAGTTCCTTATTGCAGTTATAGACCATTGCACAATCAACAATTGGTGTTTGTTTACAAAATTACACTTTTAAAGAAAATAAAACATAAAAACACTGTATTGTATACATCGCTTTCCAAGAAAGAAAATTTCAATTATCAGCTTCTTTTACTTCAGTGAAATTAAACCGATGTATTATTCTCGAGATTGCATATTGTAAAAGAAAGAACAAGAAAGAAAACTGCAACATTACATTGTCAAAATAGGAAAGGAAAGCAATGACAACCACATAATTAGCAACCATGGCTACTAGGAATGAGAATGGCAACAAAAATAAGAATAACGAGGTCTCCCTCTTAATGCCATTTCATTTACAACTTCTTTAAGGATCTCCAAATCTGCAGTGTTTCCACCATGGCAATAAGCAAAGATAAGTTGGAAGGCACTTCAACAAAGGTAGTAATGGAGACTTCTTAACATTTTTATTCTTCAACTTCCTCCTCAATTCCATTGATAATGGCAGCATTGAGAATTAAAAGGTAACAATCATCAAACCACTAAGGGAAGTCTAAATGTTTTCGAAACTATAGCTCTATCTTTTGTTTCATGTCAAGGACTTCAAGCAAACTCATTTGACCTTTAAATGGAACCTAACCAACCTCTTCAGTTCATTGTGGTTTAGGTGTTTAAGGTGATTGGTGCAATTTCAATTTGGACATTAAAAATAAAAAAGGGAAAGAGTTTGAAAAAACTTCCGAATCTAAACACTTGAATTGCTGGACAATTCAATTAAGTCCATCATATTCCTTAAAAGCGAAGAACTTGGTTTACTACATCTATTCCTCTCCTACATCTATTCCTTAAAAGCATGAAATATCTCACGCAATCACTATAACTACAAGCCTAATCAGTCAATTTGACAGCCTAATTCCCATTACTCAATTCCATAGTCCTTAAACCGTTCTTGATTCAAATGAATTCCATCTAGTGCATTTCACTTCTCAAAACCAGACCCTAAATTCCCCCAAGTAATCTACCAACAAGAAGATATGCTTTATCAAGCATAATGCATTCAAGTGTACAAAAGCACAATTCAAATGCGGTGGGTGCCAGTAGAGGCCATTTTGCTCAACTGACAAAACCTCTCAAGTGGTACAAGAGGTCTGGATCTTAACCCCACTTACATGCGTTGGGTTTAGTTTTCAGTTTTGCTATCCTTTGACATTAAAATACTGATGATGATGATGATGATAATAAAAGAAATAACAATTAATAGAGAGCTTATGCTGTATGAGACCTCCACACATCAAAATACTGCTAAGCAAAGATTCATTTAAATAAATCAACATAATTCCGCTACTAAATACTACCAAATATTATACACAAGTAACAGAATGAACTATAGACCCTTCAAATTAGTTGGAGAAACCAAATGCCCGTACGCAATGTGAATTAAATATCAATGGTGACAGAAACAAGAATAGTTTTTAAGATTAATTGTAAAAAAAGAAAAATTCTCTTTTTGTTTTTAAGATTCAAGGATGCATCCGGTAAACATTTCTGAAAAATGTTCTTCTAGGAAACACAAAACACACACACGACGTGTTTGGCACCTCATCTCAAAGAGTTTTGTTAGAAATATCAACATGTTTTTCAAAAATATAGAAAAACTTGCGGAAATGAATTTAGTTAAATCCTATTTTTCAAATAAAGTGCCGTAAAAACAAGATAATATCAATCACTCCTAAACACTTCGAACAAACCCAAAAAAGGGCAAAAAAACACATAAAATAAAAATAAAAACAAAAAAAGATGTCACCTTTTAACACAACGACGTACGTACTAACTATAAACATCATGAAAAAATACATGCAAAGAAAAGAGAGGTGCAAGAAGACACGTAAAAGTAAAAGAGAAAGCATACGCGCAACGACCGCAGAGCATAGCAAAGCCGCCGGTTCTAAGCCGCCAGCATGGCCTGAGGAAAACAGCCGGAGACTTGCAGTTTTGGCAGGTCTTGTTCAAGGATGCTGAAGCTGAAGATGAAGAAGAAGAAGAAGAAGCCATTTGAGTAAAGGCTCAGTAACTGAGAAAAGGGCTTTCGTTTCTGGGTTTGTCCGTTTGTTTGCCTGCGAGTCAAGATGAAACCCGGAGAGAATCAGAGTGAGAGTGACAGTGAATAGAGAGTGACCAGCTGTTTTTGACGGTTTGTGTTCTTGGGAAAATGTAATGATGGCAATATGGTCAGAGTTCAGTGTCTGCCCAGTGCCTACAATTGAAAAATGAAAAGGGGACTGGTACTGAGAGATTCGACGGAGTGTTTGCTTACATCCTTCTTTGGGAACTTTTCAGGAAATTTAGGTGGTCTGGACCGTCTGATTTTGTGAAATGTAAATCGGTGAATGAATTTTCACCTAATTGGGTGTTTTAACAACTAAGCAATGACCAATGACAGTAGGAGTGTGAGATTTTCCGGTTCAGAGTTGAGACAAATGTGTTGCATGCATGGAGCCAAGCCAGATTCATGCATGACACATCTTTAATTTATTTCTAGCGCCGCCATAAAATGTATTTTGCCATTTTTAATTATTGCATAAAATAGTATGCTAAGGCATAGATATTGTGAATTTATGAGTTACTAAAGTAGGAATTTTCTTTTTAACATTTTTTTTCCAAAAAGATAAAGATAGTATTTATCTCTAAGATTATTCTTGATCAATTACGTTTAATGCTTTCGGTTATATAATATAATCTTTATAAATTAATAATATCGGGACCATAAAAATTTATTAATTTATAGAATGTGTTCACAGTATAAAGAACTAATGTTTAATTAACTAAAAAGTCATTGTATTTTACAAATATAATCAATAGAATTTAAATAAATTCATCAAATAAATATTGTACACTTGATTAAATAAATTCATAAATTTTATTAAATGTATTCAATGAACTAAACTAAATGTTAAATTGTATAAATTGAATTCGAACTAATCCAATGCACATATTTACTAGATTAACTAAATTCATATATTTACATAAATTATTAATTTATGATATAAATGAGACCACAGGGTATATAGGAGTTCTCATAAAAATTATTATCTTATTAATTTATCGAAATTATTAATTTAGCTTCAGGGCCCAAGTCAGGACCGTAAAAAATTATTATATTATAGAAATTATTAATTTATCGAATATTAATTTATAGAGGTTATATTGTATAGGGTAATGCCATCAAAGATTTTGAATGTTGAGACCATATAAACAAAACATATACCACATAAGAAAATGAAAACGGAAGGAATGAATCGCAAAATCTTCCATGAGGTTGAAGCCCTATAGGGTTCACTCAAAATAATGTGAATTTTGAATAATTTTTAGAGAATGAGAGTAAAATAATTCCCGAGTTTTTAATGGGGTGGAGTTTAGTTTTGTACTCCTCACCCTACCTTACCCCAATTCCCATTGTAAATGAATATTTTTTAAATTTTTGTTTAATAATTTTTGCTTTATCAACTAAATTGTTGGTTAATAAATTTTCAAATTTTCTTTTAATTTTACCTAATATAAATAAATTATAACCTAAAAAAAAACCTAAATTATAATGCTTATTTACCTCTAAAACATCGTTATATTTTCTTTTATCTCTAAAGGTACTGCTCTCTTTTAATTTTAATATCATTTCAGGATATAATTTCAACCTTCTAGAGATTTTTTTAAACAATTTAAATATGTTTATAATATGGTAATTATTTTATTTAAATCTAAGTTTTAATTTGCTGAAATCATTAATCTTTACCCATCATAAAATAAATAAATGAGGAATGAAATGGTGACGGGCAAATCTTCCCCACATCAGGATTTTTTATCCCCATCCCACTTAATTTTACTGGGGGTATCAGGTAGGGAATGGATGTAAAATATTTAATAGTGTGGGGAATAGGGTAAGCCTCACCATCCCTACCCCACCCCATTGCCATCCCTAACGAAAGGGAAAATTTTAATTTTTTTTTAAAAAGTACATTCACAAATTCATTTTGAGGTATATAATTGACTTAGTGGGTTTTGTATTGTTTAATTCAATTGAACAAAAATTATATTAGATGTCATTAATTTTGTTGACAACAGGAAGAACAGCATAATAGAGATCCAGTGGATAATTCTAGAAGTGCACAGCAAAATGGACTTTAATGTTGTCAAAGTCCAGCATACTCCAAGATCTTGTAATGCCATTACTCATTTTTTAGCTAAGCTAGCTTTATAAAGTTGTGAAATTGTTACTTGGGTAGGCTCGTACCCTTCGAAAATTATGTACTTATTCAGCTTTTTGAATGAATGATTTTCTTTCTTAACTGTTGATGCACGAATTTGTCTGCTCGGCAACAACGGTAATTCCTCCTCGCCTGGTCAACCAATTCTACTTCCTGGTCGCCTCCTCGTTAGACTCCTCTGCTATCTCGAGCAGAAATGTCCGTCCCCTTCTTCTTCAGTTTCCTGCGTGCACAAATACCAGTCAGAGTGCGCCGGGCGGTTTTCCCGGCGTAAACCCTCCGACGCTCAAGTCAGCGATTTGGGGTACCTCGGAAAACCTTTTACCACAAATCCCGTGGTTTTAAAATAAAACAATGCTCAGAAAATCAGAATCTCCCTTCGATCTATTTTATGTGTTTTTGTCCAACCCTTTTACCTTCTTTGATTGCGCCATTTATAGGTTTCGGATTCGGTTTCCCACACTTCAGCTTTGGATGTGTAAGCGGTGGACGTGGCGGCTGAGAGGTTCGTGCACGGAGTTTCGGAGGGTGGGGGCCGTGAACGCCTCGTGGCTCACGGATCTCGTCGCGATATGCTGCTCGTAGTTATTGTGGAGTGAATCTGCCGCTCGCTCCGAAACGACCCCTGCTCGGACCAACAGGAGATCTCTGCTCGCCAAGGCATCCTGGTGAAGAATCTTTTATAGGACGAGCAGAGATCTCGTTCTCATAGGCCGACCAGGAACTTCTCGTGGAGCTGGCCTGGTCGTTATTCATCCACAACACCAGTCCCCCAGTTTCTGGTATTAGTAATGAAATAGACTAATACTAGAAACTTGGTAATCCTGTCCGGCCCGCGGTGTAATCTGTCTTCTTGTCGAGATGGCGTGTAGCCCGGCCCACGATGCGACCTACCTGCTTGTTGAGATGGCGTGTAGCCCGGCCCACTTGGCCCCTTCAATAGCCGATCATCTTCTCGGAGAGTCGCGCCACAATTAAATGCTGGTGAGGTGGCGTCAATCTTATCCCTCCATTTGAATTTCAAATTGACGGTTACGAGTCTCTCGGGGCGCGTGCGGTACTATGGTTATAAAGAGAATGTTTAGGGTTTAGGAGCCGCGATTACTCACAAATCGAACTTCTCTTTCTTTTTTCTGGAATTTTTTCGGTTGCTTCCAACTCTTCGCTTGAATCACGTGTGATCCCACGTCTTTGTCGATGTATCATTTTCCTCTTCGACTCGATTTACTGCATTGTCTTCTGCTGTTGTATTCTTTTCCTTCGTTTCGTTTCTCCTTGGGTGGTGGTGTTGTGAGTGGAGTTTTGTGAGATGTCGAGGGGGAAAGAGAAAGTAATTGAGATTGATGATAACGAGTCAGATTCCCCGCCGAGACATTTGGCTGTGTCTTCTCCCGTTTCTGGGGTTCCTCTAGGATTAGCGGAGCAGCCACATGGTAGGAGTAGTACTAGGGGAGCGTCTTCTGAGGTAACCTCCTCAACTTGTGGTGGTAGTAATGGGGGATCTTCGTGTTCGGAGGATACCCTTAGTGAGGAGTCGAGTAGAGAGTCTGGTGAGGCATCCTCGCCAGAAGTGAGGGGACCAGGGAAGAGAGAAAAGTTAGGTAGTAGAAACCCAGTAGAACAGTATGCTATAGATAATATGGATAGCTCGACCACAGTAGAAGACCTCGAGGAACTTCGGATTAGGTACAGTATTCCTAAGGAGATACCCCTCCGGATTCCTGGGAAAAAGGACACCCCTAGCCGACCTCCCAGAGGGTACGTTACTCTATTATTAGAAAGTTTTAAGCTCGGATTGAGACTTCCGTTGCAGCCATATTTTGTTCGGCTGCTCGGTGGATTAGGCCTGGCTCCTGGTCAGCTTAATCCCAATGGGTGGAGGTTGCTTTCTGGTTTGTTTGTCTTGTGGAGTAGATGTGGTCAAAGTGAGCCTACAGTCGATGAGGTTAAGTATTTGTACCAGCTGAAGAGCAGTCCCAAGGATGCGGGCTGGTATTATTTCATGTCAAGCTCGAAGACCAGGAAGCCTTTAAAGGACCTTCCAACGGGTGGTGGTGGGAGGTGGAAAGACAAGTTCTTCTTTGCTGGGGGCCCTTGGGGTCAAGTGGCGGAGATTGATGGGAGGAGGGTTTATGTCCCTTCTCGCTTCGTAGTTCCAGGTTGCCCGCTTTGTTTTTGGATGTTTTGTGCCTCCAGCTCCCCTTCTCTTCTTTCTCTTTTTTTTTTTTTTTATCACGTCGTTTGTGACACGATTCTTGATTGAACTGCAGGTTCTTGGGGGGTGAATTTCCCTCTCGAGTACTATTCGAGTCAGACGGCGGCGATAACTCTGCTGGGGACTGTTATCCTCGTAGTCCGATTCGATCTTGTCATCGATACCAACTGGTGAGGTCATGGAAGACGAGTTGATTGGGGTTATGAATAAGAAGCGTCGTCGTGCAGCCCCTGCTAAGGGAGGTCAGAGTAAGGAAGTGCCCCCCGCAAAACGAATCAATGTAGTGGAGAGGGCTGCTCCCCTGAAAATATCACGCCTGTTCGTCGCTTTGGTGGCGAGGCGGTAGCGATTACCGGTGAATGGCCCTCTTACCGAGAAGGACCTAGCGTATGTCGGACGACGAAGCGAGTTGGCGCTTATGCGAATGAACTCACCCAGTGGTGGCCAAAAAGGATTTGGAGGAATTTGAAGGGAACACTCTTGGTGAGCTCGTTGCGGGTATGCAGTTCGGTGCGTTCCATTTGGGTTGTCTGGCCACTTACTATAAAGCCAAGGTCGGTCGTTATGACCGTAAAATGAAAGATGATATTCAGTCGGCCAAGAACGTCCGATGAACGGCGGGAGAAAGTCTCAATGTTGAGAATTTGGAGTGGAGCGATCTTCTCTTGCCGGTATTACCGCTTTGAAGATGAGGTGAAGAAGCTAAAAGATGACTTGGAGACTCAACGGAACATTCATGAGGCTCGATTGAGTCGCCTGCTGCTCACCAGTGACCGGGAAGCGGAAGGTGATATTCAAGATGAGCAGGGTCGGTGTATTCTAATCGATCCAACATGGCTGTCCTCTATAAGCACCACACAGACATCAAAATTGATCACCTTGTTGATGCCGTTACACATCACAAGAAGGAGCAAGAAGCGAAGGAGTGTGCAGAAGAGCCGAGGGGTGAGGAGAAACAGACAAGATGTCGCACTGCAACGGCCTCTTCTCCTCGAGCTGCACCTATTGAGGTGACTGAGATTAACACTCCCCCAGGGGCAACTGGGGAGACTCCTCCTGCTCCCCCTACTGGCCAAAATGAAGAGGCGGCTTTGCCTGTCGTTCCTTCATCTTCTTAGACTTACTATAGGCTTACCTTAATATTGTGATGTACAAGTCATTACCGATCGCCTTTTAATGAAATTTTCTGGTCTTTATGCTGTTTTTGTTCAATTCAGACAAGTATTTTTTGCCTTCGAAATATTTCTGTGCTCCCGATAATCTGTTTGGCTTCGAACGATCGAAAGCAGAGTCGATAGCTTAGTATCGCCTTTACTCTCTTGGCGAGATCCGCAATTTTAAGTCATTCGATCCCAATTTTTCTCACCTTCCTGGTCTCGAGATTTGGGCAAGTGGCTTCGTGTCTTAGGCATCGACCAGTATGAGATATCGAGCCTCGTATGCCTTAGAAGTGTTAGGGAACTTTGAGTTTGCTCGCCCGTGTGGTCGGCGAGATCACAGCACGCTTTGGCTTCGTGTCTCGCCATATAACGTGCTTTGAGACATCGAGCCTTGCGCGCCTTAGAAATATTTTGTAAAATTTTGGACTCGCTCGCCTGCGTGGTCGAGCCGATCTGGCGCACGCTTCGTGTCTCGCCATATAAAGCTTTGAGACATTGAGCCTTGCGATGCCTTAGAAATATTTTGTAAAATTTTGGATTACGCCGCCCGGCGTGGTCGAAGCAGATCCTGTGCACGCTAACAACCGTGTCTCGCCATATCGATGCTTTGAGACATCGAGCGCGCATGCCTTAGAAATATTTTGTAAAATTTTGGATTCTGCTCGCCTTCGCGTGGTCGAGCTGATCCTGGCACGCTTGGCTTCGTGTCTCGCCATATAACAGGCTTTGAGACATTGAGCCTTGTGCATGCCTTAGAAATATTTTGTTAGAACTTGAGTTTGCTCGCGCCCGCTGGTCGAAGCGAGATCCCGCACGCTTGGCTTCGTGTCTCGCCATATAACAGGCTTTGAGACATTGAGCCTTGCGCATGCCTTAGAAATATTTTGTAAAATTTTGGATTCTGCTCGCCTTCGCGTGGTCGAGCTGATCCTGGCACGCTTGGCTTCGTGTCTCGCCATATAACAGGCTTTGAGACATTGAGCCTTGTGCATGCCTTAGAAATATTTTGTAAAATTTTGGATTCTGCTCGCCTTCGCGTGGTCGAGCTGATCCTGGCACGCTTGGCTTCGTGTCTCCGCCGCCATATAACGAGGCTTTCAGACATCGAGCCTCAGTGCGCTTTAGAAATATTTTGTAAAATTTTGGATTACGCTCGCCGCCGCGTGGTCGAGATCTCGGCACGCTTTCGTGTCTCGCCATATAACAAAGGCTTTGAGACATCGAGCCTTGCGCGATGCCTTAGAAATATTTTGTAAAATTGACTCGCCGCTGGTCGAAGCGATCCCGCACGCTGGCTTCGTGTCTCGCCATATAATGTGCTTGAGACATCGAGCCTGTGCATGCCTTAGAAATATTTGTAAAATTGACTCGCCGCTGCGGTCGAAGCCGATCCTCGCACGCTGGTCTCGCCATAACAAAGCCAGACATCGAGCCTTGCATGCCTTAGAAATATGTAACTGATCCGCGGGTCGAGCAGATCTCGCACGCTATTTCGTGTCTCGCCATATAACAGACATCGAGCCTCATGCCTTAGAAATTTTATACAAGTATCCTTCATGAAATTCCTCATATATTTCATTAATCGGCACCGCCATACATGTTTTTGATTAACGAAATAAACAATAAATTAACAAGACGAACTAACTGACTCACGCTTATCCGCTTTATCGAAATACTTTTGAGATGGATCAGATTCCATGGTCGCTCACTGACCCATCTCGCATCGAACGAGTTTATAAGCCCCTCGTCCTACCACCGCTTCACCCTATACGTGACCCTCCCACTGGGCCCGAGCACCCCTTGTGTCGAATCTTTCATGCTCGTTCACCTTCCTCAAGACCCGCCCCCGCCTCGAATCGCTTGATGTGCACCTTCCGTTGTAATGGCGGGCCACTGCTGGTGTGGCGATCTCCCGAGGCAATATCTCTTTTCCCCCAATAACTCTAGATTCAAGCACATCTGGTCCTCATTTTCTCCTCGTCAAAATGCTCTGCTCACGGGTATCCCAATCTCGCAGTGCGATCCGCCTTCACGCCCAAAGGCTAACGAAATGGGGTTTCACGGTCAGCGGTTTTACGAGTTGCTCAGACGCCATAACACCCTGGTAGCTCATCCACCCATGCACCCTTCTTCTCTCCCAGCCTGGTCTTCAAAAGCTTCTTAATAACCTTGTTCATCGCCTCGACCTGCCCATTAGACTGGACGGATGAAGAGCGTAATTTCACTCAATTCCTGTGTTCCGCAACTCTAAAGTTGTGGTTATCAAACCGCTCTGTTGCTATTAAGCGCGTAGGAATTCCATAACGCAAACCGCATTCCTCCATACAAAATTCGTTGTCTTCTTTTCTCGCGATATGGCTTCCACCTCGATCCACTTCAGTAGTTCACACCACCAAAGACGCGTGGCCGCCTCTTCCTTTCGTAAGCGGCCCAATTAGATCGATCCCCATCGAGCGAACGCGAGGTCATGCGCGGTGAGCTTTTCACGCATGGACGCCAGAAAGTTTTCGCGCTCCCCGGTCTTCGGGCATCCCGACGCATCGCCGCCGTAAATACCCTTGCCTAAGTCACTGCTAGCGATCCGCCCCGAATGGTTTCCATGCACTCTTCATGCACCTCCCTTAGCACGTAATCAAGGCCGCCCTCGCCCGACATCGCAGGTAGGTATACCGCCGATATAACACCCCATCAATCATCAGATACCTCGATGCCGTGCACTTGATCTTTCTAGCCCCATTTTATCTCAGTAATCCCGCCTCTTACATACGAGACTATCGGGTCCATCCACGAGGCTTTCTCGCCGATTCTCATCACCTCCAAGTTCTCGCCAATACTGTGAGCCCGGTTTCCAGGGATCCGACTTTGGCTGATCACATACGCCATTCTCGCCGTGATGTCGCTCGACAATTTTCGCTCGAACTGATCACCTCTATGATTCAAACATCTTGATCATCCGCTTTACTTTCTCCAAGTATCGCCCCATCTGTTGTCTTTGGCCGAACGTCTCATCGAGCATGATACTACCAATCGAGAATCGGTCCGCACTTTCACCCTATCCGCCTTTTACGCTTTAGCCAACTCTAAACCTCGCTATCGAGCCTCATACCGCTTGGTCATTGCATGAATCCCAATTTAACCGCATAAGAGACCTCCTCCTTCGGACTTTTCAACACAATCTCGCCCGAGCCTTGCTCACAAGCACCCATCGATCGAGACCCGCCAGATCCGCTCCCTTCGTCCCCGTGAGCAACACTCAACCGATCACCACTATTTCGGTTCTGAAACCGCCACAAAATCCGCCATCGCTGGGCCTTTATGGTCGCCGGGCTTATAATCGATCTCGAACTCACTGGCCCATCGCCCATTCGACGAGCCGACCAAGCATCCGCTTGTGTAAGGTCTCAACTGATTTGTGATCACGTAAACGGGAATGCTTGAAATAAGTGTCTTAACTCACGAGCGGCCACGACTAAGGCCAATGCCCATTTCTCCATCGGGTACTTGTTTCACCAAGGCTTTGCTCAGATAGTATACGGGGTCAACCCCTTCCTCCTCTCTCACTAGAACCGAAATGGTAGCATGATCTCAAATTAAGTATAGAGAAAGTCGGTCCCTTCTCGTATGCTACAACAACTGCACCGCAAAGATCGCTCACCAAAGGCTTCTTCACACCTGTGGTCCATTCCGCTTTTCTTCCCTTCCTCATCACCGAAGAATACATGACATCTATCGCTGGCCTCGATACGAAACGGGTGAGCGCCGCCTTCCCTGTGAGATCAGATCTCCTTCTGTGTTACGAGGAGACCTCATCCCGACTATCGCCTCGAATCTTCGCAGATTTGCCTCGATCCCTGGCTCACCATAAATCCTGTGAATTTCCCCGACACCATCTCGAAAGCACACTTCTCCGTCGAGCTTCATCTTATATCTTCTCAAAAGCTCAAATGTCTCCTCCAAGTGTTTTACGTGTTTCGGGACTCTTTGACTGGTGATCATGTCGCCCACATATACTTCCATAGTTCGCCTATCGCTGGCTCAAGACCTTGTTCACCGCCTCCGTACGTTGTCTCAAAGATTTTTAAGCCGAATGGCATTACACCGTAATGTAATGCACTCGATTAGTGATAAACGTTGTGTGCTCCTCGTCTTGTTTGCTCATCGGGATTTGGTTGTATCCCGAGAAGGCATCCATGAAACTCAGCAAGCCGTGGCCTGCTGTGGAATCGACGAGCTGGTCAATCTTAGGCAGCGGAAAACTGTCCTTGGGGCATGCCTTGTTGAGGTCCGTGAAGTCGACACACATTCTCCACTTCCCATTAGCCTTCTTCACGAGGACAACATTTGATATCCATTCGGGGTAGTTCACCTCACGGATGAATCCTGCTTTCAAAAGCTTCTCCACCTCGCCATTTATGGCCTCATACCTCTCCTGATTGAAACATCGCCTTCCGCCTTTAATCGCCGCACCTTTCTTTATGGCCAACTTGTGGCAAGCAACCTCCGAGTCGATCCCAGGCATATCTTCATGCGTCCAAGCGAATACATCCGCATGGGATCGCAAAAAACCTATCAGCTCCTGCTTCACTTTTCCCTCCAATGTCGACCCTACCTTTACCGTCTTTCCGGCCGCCAGTAACAAGTCTATCGCTTCCACCTTCAACCGATTCTCGCCCACCCTCGGTTTCGCCGCATCTAGCGAGGTGATTCAGATTGATTCCTTTCACGCTGTGGAGTAGCAGCCCCAGCAACTCTCCGTTTCCAAGCACAACCCCCACTATTCCATTTACCCGATACTGAGGCCAAGTAATGGGTGATAGCACACTGCCTTGCTCGTTTAAAAAGGGCGTGTAATCACATGACAGTGGACTCTCCTCATCGACTACAACAAAGTCCGTAATCATGGTCTTTTCGATGGGCTCAACCAATCGTAATAGACAGTACCGACCACACCAACAGTGGTTTAGCCTCCTCCCGAACCCTTTCGTGGAAGTGTTGGTGTGCTCTATCTTCAGACCGCTATTCCCATTTCCTCCAATGTGGATTCAAGAGGACATCAACCGAGCTCCCAGACGACCGTAATTCTATCGAACCTCTTACTAGTGATGGTGGCTTGATGACCAAAGGCATCCTCAGGATACAACACCCCTCTTCATCTTCGCTACCCACATTATCGACTTGTCTAGTTCTCGCCCGCCATCGAGTATTAAAGAATACCTCCGGGTCATCGATATCCGCATAGTTCTTCCCGGATCTGCTCAATCTCCGCCTAACGTTGGCCCCCAAAGAATAACCCTCACAACAGTCGCCACTCCCCATTCTCCTATCCTCCGGGTCTATCCCCGCGATGACTCCGGTGGGAGTGTTCCATCAATGAATTCGCCCAAGTATCGATTCCCGACCAGTCCTCCACCGGTTCCGCAGTCTCGACACCGCACGGCCAAGTGGCCATGGGTGTCATGGAATTCACAAAATCGCCTCCGCCTCTCCCGCCGCTCAACTTGGTTATCGGAGGAGGTATAAAGAGCCACGGCTTCGATCGCTCGATACACTTCGTCCCAACGGCGCTTTCAGCGGTATATTGCCCATAACTTTGGCTCGACGATCGACTGTGCACTGCTCTTTCTCCGGGCATTATTTCACCAGGTGAGGAGGCGGTGGCATCGTTTGCTCATCCTTCCGCCTTATCGTAGGCCGCTCACCTGGATGACGGTGATGGTTGTTCATATGCTCGCCCACCTCCTCCAGTGAATCTCGGGCGGATGGTGAGCAGTTGCCCGCCTCCGCTCACTGGCCTGAGGTGGCCTCCTGGGTTGGTACATGTGAGCGGCCGTCAGGTTTCCTGAGCCTCGGTGCTCCTCCGCTTGATCGGCCCGCCTCCCGAGGCTTTCTTATCCTTCCTCCTTAGCCCTTCCATCTGCTCACTTCTAATTCTCGCATTTTTCCTCCTCAATTTCCATGTCTCTTTGCTCGCTCATATGTCACCGAGTAGATCAGACAAGGGCTCCTCAGTTATACCACAAACGCCCTATTCTTACTCCACTTTTCACCTCGAGAGTCAGGATGATTAAAGCTCCAAGGTCGAGCACCGCCTGATACCTCTTAATAAACTCCCGCAAGGTCTCCTCCTCCTCGCTTATGCTCATTAATTCCATCATGTCATCTTCCGCCATCGCTACCAAAATGCTCAAAGAACTCGACATCCGGGTCGAATGCTTTTATACCCTCAGCCGAGCCGCCGATACCACTCTGCTCGCCCCCTCCAATGTCGCGGGAATACTCGACATCTCGGGCATGTGAAAGCCCCGCACCGGCCATATCATCAACCGCCCATGTGCACCAGAGGTCAGTCCGTCCAAAGATATCTCGAGGTCGGGAGGCGAAAATCCCTGGACGACGGCCCCATAATTTCCGCAGAGGGTGACTCATCGTCCAAAGATTATCCTCCACCGGTGCTTTGCAGCCCTCATGTCGCTTCCATGACCGCGCTAGTCTCCGTGACCTCATCCTCCAATCAGATAGCTCGACCAGATCACGTCGCCACCGGTCTCGCCTCGCTCAACATCACGCAGATGTTGTCAAGCTCCTTCCTCCTCGCTCACCACCCGGCCATTGTTACCAGCCTCTAGCCATCGGGAATCGGGTCCCTCTCACTTGGCTCCTCTCCAAGAATCGGATCATTGGCCTCGACCTGTGCTCCTCCGCGACCCCTCCTTGTCTCGCAGTAACCTCTCATCGCCATTCCTTCTATCCAAGCGGTCCCAAGCCCCTACACCGCCTCTTCTACGCCTTCCCGAGCCTTTGTCCGCTTCTCAATTCGCAGCGATGGTTGTCGTGGTTTCCATCCGCCCCATCCGCTCCATCCGCTCATGCATCCTCGCTCGTGCCTCATTAGCTATTTCCCAAGAGTTGCAGTATCTGCTCAACCCCGTGGTCCCTCCTCGAGCACTACTCCCGCCATATCCATGAGTTTCTCCACCTTCTTCTTCTTTTAGTATCGGAAGCTTTTGCTCGCGAGGCCAGGCGCCAAAATGTTGATGCAATTTATGCGCTTTCGTGACAACGGTAATTCCTCCTCGCTGGTCAACCAATTCTACTTCAGTGTCGCCTCGTTAGACTCCTCTGCTATCTCGGCGAAATGTCGTCCCCTTGCCCGGTTCTGCGTGCACAAATACGGTCAGTCTGTGGCGGTTTTCCCGGCGTAAACCCTCCGACGCTCAAGTCAGCGATTTGGGGTACCTCGGAAAACCTTTTACCACAAATCCCGTGGTTTTAAAATAAAACAATGCTCAGAAAATCAGAATCTCCCTTCGATCTATTTTATGTGTTTTTGTCCAACCCTTTTACGCCTTTGATTGCCATTTATAGGTTTGGCGGATTCGGTTTCCACTTCGCTTCCCACTTTCGCGCGTCATGGATGTGTAAGCGGTTGGTGGCGGGCGATGGCGATTTGAAGGTTCGTGCAGGTTTTCGGAGGGTGGGGGCGTAGACCTCGTGGCTCTGGATCTCGTCGCGATATATGCTGCGTTACGGTAGTTATTGTGGGTGAATCTGCTGCTTGCTCCGAAACGACCGTTCGGGGGAGCGGAGATCTCTGCTCGCCAAGACATCACGGTGAAGAATCTTTTATAGGACGGCGAGATCTCGTTCTCCGTGACCAGAACTTACCGTGGGCGCAGTCGTTATTCATCCACAACATTAAAAGAAAATTGGTTTTCGGTCATCGCTGAACCCCTAATGCCAAATTTGTTGATTCGACCTCCATTGAACTACAAAGTTCACCGGCAAATAGCTTCATTTTCCGAAGCTGACCTATTAAAATGTGAACAAGAATTGAGATATAACACCAACTTGCAGAATTCTGCTCTGCAATACAGGAAAATAAAGCAGCAAGGCAGCAATAGATGTAGACTGAGCACCGGGCACAATGAACTCAAAAACATGTTTGAATCCCGGAATGATTTGCTTTCTTTCGTCTTACAAATAATTAGAGTATCTATACAAACTCGGCTCTTTGAATATTGAAATTGATTGATACGACAGTCACAGTGCCATAAGTTGGATTCTAAAACATTCATCTCACTACGCACACCCAAAACTTTTACGTATTAATATGGAAACTGAATGTTTGCCTCAGAATCACTACAAAATTGATAATGGGACCCAAAAAAAGGAATCTACTGTAAGCCATTAGATGAAGATGATCTTCACAAGTCAGTCATAGAGTGATTTAGCGGATTGAACACTCAATGATCTGCTTTCGTTCTTCAAAGATTTCTCAGTATACTTCTCATTTGTGGATATAGCTTTTTCTATGGCTTTCTTCTTTCGAACATTTTTTGATCTCTTCATTGGTCTTCCCTTTTTAGTCTTACTGTTCCAATAAAGAAAAAGGACCAAATTAGAGGTGAAAAAGAAAAGAATGATCTAAAATTGCAGTAAGATAAATCGCATATTGACATTCATAATCAGAAGTGTTCAAGTTACCTTTCTTACACATCAAACAAAGTGGTTACATAGATAGGCCAAGGTAAAACTCACCAGCCGCGACCAATAAAGAGCATGAGTTGTAATAGTATGACAATGCAACAACAAAATAAATCTATAATGTTACTTAAGTCAGGGTATTGTTAGACTAGACACTTACTAATCACGTGGCAGTGGATTTCAAATCCACAAATTCTAGATATTATTTTCCACATTCAAAGAATTTCCTTACATATATATAGAGGGTTCTAGGCAACCCAAATGCTTCAAATTTATGAATAAATTTCAAAAAAGATCTGCCATAAATGACTTCTATCATCCTTCATAACATACATAATAGATAAACAATAATCATGCTCGCACAAATATATTTACCAAGCAAATATTTTTATTCAACAGACATATGCTGAAAAAATTACTCTATCGCCGCTTTCCCAAATTTGGTTTAACTATGTGATGGTCCCGTCAACCTTAATATAAATAATTCAAATAATTCATTTGGGGGGGTATCTAACCAAGTATCACTGAAATTGACAATCCACGCAAATGTGCCACAGAAAAAATTAAAGTTGCAAAATTTTAAGCAAATAAACAGAAAAAAATTTAAAAATGCAACATGAATACGCATGATCACATTCACGAATATATAATTTGATACTTACATATTTAGCATACCAGAAGCTGGTTTTAGAGCTCCCGATTCTGAGGTGTCCATTGCTGCAATAAATATATAAAAATTCAAATTAAATACCCAAAAAAAGTGTTAGTGAAAAGAGTGAAACAAAATAAGATCAAGAAGGATAAAATCCTACTTTAATTTGCCAAATTAAGAGAAGAGAAAAAAAAAAAAATCGGCACCTTGAGGTATGTCGGAAACAGTTGGCCCCGTTACGTCCATCGAAACGGCGCCGCCTCGTTTCTTCTTGGCTCTGTTTTTTGCCATCGCTGAGATTGAGAGAGAATCAGAGAAATCTTCAATTCATTGCCAGACTATAAAACCTAAAACCCTAATTGAAAACATTGAATTGTCCTTTGCGTAGAAACAAATGGGCGGGGTCGGGTTTTAGTTGTTCAAATAATTGGGCCAATTTCTTTTGCTCCGCCTTTTATTGGGCTTTACATCTATTTCCATATTACATCCTGTTGATGGATTCACTTTTTTATTTTGTTTTGCCCTTTTTCGTTTACAAAAAATTTAGAGAAAGCAAAATCTCTTTCTAAAATTCTGTCGTCTCTAATGAAGCATAACCTTAGAACAAGTAGAAGATTTGATCAACCAAATAAACTACGCCGTTTGTAAATATAACATTTTTCTTTTTATAATCTTCATAAAACAATTAATATCAGATAAAGAGGTTACGCTTAATTTTGTAAGTACATTAATTGAATTGTTTGATAAGCACTCATTAGCTAAGTGATTGTCATTTCCTCTTAAGTGAAATGTTTCAATTCTTGGTGGACATATGAGAGTCTGCCTTTCCCACCAATATTTAGAGTAGAGACAATCTATTTGCTCATAATTATTGGAGCCACATATAATTAAACTTAATCTAGATACTATAGCTAATTAGCTACCTTGCTAGGTGAAATTACACTACAACACTTGTACATTACAATAGTTACAAATTTTTGGTTATATATCACAATTTTTTTGCTTATTTGCCACAAGTTTATTATTGCGTATGGGAATTTATATTTGAATTTGAGATGTGCAACGCAAAACTTAGAAAATGTAACCTACAAAATTAGAAAATGTGACAAAAAAAAAAAAATTGTGATTAATAAAGAGAAATTTATGCCGATTAACTTGGAAATGACCGTGTATTTGGAATTGAGGTTGAAAGTTATAGAACTTAAGTGTTTAGTGAATACTAGCTGCTGTAGTTTAAAAAATATGTTGATATAATTTTTTACTTATACGATGAAAAATCTATTATATCTTTAATAATTTTGTCAAAACTATTATTTGAAATTTATATTTACTACATATTATTAACTTTTGTTTTATAATTACAATTTTTTTCCACAACAGCTATAACTTAAAAGTTATAACACCTTAATTTGAGTTTAATCTGACATTGTATTTTCGTTATAGTATTATTGGTTGTTTTTATCCCATAATAAAAGGTTTCCTTTCTAGAGAGAAAAAAAATCTGTAAATGACCAAAACGACATGTGTGATTGTGTGAACATGAAAGACATTATGGCTGTGCATGGAAAACAGCCACTCGCAATATCATTAGTAGACAAACTAAACAACTAGCCAGGTTGGAATTTTCTCTTTGACAATCAACAACTGCATCTTTAGTTGGCCCCAATCATTATTCGTTAGGTGCGTTCATAATCATCTTCATTTTGTACTACCTCTTTTATAAAATATACTTATTAACTACGTATGTATTAGTGTATCAAAAAAATTTTATCCGTTGAACCAACTAATACTGTGCGTATATAAGAAATATATTGTAGGATTTTGTTAAGTTACATTTAGTGTAACTTACACAAACAATATAAACCACACAAATTTGTAGGACCTATAATTTGTGTGATTTATATTGTTTATGTAAGTTACACTAAATGTAACTCAGAGGCTCCTACATTATATTGTGATTAAGTTTACCAAAAAGATAACATAAAAAATACAAAATAAATAAATAAATACCAGTAGATCAAGAGACAAGAATCATTTTTTAACTTGGCAGCTACTCAACTGAGGCAGCAAAGTAATGAATGAGGGTAGAAATTTTTTAAGCAACTTTAGGACCAATTGTAGGTAAGATCCCTAGTTCCTTATTCTTTTAAGGGGCACTGCCCCATGAAATTGTCAGAGAATTTCATCTTCCCCAATAATGATGTTAAGTGATTTAAAGCTACACCGAGCACATGACTGAAAAAGAAAGAGGAAAAAGAGGCATGAGGGCTGAGACATCCATCGACAGTTCTCGTACAAATTAGCTTTAGTAGTCCAAGTATTGTTCACATCAGCTAAAAAAATACAACATAACAATGGGTCCATACTCCACAGGCGACACTGCAAAAGCAAAAACAACTGTATGCCGTATAAGTTATCAACTTTTCTGAAGCACGTCTGGTTCTAATGGCAAAATTCAAGTCCTAGCTTTAGATTTTAGGGAGTGCGTGAATTAAAAAGCGCTTATTCCATTGATTTGTTTATTCTAAAAGCAGCTTTGATTGTCAGATTACAACAAAAACATGCATTACTATTAATTGTAATATTCTAAGTGGTAATTGAATCACAATATGGTGAACATGCAGTAATGATTGGACATATTAAAGCTGAAAAGGCCAATAATTTGTGTTAAGCTTTAATTAGCTTAGTCTTTTGGTTGGTGAAATCTAATTATCATATTGATATTGTTGACGAGCTTATTGGTGCGTTTCAATGGGGGTAATGGGTTCCCATCTGGGAGACATCATTATGAATCTGTTCACTTATTATACTAAAAAGTTGTTACTAATCCAGAGGTTCTTCTTGAAATTATACAGGGGCTTGGCAAGTTATCAAGATTTTGGAACTTCCACATCATCGGTAATATATAAAAAGCTTTCATTTGCACACATAAACGAGCGCCATATCTGCAGTAATGATCTGCATAAATATGGCTTTAGCTAAATCAAGTGGTCAAACACCCCAACAAAAAAAAATAAAGGCTATTGCATTAGAGAGGAATTTGATGCCAAAAGGGTGGTCGTATTTAGATTTTTTTTTTTTAATATAGAAAGTATTTATGTTTGGTGTCTAGTCATTATACATTCACAGTCTAAACACTATTTTATTTTTTAATAAAAGCAAAATATTTTATTTTAGAAATCAACTCAAAGATATTTAATCTAAACGATTGAGTAATCCTCCAACCAAATTAAGGAATCAAGACACTGAAGAGTAAATTTAGTTAATACACCAGTCACATGGTTACAGCATCTACGAATATGCTGAAGTTAGAAGTTTTCCGCACTAAAATTAATATATGAATCTTTACATAATCCAAAATAACTCTATACATATAAATACTATTTAGATATAAATTAATAAAATGTGACGATCTGGCTGTTCAGATTGTAGGGTACAATATTTAATAATATCATATCCTTATCTTTGTTCAAATTCTCAATAATAATAAGCTTACAAATTTAAAAACAAAGTTTATCTCATTGGCCATGATAAATGACGAGTTTATCTCATTGGACGTGATAAATGACGTGTCATTATCGCATTAGGTCATATGATAATTAGTTATTATGTCTTATCATTTAATTGATTAATTTACTATGGTAACTCATCACGGAAATCCAAACTTTATATTTAATTGACTAAACAATAATGATAAAAAACATACATTTGATTCACTTCCTCTCTCAGGAGAATGTTGGATTTTGTCCGTTGGCACGTGGGGTAGAATGCTCCTGTATTTGAGAGAGGCACTACCTGTAAGTAAAATCTCGAATTATGCCATAGGCCTATATAACCTATAATTGGATTATACCTAATACACCATTTTGGTTTTTTTTTTTAAAAAAAATCAAAGATAATGATGGTACTAAAATGATCTTAAGCACACCTACGACATGATATATGGAATTACGGGTGCGTTTGGGATTAAGGTTAGGTAAGTATAACTTAAAAATTACAGCACTAAAATATTTGGTAAACACTAACTGCTGTAGTTTATAAGCTATGTTAATATACTTTTTCACTTATATAATGAAAAATTTATTATATTTTTAATAATTTTGTCAAAGTATTATTTTAAATTTATATTTATTACATATTATTAATTTTTATTTCATAATTATAATTTTTTTTATAACAGATATAACTTTTCAGATATAACTTAAAAGGAACATCACCTCAATCTTAAATACATCCTACATGTAAGTAGTCCAACGTTCGAAAAGAATTAGCTTAAATTGAAAACTTTCAAAGCCTAATAAAATAGTATCTTCGAAATTGAAACATACAAACTTCAGGAATGAACCTTTGCACAAGCATGGACTTGAAGTCTTGAACTGACAACAATAAATGAATTTGGCATACAATGAAAAAACCCCCCAACAAATACCATAAGCCAAAACTCATCCAAACTCAACAACTATATTATTTTTTTCTAACCACTAGCTCTGTTTTTTTTTTTTCTCGTTATAAAAAATATGAATAGAATCGAGTGTCCAGGGACCAGAATATTTGTCGAACACAACAATTATAAGAGGACAATAAAAAAATATAAAGCTTCCATTCAAACACGAATGGGGTTAGCAATGTCACGCACCAAACCAATTAAAAGAGGACTTTTGGCGAAAAGAATTTGAAAAAAGCACAAACGTTAGGTTTCAACATGTCAGCATTAGGTGGGCATTTGTTATTACAACTTTATATCTTTTTTATTTATTGTTGACTTTATCCATTCATTTTTCATTACCTGCCTTTTTCCCCCTAATTAGCGGGGGCCACGTTACCGTTATGATTGATCCCCCACATTTGAATTGTAAGTGCTGGTGCTAATGTTTGATTTGATTGTGTCAAATGACTGATCCACCCTTTGCCTACTACATCCAATTGTTTGAAAAATTCTATGGTAAGTACTAATTACTTTTGTTATTTCTAAAAAAGTAATTTCAAAGTACTTTTAACCGTTACGCTCTTCTAAACAAAAAAAAAAAAAAAAAACAGTTATGCCAGCTCTATTACTAAGAAGATGCATGTGAAGTACTCTTAATATAAACTTGATTTCTAGTCTATCTCGAGTTAGTTTCATATATTATAGTTAAAAACTTAAAACTTATTATGAAAGTTTGTGCAAGTAGAATAAAAAAATTTTACTGGCACGCAATATGTTGAGTGAGTCTCTAATCCATTCTACACAATACACATAAAAAAACTCTAATCTTGACCTTAATAGTGAGATATCTATCACTGATTTATGAAGAGATTGATACAAATATTTTTTTGTTAAAAAAAGAAAATTGAAATATCTGTTTTTAAAGTAATATTGACTATTAAAGTTTATAAAATCCACTTGCTATTTAGTTTAAATTGAAGTTATTTTGACAAATTTGTTAATTTTTAAATCAACAAACATTGGAACCATTCAAGATTTTTAAAGTGATAATTTATTGTTAACGGATTACAATTTTTTATTCTTTGGTCAGACGCTCCAGTTTGAATCTCTAAGGAAATAACAGACTAAAAAGCTAATTTAAATTTACCCACCCCAATCTTTTTAAAAAATAAATAAATATATAAATAATACTATAATTTTGCTTCTAGTTATTTTAAAGAACTTCCCTCCATTATTCAACATTGTCATATCGAATTGACAATATGTCAGGTTCAGCTTAGCTATTTTATTCTTTGATTTTGTCGTGGATTCATTGTCAAGCACATAAATAATTTGAATGCAATAGTATTTTATTTTCAGATTCAATCAAGTCAAATTTTAAACACAATTTTTTTTTTTTTTGAGTAACACAATTGAAATCGAAAGAACAGCATTTCTCCTCCGACGCATTCAGACGACGACGTATTGTTCAGCTTGAGGCCTTGAGCCACCCTTAGAGTATCATGAATATGCCCCTATCTAGGAATTATTTTACAAACATACCATTTCAGGTAACAAAAACGTGAAACTCATAATACACAATGCAATTATTGAGCGGGACCATGGGATCCTATGCCTTTAGATCCATTCAAAATTGTGCGGTCCAATTTGATTTTTAGGATTAACTCTTAATTTAATAATGCAAAACATAGACCTAGATATTGTTTTCTGAATCATCTATAATCTATTAATTGGGTTAATTAATCTATTTAACACGTGTTAAATATGTAATTTTTACTTTTTTAATTATGTAACAAATATATCAAAATCATAGTTTTCAATTAATTAAATTGTAATTACAAAATACTAGAGGTACAAGTAAATTTATTTGTTTACAATATTTAGTTAAATTTTGAATTTGATAAATAAAATAGTATTTTTTTAATTAAAGATGTTTAAGAGATTTTATCAACTTCGATTGAGTTGACAACAAAAATCTCAAAACTTCTATACATTTTAGCAGATTATTATTGCAACAATTTCAACAAAATATATACTAATTTATTGCACTTCTAAAACAAGGATGCAGAGCTAATTTTTGATTTGCAAAGTTTAAGAAAACATAATTTGTCAATTACCAAGAATATCATGAAAATAAAGGAATCCCGATAGTATGAAAATAAATAATAAACATTTATCTTTCTAATTCAATTATCGTTTTAATTTATCTTCCTTTTAACTTGTTGATCTTTGTCCTTGTAACATCTAAAAAAAGTAAGTATTATGAACTTTTATAATTTATTAAAATTTTTTTCCTATTCATAGATTAATTAAATTTGGTAAGTACATCCACTACAAAAATATGGTAGATATATTTACAAAAAATGGTAAATATATTTAAAAGGGTTATAATGGGAATTTAACCAAATGAAACCGGACACACGTACGCAAATGCCAAAACGGTAATTTCATGCAAAGCGGGGCCGCTAAAATGAAACTCTTAGCTTTGCATGTCCCAAGAAGTGATTTCTGTTCGCTGTTCTGCAATCTGTTACTCCTTTTAATCAGAGACCCTGTCTTCCTTTGTTTTGTTTCCAAAAAACAATACTTTTTTGGTTTTATTTTATCCATTTTATAATTATAAAACATTTGCCATTTCCTTATGGTTTTAAAATTCTTCGTCAGATCTAAACCGTTTCACAAGAAATCAACGTTGGGCTGAGCCCCCACTACCCACCTGGAAAAAAAATTCAAATTTCTTGCAGAAGCTTAAAGCAACAACAATTACAATAACGGCAACACGAAAAAGAGAGAAAAAGAAAAAAGAAAAAAGAAAAAAAGAAAACAAAGAAAAACACCGGTAGCATCGACAAACAAGTTAATTGCCAATAATTTTTGTGTTTTTGGAAAACAAGAGAAAACGGACCGCAAAGGTTAGTTTCAGTTTACGGTTTCGCTTTTAAAATCTGTTATTGTTTTTGTCAAACAAACTTAATCTCTTTGGTCACTCTTTATCTTCGTAATTTTCGTAATTTTTTTAGTGAAACAAGTCTCGTTTTGGCTAATTTTCAGTTTAACCGTTTTAATTTTTTAATTTTTTTATTTTTGGCTGCAAGAAAAGCAAAACCGTTTTTTCTGCCTCCTACATTTTTGTGTGTGCGTGTTCTTTGTTATCTTATTATCAAATTTCGAGAAATTAGCCCTAAATTTTTTCCTATTCTGAATCTTAATTAGGGTTTTGGAAATCTTATTATTGGAGAAAACGAGTGGCAATTTGCGAAATTGTGAGCAAACTAAGGGGTTTTGAGCTCCTTTTTTATTTTTATTTTTATTTTAATGAAGGCGCCAAAATGTTTTGACGCGAATTAGGATTTTATACCTCTGTTTTCAGCTGCACAGCTATGACAATACGAGAAAATTGAATCTGCTGGGAGAATTTGAGTGTTGAAGTATTTTGATCCATACTAGGGTTTTTGAGCACTGATGAAATAATAATCGAGACAATTAGCTTGTGTTTGAGGGTTATAATGCAATAACAGAACTCACTCATTGAGTTCTTGTGAAATAGACAGATCATACTTTGAAGACTGATTTGGGGGCATAGTTACAGAAGGTTTAGCAATGATGTTATCAGCGTCACCGTCAATGGTGGCTCGCAGTTCATTAGAAGAGATGCTGGAATCCTTAAGGAGACGGGACGAGTGTGAGAGGCCTAAGGACCTGCCTCCAGCCTTGCCAGTGAGGCCCACGTCAAGGGCAAGGCTGCCATCGGCAAGAAAATCACTGCCCACTGACTTTAAGGTTGGGGAAGAAAATGGGGCGAAAGCCAGCATGGAAAGTGCTGAGAAGGGGAGTGGTTTGAATGGAAAGGAAGATGGAAAGAGAAAAGAGAAGGAGTGGGGAGCTAAGAGGAATAATAGCTTTGGGAGCAAGAAATCAAGGAAAGAACAAACAGTTGTGGATTTACCGTACGATGGTGGTGTGATGTTGGATGAAGAAAAGGTAAATGAGGTTCTGGAAGTAAATGAAATGAAGTCAGCCAAGAGTGGAGAAGTGGAGTGGGAAGATAACCTTGGGTATTTCATCAAGAAGGTAATTGTTTTTCTTGCTATGACAATTGTGCTGGTTATTTTGTCACTCTTAAATTTTTACTTTTGTTGTTAATTAAATGATTTCTTGGCTTCTTTTTTTGTTTCTTAGTGGTGGCAATGAATTTTGTGTGTTAAATGAAGTTTTGAAGTTATTACGTAGACTTTTTCCATTAGTTAACGTGACTGATTTTATTGGGTAAAATGAAGTTTTTAGAGAGCTTCTGAAAGCTTTTAAAAATTGGGTATTTTCCCAAGGGGTAACTGAGAGTAAAACAAAATTTTGTTCGTTTTATATTTTGCTGGCTTTTTGGTTATTTCGTTAATTTTGGCCATGTTAGAGTGGGTTTGAAGTCTTGTAATTGGTTTTATTTTAACTTTTCATGTGTGAATTTGAACTTATGAGCTTTAGAAGGCTTTTTCAATGCTTGATTTTTTTTTTTTTGATTGATTGAGCATTGTAACTTAATCTTGAGAGGGTTTTCAGCTGTGTAACTTATACCGGACCAAGAGAATTTTTGTTCTATATGTATGCATGTGATTGGTTTTGTTTCTTTTTGTATTAGGAAGTAGAAAATGTGACCTTAAAAAATGGGTAGGACATTGGTAATTGCTGAAAAATTGGATCGTTGCTATTGATTTCTACCACTAGTTTTATTCTGTGGTTGGATATAAGTTAGGAGTTGATAGTTTATGTTTGATACAGTTTGTCACCGTAAGCTGTAAACTTTGTTTTCTAAATGATGATTTTGAATTTTGTTTAGAAACTACGTGTTTGGTGTCGACTTGAGGATGGAAAGTGGGAATCTGGAATGATACAGTCCACTTCAGGGGATGAAGCATTTGTTTTGCTCTCCAATGGAAATGTAAGTTCATAAGTTTTGAAGGTCTCCACAAGCCATACAAAATTCTCATTTGCTTTTAGTTGGTGAGTTGTGCCTGCATTTATCTTTCATAAATACCATAGGTTGTGAAAGTGTCCACTGGAGAACTCTTACCTGCAAACCCAGATATCCTTGAGGGTGTGGATGACCTTATACAGCTTAGTTATTTGAATGAACCATCGGTTCTTAACAATATTCAGTACAGATATTCTCGCGATATGATATATGTAAGTTTCACAATCAACCTCATTGCTCCTGCAGATCATAAATGTTGGCTGGATCTTCTTCTTCCTTCCGCTTTCCTTTTACATTTTTCTTGTCTTTCTTTGTGAAGAGTAAAGCAGGGCCAGTTCTGATTGCAGTCAATCCTTTCAAAGCTGTCCCAATTTATGGAAATAAATTCATCACGGCTTATAGACAGAAAGTAATGGACAGCCCTCATGTTTATGCCATAGCAGACACTGCTTATAATGAAATGATGGGAGGTTAGAGACTTTCTTTTTTCCTTTTCTGTTTCTGTATTTTTCTAATACATTTTATTCAAGATTTTCAAGTTTTCCTCGTGGCCAAGTGTAAATTACGAACATCCTTTAATTTATTTGCAGATGGTGTAAATCAATCCATAATCATAAGGTTAGTTTGGACAATTTCTTTCTTTTTTCTTGGTCACTCTCCTTGGTTTTCATTTCTGATGCCCTCGTGTTGGATCATAAGCTTTCCATCAATATTTTACATAAAGTCAGAATGCTTCTGTGATAAGAAGAATCATTTTTGAATTGTTTTACAGTGGAGAAAGTGGAGCTGGAAAAACAGAGACTGCAAAATTTGCAATGCAGTACTTGGCTGCTCTTGGTGGTGGCAGTGAAGGGATAGAGTACGAAATCCTTCAGACGAATCATATACTTGAAGCATTTGGGAATGCAAAAACATCTAGGAATGACAATTCAAGCCGATTTGTAAGTTCTATTTTTTTATTCCTGCGTATCTTTGCTGCAAAGCACCCATAAGTTTATCATGTTTTATAGCTCAAATCATCCACAAATATTCCAAACGGTCCAGTCCATAATTGAAGTCGTCCTAAAATTTTTACTGCTCTGTTTCTCATCTATCTGAATTGATCCAGGGGAAATTGATTGAGATTCACTTTAGCGCCTTTGGGAAGATATGCGGTGCGAAAATCCAGACATGTAAGGGCGTTTAAATTGAATAACTGTTGTAATGCTTAACTAATTTATATTATGTTTTGACTGCGTTAACTGACTTGACTTACTGTCACACTTCATGGCCATGACAACCTCAATTCGCAATGATTATTGTGGATAGTTCTGCTGGAAAAGGTACCTTGTTGCCCCATCTGAACTTTAGCAAGGAACTTGGGTTATTATCGTTATTATCTTGTGCTAACTTCTAAAATGGTCATGTCACTTTGAGCAGTCAAGGGTAGTTCAGTTAGCCGCTGGTGAAAGGTCATACCACATCTTTTATCAACTTTGTGCTGGTGCTCCATCATTTCTGAAAGGTATCATGTTTTCATTATTCAAACTATGCAAGTTTTTCAATGGTTTGTCGCTGTATTTAGGGTGATGAATGCACAATGTTTTCATGTTTTCCTTGCGTTATATGAAAAATAGCTGCATCAGTTGTGTCCATGGATGTAGGAAGCCCCTATTCTTTATGCAGTGCGGTATTCCTTCTCCCTAAGGTTTAGGATTTGTGATGTTAAAAGTTATTTCAGTGGAGCTTTTAGAATCTCCATGCCTATAACAATTATTTTTGCTATTTGTTAGTTGGCTCGCTCTCAAGTGGTTGGAAATTGTTTCATATTGTATTTCACTTGGAATTTTGATAAAATATTTTGTGAAGTCGTCCTTTGCATAATAAAAAATGTTGAATTAGTCACTGTTGTGATAAATAGATCCTTTTGGTGGGCAACTTAATCTTAGTTTTGCCTACATTAAGAGAGTGACCAGGTTTTCAGATGCAGTGGAGTGTAGCTTTTTCAATCTTCTTAAAAGTTTATTCTTCGTTGTAATGGTAGTTATTTTTAGTTATTTTTTTGATCAGTGGTAGATTTTTCTTGTGGACTTGTTTTGATGTATGACTATTTAAACTGGGATTGTTTTGAATTTAATGACACACACATTTTAATGAGTGAGAACCATTGCATTGCTTTTCTAGTATGTATTTCCTTGTTTTCTACCATTGCATGTACTTTTTAAAATTGACTAATTCTCTAATACTTCCGAAATATGTCAATGGTTTCTTTGCAGAGAGACTGAACCTTAAAGTGGCTAATGACTACAACTACCTTAATCAAAGTGAATGCTTGACCATTGATGGTGTTGACGATGCTCAAAACTTTCATAATCTTATGGTAATTTAGTGTTTAGATATTGCTGTCAACCTCGCCAAGTTCAAATCCTTCATTTCTCAATTTACTTACTTTCTGGGTTAATTTTCCATTTCCACAGGAAGCCTTGGACATTGTTCTAATTCGGAAAGAAGATAGAGAGCAGACATTTGCTATGCTGGCGGCAGTTCTATGGCTGGGGAACATATCATTTCAAGTGATTGACAACGAAAATCATGTGGAGGTGATAGCTGATGAAGGTAAGATCAATTTGTTAGGCATTCTATTGGAGTACTTTTTAGTAGAGGTCTCCTATATGATGCTTATCTATGGCTGTTGATCACTATCTTTGATACTTAATCAATCAATGCATCTGATACTCTAATTTCTCATGTGGTCTCAGAAGTGAAACCATTGAGCTCTGTGGCCAAAGGAGATTGCGTAGAGATTTCCTGAGCAGTGGTTGGAGTTTGAGTTGCATATTAGTGAATGCAATTAGCTAACTATATCAATTAGCTAACTACATCAATTAGCTAACTACATCAATATCTGGTCACTTGTCTATAAAACTATAGTCATAGGCTAGCATCACTTCTGATGATTGAAATAGTTAGATTTCCTGAGCAGTGGTTGGAGTTTGAGTTGCATATTAGTGAATGCAATTAGCTAACTATATCAATTAGCTAACTACATCAATTAGCTAACTACATCAATATCTGGTCACTTGTCTATAAAACTATAGTCATAGGCTAGCATCACTTCTGATGATTGAAATAGTTAGATTTCCTGAGCAGTGGTTGGAGTTTGAGTTGCATATTAGTGAATGCAATTAGCTAACTATATCAATTAGCTAACTACATCAATTAGCTAACTACATCAATATCTGGTCACTTGTCTATAAAACTATAGTCATAGGCTAGCATCACTTCTGATGATTGAAATAGTTAGATTTCCTGAGCAGTGGTTGGAGTTTGAGTTGCATATTAGTGAATGCAATTAGCTAACTATATCAATTAGCTAACTACATCAATTAGCTAACTACATCAATATCTGGTCACTTGTCTATAAAACTATAGTCATAGGCTAGCATCACTTCTGATGATTGAAATAGTTACTTTTGTTCTGATATAATTGCTCCTGAAGAAAAGACACATGTCCAAAAAGGGATGCCATGTAACTGAATTTAATCAGAAAAAGCACTCGGCATTCGTTAAGTATTACCACTTTATGATGGTAACAAACCATTAGCATGGTCATCAACATATAAGACATGATGGAATGGGTTTTTATTTGCACTACCAAAGCAATTAACTTTTCTAATGAATTCTCACTGAAGAGGTGTCGGAATTGACAGTAGAAGTAAGCTAGCGTTATTTTTATTTTGTATTTACCAGAATTAATCATAAAGCCCTTCTTTTAGAAATGTAACTGGTTCCACTACCTTTTTAAATGTTCATGTTCTATGGTTGTGGCATATTAACCCCGAATTTTCAATCGTAAAGTACTGACATGGTATGTTCTTTTGTTTACTCCTGAAGCATCTAGAGTCAGGACTTTTTTTTTTTTTTAAAAAAAAACAATGATTGTCATCAGCTAAAACCCCAACCCAGGCATACTCTTTTTTTGGATTGTATCTTCTACTCACCCTTTTATCTGTTGGTTGGGATGCAGTTAATTTCTTGGGGGTAATGTTATATTGCTTATCTACCTTGGGCAGTAAAGTTCAAATAAAGCAGTAAAGTTCAAATAAAATCCATCATATACTGTTTTGCAAATGGCAGAAATCAGGATGCCTTTTTAAGTTTTGCTATAGAAAGAAAGAAGTCTACTATTTCTAATGCATCTTTGAGGGTAAACTGATTGTTTGCCACTGCTGAAAAATTATGAGATCAATCTGATATCCAATTCTGTGAATAACCTCTATTTACCTTTCTGCAATTAAGTGTTGAAATAAGCTTGGGTGTTTAAAGATGTATTTTTGTGAATGGTGTAATGTTGTATTTAATAGCTACAGACAAAAAGATAGATAATTTTGATTGACTGAAATATATCCAAGAATATATCTATTAAATTGTGTTTTGTCCAGTTATCACTGGTTGCTTTATCCTCAAAAAAAAAAGTATTGTCACTCCATTTTACTTGGAACTTTAGTTTCATTTTTCTCTGCGTTTTTATTTGTGCTTATCCCATAGTGTGTATATTTGTTCAACCCTAAGGCTTTGCGTATTTTCCTTATGGTAGCTGTGACTACTGCTGCCATGCTGATGGGTTGCAGTTCTGATGAGTTGATGCTGGCTCTATCTACCCATAAAATCCAAGCTGGCAAGGATAGTATTGCTAAAAAATTAACATTGCAGCAGGTTTGTTAGGGACTCCATCATTAAATTTATCCCTTCTTCCATGCAATCATTTGTCTCTGTGTGCTTTTGCACTCTTGTGTGCTTTTTCATGCATTTATTATTAACTCACCCATTGTATTTCGAATGATTATCTTCCTTTCAGGCAATTGACAGCCGAGATGCATTGGCAAAATTCATATATGGGAGCTTGTTTGACTGGATTGTAGAACATATTAACAAATCACTTGAAGTGGGAAAACAATGTACCGGAAGATCCATAAATATCCTCGACATTTATGGGTTTGAGTCATTTAAGGTACGCAACTTGTGTTTGTTTGTTAGTAATTGTAAAGTTTTATCAATGGTAATGTTCTCATGTTCTAATTGCAGAAAAATAGCTTTGAACAATTTTGTATAAATTATGCAAATGAGAGGCTTCAGCAACATTTCAATAGACATCTATTTAAACTCGAGCAGGAGGTAAGTACCTAAACTTGAGCAACCTTTTTTGGCTTAATCGTGCAGAAGAAATCAAAAGACATATCTTCATAACCTATGTAACCAAAATTCCGTCATTTCTGCATCGTTGCTGAACTTTTGCAATTAGTTTCCGTAGTGATAGAAAAAAAAAAAAAATTGTTAAAGATATTTGAGTTGAAATCATTAAAAAGAAGTAAATGAATAATGAAACATTTCTTAAGAAAATATTTCTATTTCAGGAGTATGAATTGGATGGGGTTGATTGGACCAAAGTTGAATTTGAAGACAATGAAGAGTGCTTGAATTTAATTGAGAAGGTATCCATGACCTTATTTTGTCATCCATCTGTTTTTCAGCTCAGAATTCGCTTGGAGTTTCCTCAGCTGTTTCTTTAAACTTTTTGTTTACCTTTATACACATGTTTATAGTTATCTTCCTTGATATTGCTTTCACAATAGCTTCCCAAAATTAGACTGTCTGAGCTCCAAAACTTAGTGATTTCTTCGATTTGTATGCTTTTATTTTAAAATTAGAATTTTTGGAATATGGTTTCAGCTTTGTAACAGTTACTCTTTTGTTTATCTGGTACGCTATGCAGAAACCTTTGGGGGTACTTTCTCTACTGGATGAGGAATCAAATTTCCCCAAGGCCACTGATTTGACATTTGCCAATAAGCTTAAGCAGCACTTGAGTTCTAATTCTTGCTTTAAAGGAGAGAGAGGCCGAGCTTTCAGTATTCGGCATTATGCTGGAGAGGTCAGTTATTTCTGAATTTTCTTTATGAATTTTACAAATACAAGTTTCATAACACCAACAACTTTTCCTTTGTGAAGCTTCAATGATCATTTCTAATATGGTTAGTTGCACTTTTATTCGAATAATTACTGAAGGTTGCGCAGAGGCTAAATTTTTAAGTGCTTGATATTATCAATAATTTTTGTTATTCTGTTTTGGTTTTCACGTATCATTACTTTCTGCATATAAATTTACTGTGTATAAAAAATTTCTGTAGAACCTAAGTTAAACAGAGGCTTGGTGTTATATTTTGTTGAATATTTCTTTCTTGTGGCAGCTAGTACAGCACTGTAGCTACCATTAAGAAGAGTATGGTGTTTATAAAATGATATTGTTTTTGGTCCACTTTATTCATTTACAATATTAACATTTACACTGTAATCAGGTTCCCTATGATACAAATGGATTTCTGGAAAAGAACCGAGATCCGCTTCAAACTGACATCATCCAACTCTTATCTTCATGTACTTGCCAAGTACTACAGTTATTTGCCTCCAAAATGCTTAATCCATCACCGAAACCAGCTGCATCTACTCAGCCGGGTGCATTGGACACCCAAAAGCAAAGTGTTGGTACAAAATTCAAGGTAAATATGCTTGATTATGATTTGATGCCGAACATGAGTATTTGTGTTTAGGAATTTTCTTCAAATAGGATACTGAAACTGCGAAGCTTATTACATATCATGCAAATTGATGGGATGCTTTTGGAGAACCAACCATAAATTATGAAAATCACATTATATTTTGACGTGCAAAGAGCACAAGAGTTTTTTTTTTTTTTTTTCAATTTTCATTGACCTAGTTCTGTGATTATAATGTGTTTCATAAATTCTTCTTCTTCATCTAAAGAACGAAACATTTAAAGTCAGATAAAAGCTTCACATCCCTCAATCATGTTTTGTACAACCTTAAATTGTCTCTTGCATGTTTGTAGGGTCAACTCTTCAAATTAATGCACCAGTTGGAGAACACAAGACCTCACTTTATTCGCTGCATAAAGCCAAATAGTAAGCAACTTCCTGGCATATATGAAGAAGACCTTGTTTTACAACAGTTCAGATGTTGTGGAGTTTTGGAGATAGTTAGAATTTCAAGATCAGGATATCCTACTCGAATGACACATCAAGAGTTTGCAGGAAGGTATAGAATGTATCCTCTTCTAATCTTTTAGTTCTTTTTCTTACAAAGCCTTTCTTAACCCTTCTTACGAACCTGTCATACTTATTAGGTATGGAGTCCTGCTTTCGGAGAAACAATTATCTCAGGATCCTTTAACTATATCAGTGGCTGTTCTGCAACAATTTAATGTTCTTCCTGAAATGTATCAAGTTGGTTATACCAAATTGTACCTCCGGTCAGGGCAGGTAGGCTTCTGTATTTTACAATAGTATTTTACGTGTTACTATATCCTGTTGTAGGCAACTACCTATTGATTACATGCTATCCCAATCTATAGAAATTATAGTATTATATTTAGGATTATCAAATAAAATCTGAAAGATAGTTCATCATATTAAATTATTTTTCAGTGGTTGTTTCACAAATATCTTAAAAATGAGAAGAAAATTAATTTTATTATTCTGTTAACTGCTGACAGTAGAAGTTCAGATTACAAAATTAATTTTTGATGGTTTGCTATTTAGCATATGAAATTGTAACTCAGAAGTATCAGATTTTCTTAAATGTCTAAGAATTCCTCAAAATGAAGTATAAGAATACTAACTCTTTATTCTGTACTTATGATACTCACATATTTCCTTTTTTTGAGACCATTATATTTCTAATTTGGCACCCACTTAACTGAGGAATCCTACAGATTTCAACATTTTATGGAGGATTGTGTAGCTTAATAGTTTTGACTACCTGAAGAGTTTTTCAAACTTCTAACTTAAAACATAATTTTCTTCTGATTGTTGTTTCACTAATTCTGTTATGTTATGAATTGTTTGATAGCTTGCGGCGTTGGAGGATAGGAGAAAACAAGTATTGCAAGGCATAATTAGGCTTCAGAAATGTTTCCGAGGTTACCAGGCTCGTTCTCGTTTCCGTGAACTCTGCAATGGAGTAATAACATTACAATCATGTAATGTATTTCTCTTATTTGTCTCTGTATATTCTTGATGTCACTTGCTCGTTTTATTCAAATGGAGCAAAATTCCTCTGGGGTCTTTCAGTTTTGGTGTTTACTGGTGTTTGTGCTTTAAAGCACCAATGTTAGTTATTTTGGGGGCTCAAAGTCTAAGATATATGAATCATACTTGATTTTTTTAAAACCTCAGAAGCCTGTCTCATTAAAAATGTTCCTGAGCTTTTTCATTCATGTATATGATGAAAGTTACCTCTACAATGTAGTTGCACGTGGTGAGAATACGAGGAGGCGACATGCTAGCTTGGGAAAGAGTTGTTTGGCTGTTGCTCCCGAAATTCCTGATGAGCAGCTGAGAGAGATCATATGTTTACAATCTGGTAGAAATTATGTTGTTGATTAGGCAACTTTGTGGTTTTCTAATGGCACACAGTTTCTTACTTTTTCTTTTAATGTGCTTTCAGCAATCCGCGGGTGGTTGGTTCGGAAACAACTTAAGAAGCATAAACTCAAAAAATCAAACCCTGTGAACGCAAAAGTTAAACGAAGGCCGGGCAGGAAAAGTTCAGACATGAAGGTACTGTTATGATGCATGCATCTACTTGCCAGATCTTTTTCCCTTTTCCACTCTTTTTTCTGTTATTGCAATTAATTGTTAGTCTCTAGATTTTGTAGGCATAACTATGAGAATTCTTCCATCTGTTGTGGTTTATTCATGATTAATTTTTATGATAATTAACCTTTGTTTCCTGTCGAGTTATTTTGCATCTTTTTTCATCTGCATCAGAGTGCCAAATTTGGGTGGTTCAGACTTGTCAGATTTTCACCATGGAAATGTCAAATGCTTGGGATCAAATTAAAAGAATTGGGCTATCTTTTTATGCTATTGTGAATTTAATTTAAATTTTGCAATTATGGTAAACACTGCTGCATGCCTTTGTGAATGGATTATTAAGAATGTGTTTTCTTTTTCTATTCATAAATGTCTGTGAAAAGTCGAGCTCAAGACTAATAGGGTAGTCCTTGGCTGAGCAGGATGTTCCACAGGAGCAGGTTCAGGCCCTACCTACAGCTTTGGCTGAGCTACAAAGGCGGGTTCTCAAGGCCGAAGCAACTTTGGGCCAAAAGGAAGAGGAGAATGCTGCATTGCGTGAGCAATTGCAACAGAATGATGCCAAGTGGTTGGAATACGAGGCAAAAATGAAATCAATGGAGGAGATGTGGCAAAAGCAGATGGCATCTTTGCAAGTGAGTTTACATGTTTATACATAGACATAATCATGGAATCCCACTTAGGGATCTGTAAGGGAACCATATTGAATATGTGCGCTATATTCATTATGCATGCATAGGCACATGAATGCTAACAAGATTTATGCACCATAAATGATTTAACTCTGATGCTGAGTCTTAAATTTTATTTTGATGCAGATGAGTCTTGCTGCAGCCCGGAAAAGCCTTGCTTCTGACAACACTCCAGGTGAGCCCGGCAGACTTGATGCTTCTACTTCTCCTCACCTTTATGATTCTGAGGATACAATGTCCATGGGATCTCGAACTCCAGGTGGAAGCACACCCATGAAATTTCTCAATATTGTGCCTGATGCTGGAACTGGGAGAGAGTCTAATGGCAGTGTGACTGCTGTAAACCATTTGACAAAGGAATTTGAGCAGCGGAGACAAAATTTTGATGATGATGCCAAGGCATTGATTGAGATCAAAACGACACAACCAGCTTCTACTGTGCATCCTGATGTAGAACTTCGGAAATTGAAAATGAGATTTGAGACATGGAAGAAAGACTACAAAACAAGACTAAGAGAGGCAAAGGTGAGGCTTAATAAAATTGGGCAGTCAGAAGTTGAAAAAACTCGTCGCAAATGGTGGGAGAAGATAAGCTCTAGAGTTCAATAGTATTCCAGTTTCAAGTTAGCATATCTCCTGGTGTTGAGATAACGATGGCAAAAAGAACATGAGGAATATAGTAGAGGAAAATATTTCTATTACTCTTTCCTGTTTCGGTCCTCAGGTGACCGTCTTTTATCTCAGTGGCTGTAGTTAGGGTTGTTAATATGGTGTGAGGGTAGTTAAAGAAGGAACTGTGTTTGTATATCTACCAATTTTTGATACTCTGGTGGAATGACCAATGAGCATGTGTATAGCCAGATAGGGATTCAATTAGAGATTCAGTCCTCTTTTTCCATTATTTATATAGTTTGTGTATATTCTGTTGTCGTTGATGTAATGCCAAAATTTGTAGTCACAAGCACACCAAATGTGGAAAGTAAAATGTTAATATTGGCTCATCTAGCTGTCCATAATGTTCATGTTCCCTTGGAATTTGTTGACTTTTCGATGATCTGTGCTATGCCATGGTTGCATTGTTTTAGGATTCTGAGGGTTCTAATGGGATATGATTCAACATTGACACAAGGAACATTGGATCTCAAAGGCAGAATATTCATAATCTACATTGCACATGAACAAGAATTAACAGTAATCATAATCAGTTTATGATCCAGGTACAAACTTGGTAGCATAGACCCAAGCATTGTTGGCAACCGGGTTTTCAAGGTGGTCCAGGAGGTTCTCCAGGGGACCTTTGCCTGTCACAATAGCTTGGACAAAGAAACCAAACATGGAAAACATAGCTAGCCTGCCATTCTTGATTTCTTTTACCTTGAGTTCAGCAAATGTGGCAGGATCATCAGCAAGGCCAAGGGGATCAAAATATTGGCCACCGGGGTAGAGGTCGTTTCCTTCTCCGACACCAGGGAGGCCATTGATACGGAAACCCTCAACGAGCCCCATGAGGACAACCTGGAATCCCAGGACAGCCAGAATGCTTTGAGCATGAACAAGGTTGGGGTTTCCCAAGTAGTCAAGGCCACCTTCTGAGAAAATCTGAGCTCCAGCTTTGAACCAAACCGGTTCCTTGAAGTTTACTCTAACCCATTTCTCGAGAACTTCAGGGGTGATGCAGCCTAGTGCTCCAAGCATAGCCCACCTGCCATGGATCACCTACAAATTATAATAGTAGTATCAATATCTTTGTTGCTGTAACCACATTATCAGCCGACTGAGGGCAAGAATAAGAAGAAGAATATCACCTCAAGAGCCCTGTTCCTGGCAAAGGCCTCGGGATCAGCAGACAAACCAGCAGTGTCCCATCCATAGTCACCTGGAAACTCTCCAGTCAAGTATGATGGAGTCTGTGCTGAAAAGGGTCCCAGGTACTTCACCCTGTCTGGCCCATACCACAGTTCATTTCCCTGAACACAACAATATCTTCAATGAATTTCCCTAAACACAGAGACAGAGAGACACAAAAAGGCTGAAGATGTAGGTTAAGGTTACGAACTTATTACCATTGTGTACTTGGCATTCCCCATCGGAACAACATCTCTTAGAGCGTTAGCACTTGTCCTACTCTGGCCAAGAAATGGGGTTGCCCTAAGAGAAGTGCTAGAGCTAGCAGTAGCAGCCGCCATTATTGATGCCATTGTCCTGAGAGTTGTTATTATGGATGTTGTGTCGGTTGGAACTGTGATGTTAATGTGTGTCTGAAGACAATGCAGAAAGAGAGATGAAGGGTGTTTGTTGTTATAACGTGAATGAAATGAGAAACAAGAGACGGGTGGTGTGGAGGAGAATGCATGAGCTGGAAATTTTGTTTGTGGTGGGGATTCTGAAGTTTGATTCAACCAATCAGATGGCAGCTAAGGATTTTAAGTATCTCCTTCTCATATCCTATTTTATCCACACATCTTCTGCCTTGGCTTTGATAATTTTTTTACGCTTGAAAAAAAATCTTGACTGTTATGCATCATATAATAGCGATTTTTGTAGCGTAACGTGTCTCAATGTTACTGGACGAAATGATTTTACCCAAATGTCTCCTCAAATTATTGGATGATTTGATATTTTCTTGGCCGTTTGATTATCTTTGGCTCATGGAGAACTACAAGATGAAAAATAGTAATGCGGTGAGCGTGGATCGAACACGCGACCTTCAGATCTTCAGTCTGACGCTCTCCCAACTGAGCTATCCCCGCATTTGGTCTTCTTTGCAATTATATCATTAGGTATTTGGTTAAAATAAAATAAGATATTCCATTGAGCTAGTTTTGGGCATTTCATTATATCAATGTTCTTCAATATAGCAGCAGCTGCAGATTCGACATCAGAACCAATTAATTGAATAGCACAACAAATTTCAGACCATAATCAACTACAAGCCATTTTTAATATTCAATCAATTTTATATCAGCCATGCTTTGTCAGTATACACATGTAAACATCTTTCCTTGTTTCAGAGTGCAGGAGACCAATTTTTCTGTAATAACAACATGAGTATTTTCAGAACACACAACAACAATAAAGCTCACTGCAACCGTTCAAAGGAGAATATAAAGTCTGAATTTACAAGAAGAAATTCTGATGCAACCAAATCTTAGTGCCTCCACTTCATTCAACGGTAACATTAACATAGCAACTGAACCTTTTTGATAGGCCTTTATCTCCTCAGAATGCGCCCCACCTTCGGCTGATGAATAGATATCCATCCTTTTCAAGACTCGTGCATTCTTCCAAAAGGTACTCAATCACCTGCAATTCATGTAGCTTCCCTCCAAATCCCCGGACACTGATTTCCCTGAGACAAATCTGCAGACAGTCGGCTGGAACATCCGGTTCTTCCCATCGCTGGGCACAATCTGGAAATCCACCTATGGCCTCCTAATGAAACATAATGCCAAAAGGAAACGGTTAAAGATGCAAGTTTTTACTACTATCTACTTTGCCAACAAAAATTAGTACAAAAGCCAAAGAAACCTTCTCCAAGTCAAGCCTCCGTAGAAAAGGGGAGCGTTCAAGTGCAAAGGGTAAAAAGTTCCAGCTGCAGCAATCAACGAAACCAAGTTTCAACTTTTCCAGAGAATGAAATGTAGGTAAGAGTTCAACATATCCCGCTGTGAAATCATCATCATCATCATCATTACTGGAGGCAGCACCAGCATTCTGCCTTACGAGGATGGACCTGAGAGCCTTAGACATACAACAAGAGTAGACTTAATAATTTATTCCTTGCAAGCAAATAAAAACTTAAAAGAAAGAATTATGAAAAAGAAAAAACAGATACTTACTCCCACTGTACATCCAGAAAGTGCAAGGGAATTGACGTTATAGACCTCTCGAAGAAAGCTGATCCTCTCGTCACTCCAATGATCGAAATCAAATCCCCCACCCCTGGGGCACATAAAAACACCTCCGATGCCAATGTCTGCCTTCTCAAGAAGATTTAAGTTTCGGAGCATTTACTGGGCAAAAAAATTCTCTCTCAACTCAAGGCACACAAGGTTTTGCGTGTTGATCTCAAATATTAGGGAAACATTGTCTTCATTAACAAAATGTTTATCCTCCAAATAGAATTCGGAGTTCAGATTTCCAACAAAGGTAGAAACTACATGAAACTGAAATGGAAGTGGCTCAGCAATGTTTCCTCGCACATACAAATCATCTAAAACCGGACAGCGACGGTATAAGTCCCTATAATGGCCATTCACACCTAACTTAATAACATCCATGTGAAGAATCCTAAGACTTGGAAAGATGACCTGTTGGTCAGGATGAGGATCAAGAGAAATACTGCCTTGTAATTTCAGCACCTCAAGTGCTGTGCTGGTGCAAAGGTTAGAAGCAAATCAAGAAAGTTATGCTCATTTATGTTGTCGACTCCTATATCTACTTCAACCACATTGTTTGTCCATCCCCATACCACCCAATCCCTCAAGGACTCCGCATCATAGCTTTGTAGGCAATAAAGGTAAAATCTTCGAATCACTAACAAATTCACTCTATCAAGAATATCACTGACGAATTCTTGAAAACTCCATTCTATAATGTCGGGTGAGAGATCTGGTTCAAGAAGATCACTATCATCGAATGCAAGTTGGTGGGACTCCACCTCAGTCCACAAGTCAATCCATTGTCTAGAAATTAAAGAAGTTCCACCAGCATTTTTAGTGGGTAAAAATGCTATTTTACGGCGAAGGATATCGTCTGGGAGACCACAAAAAAAATTCTAGGTGGCATAGTGTCAGTACTGAGTAGCTAATAGCTAATTGAAAATGTTTGTAAGCAGTTGATATCCTCTCTTTTAGCTATCTCTCTCTGCACATTCAAAGACTATATTAGCAACTGACAGTGTACTACTCGACACAGACATAGTTCTTATGTTCAAAGTGAAGATTAAAAGGTGGCTGATGAACTATAAAATTGAGACAAAGTTCCCATGAGACAAAACAGTAAACTCATTGGACAAAGCAATTCAAAGTATAAAAATTTAACTTGCAAAAGGGATAATTTTAGCTGGAAAAACAAAGAGTTTATATCTACCATGTCTGTGATTGGGAGAAACTTAACAGCATTTAAGCTAACAGTAATTTGTTATTTTAAGAAATTTGGGGGAAAAAAAAAGGTACACTGTGATTCAACCAGGAGAATCAATTGCTTGCTGCCTACAAATTTTTCATCTTGTTTACATTTAAATTAATAAAAAATAAAGAAAAAAAATAAATAAATAGCACATAGATCATCAGTGCACCTACACCTACGAGAGCTCTTCAGCTACAACAACCAAAACAAACTCGTGGTACCAAAAAATCTGATGATAACATATATTGCATGTGACTTGAAGCTCTACTCTTAGATGGATGATTAAAAGAATCTGAAAGTTCGATTCTTCGTGGGATAATTAAAAGAATCTGAAAGTTGCATAAACAATATGGATGAAGAAATTTTCAGCAAGTTCTTGTTTTTCGGTTATTAAAACATATTCTCAATAAGGCACGAATAATTTTCGGCGTTGCAGTAATTGGTCTAATGTTGTATAATCAATCAACTTGGCTTGGAACAGACACTGGGCACTACAGAATGGCAGTTCAATAAGGCTTGATGCAGGTCAAAAAAAGTTCAAATGCACAGAATTAAGCTAATTTATGTGTCGCCAAACTATATAACAGGAAAGAAAATAAAAATTCCCATATATCCAGAAAGAAAATGAACAAAAACAAGAACCCATTTCATGTAAACATGAACTTATCATCACAAGATCAACCGAAGATCTCATATGTAAAAGAATCTCCAAAAAACTAATTGAATTAAAAGATCCAGTCACATCATACACAAAATAAGAAACTGCAAGCAAAATTTACCATTCTTCACCCCGTTAATACGTTATTACAAATGAATTGATCGACACACTATTATGAAAAACCCCCCCAAATCTCCAAACCTAGCCAAATTATCAATCAATTACTATGTTCATGAGAATAAAGAATCAATGTATGATGTTTCTAGGACTAAATCAAGATCATAGACTCATTTCATGCAGATTTTTTTTTTTTCACTTTTAAAGTAAAATGGCAAGTTAAAGAAACAGAGAACTCACTTCGAGCAGAAGATTCCTCTATCTTCAAACGAAATTATCACAACAAATCCTTTGAAATTGCTCCGCGATCGACTCTCGTCTCTTTTTCCCGCGCTAAATCTCTTAAAACAGTTAGTTGCGTGGATGTGGACCGCAAAACGAGTTGATTCAATTTTTCTCTTCATTTATTTGTCTATATCATTACCCTTAAATGTCTTTTTTGCCCTTGTATCTGGTAAAGGTAATGCAAAGGCAGTATGCAACCAGTACGGAGCTAACGAAGAGGATTAAAATGTCTTTATGCTAATTTACACAATTAGTTGGATGTGCAAATACGTATAGCAGCTCTGACAAATTCGGTTAGCCACGTCAGCTTAATCGCAACGGCTTTTCAGCGGACTCGAACAGTCTCAGCTTTGTGCAAATACACCCCTGAAGAAGACTTTCCTTTATTTGCGAATCCAAGACAACATCATTTGAGTTGATTAATGTATTTAAGAATCAATGTCAGGATCGATCATGGTACTTCAGGAACATTGCTTCCCCATTTATTACTGTTTTTAGCTTATTTTGGGGCCAATAAAAGGAAACTACCAAAAACAAACTAAGAACAATGAATTTATATTTAACGGGAGAGCGGGGCGCCTCGCTTGTTAGGGAGTATAAATTTGTTGGGTTTTACGGAATGAGGGAAGATGGAGGAGACGGTGACTTCGGGCTCAGAGGATTGGGAAACCTTCTAAACCTGCGAAACAATGAGAAACGAGGTCAGAGGTGAAGCCGGGGGTGGTCGGCGACCACACTCCGACGCTCAAGTCAGAGTTGGGGTTATCTCAGGTTTTGAGAGCTTGCAAGCTCTCGGTAATGGAGGTTTTTCTGAGGTTGAAGAAACCTTAGTTCTTTTTTTGGTGTGAGTGTGAAAAACTTACTTGATCAAAATTAACATGAGTATTTATATGGTGCACCCCGGTCGCCGTGCCACCTGGCGCTATTTTATTGGCGTTCCTCCTTGTGAAATCAGGAATATTCTCCTTTTCGTACGTGTGGCGGCTTGGGCGTTCCGAAAAACATACTTGGGGAGCAAGTTCACGTGCGGGGTGTACCGGAGTGGTCCCGCGTACCTCTGCAAATCCGTTGTAAATTTGCAGGTGTGGCAGGGAAATGTGGGTGGTCCCAACTGTCATAGCAGCAACTTTTGGCTAATTTGTTGGCGTGTGATCTCCTCTTCATGACATGAGATTTCCTCAATGATTCTTTATTTCCTCGGCACGTATTATGCCGATCTTTTTGAGATTTAGGTCCCACCGATCCTTGGGTATTTTTACAAATGTTCTTCTGACCTTTATATCTTTACATGGTGTAGCCGAGGTACCCCTGAAGTACCTGGGGTACCCCTGAAGTGTCCGGGGTACCCCGAGTATCTCGGGTGCCCGGGATACCCAAGGTACCCGGATTAAACGAACTCCTTAAATGTCGACACGTGGCGCTTCATCATTGGCCTCTTGATTCCTTCCCAAACATCCCCCTAGTTTCTTTTTGGCGAATGTAATAGAGGCGAAAGAAACTCATTTATGTAGTTGAAACGACACGTGGTGATGTAAAATTTACCTTGGAGGGTAGTTGGACTGGAGGAGTACCCCATGCAATTCCCTTTTCTGGTGAAACTCTACATAATACTGGGCTAAAAATCCCTCCCCTTTTTTTTTTTTTTTATACCGTGGCGAGTGAACAGTTGCCTTTGTGTCCCTTCCCGCTTTTCTTGGGAAATGGCAGCCCTCTGACACATAGTTCAAAATTCAAAACTCGCTGACTTTGTATAGAAAAGTCACTTACTTTTTCCAGACTTAATTTAAAACTCTGCTCCATCTCACTTTCCCAGGTCACTTTGAAAATCCCCAAACTTCAAAAGCTAATTATTTTCTGCAACTTCTTATTCTATCTCTTCGTCTTTTCTCTAGTTTCATCAACATCACTTGCAGGTAAAATTTTTCTTCCTTTCGCGCGTCCATTCATTTTCCGTTGGCTTTATTTTTCTCTTCTCTCCTGCGGCTGACTTTTTCTTCTTTCTCTTTTCTTTCTTTCTTTTTCTTTCTCTTCGTCTCCCGCGGCTGACTTCTTCTTCTTTCTCTTTTCTTTCTCTCTTTTTCCTTTCTTCTTTCTTTTTATTTCTTCTTCCAGCTGGTTCCTTGGGCGGTTTACGTGAGCAGCTTAGTGGGCCATGGCGGATCTCGGCTGCGGCGTCCGCGACTCCGGCGGTTTTCCGCTCGCGGTATCTCCCTCTCCCTCCTTTTCTCTTTTCCTTTCCGTTTCTTCTTCTTCTCGGATGGTTCTCTCGGCAACGCGACCTTGACGTCAGATCTGGCTGCGGTGATCTCGGCATCGGATCAGTGGCGGCGTTGCGGCCTTCATTCTCCCAGCTTTCCGTTTCCTTTTTTTTTTTTTTTTTATACTTATGGTGATTCGATGGTCTCCGACTTTGGTGAACTTGAGGTATTGATTCTTTTATGCCTTTGGCGTATTCGAAATTATGGTATTGTGGAAGAAAATTTTGTTCTTCATTTTCATTCTCTCCTCTTTTTTTTTTTTGTTGTTGTGTTGTGGATGATTTTTGATTGGGTGGATGTTGGTGTTTGTTTTTTATGGACGGAGTTTGAGATTTGTTGAGCTTGTATGTTTTGACGCGGGGATTTTTATTTTTAGGCGAACGTGATGGGGAGAAAAATGAAGAGGAGGAAAGGTCTTAACGTGGTCAGGGAAATGGGGGAGCCGAGTGAGGAGGCTCCCCTTTCCGAGTCAGCCCCCCATATTTCCCTTAGTGATAACGATAGGTCCCCCCCAACTAGTCCCAAGTTACCTCGATCCAATCCTCGTAATAAACCCAAGACCAGAGGCAAACAACCAGCTAGGCCAGCCCACAGAAGAACTCGCTCAAAGAGTAGCAGACCCAAATCTCCTATCCCAGCCGGTATTCCCGAACCTCCCCTGGTCTCCCCCTTTGTCTCTATATCTCGCAAGCCTTATTCATTGGGGGGTAGGACAACCACTCCCAGAGATTTAGATAGAGTTAGAGCTAAGTACAACATACCTTTCTCTGTGCGCCTTAGGGTACCTCGCGAGGGTGAGCGTCCCGAGCAACCTCATTCTGGCGGTGTAGCCCTTCACATTGACCTCTTCGATTTAGGTCTCCGCTTTGCCCTCGACCATTTTCCGAAGAATGTTAGGCGAGATGCAAATTGCGCCCGGACAGTTATCTTTACCCCGTTGGAGATTGCTCACGGGCTTAGAGGTATTGTGGTTGAGGTATTTGGGGAGGATATCTCTTGCTCGAGTTGAGGGGTTTTATCGATTGAAGAAAGCCGGTAGGTTTATCCATGACTTACTTACTTAGAGGTCCATGGGCATTTGGTGAGGCGGATCCACTTATTGAAAAAGGGTTATAGATATATTGGTTTGTGGCGAGGAGGATGAGTGGGAGGAGTATACAAGTGAGCGAGGTTGTGCAAGTTGAACTTCTTGATGAAGGCAGTATGTGTCTCTTTCCTTCTCTTTCTCCTCCTTTATATATGTATATATATATATATATCGTCTATATGAATTTTCTTACTTACTTGGTGTTTACGGGGACGCTGTAGACATCACTTGGCAAGGATCATGCCACATGCATGAGGTGGGAGAAAAGTGAGTGGTGTCATGGAAGTTCCGGTCCACTGCGGGGTGAGGCGATGTTAGCACGACCCGATTGGCAAGGCAGCTTGATTGATGGGAGTTCTACATCCTCTTGAGGCGATACACGTATGGTACTTGGTGTTCTTTGGGGTACCCCTTTAGTTTCTGGGGTGCCACCATCTCTACATCTTTTCGTTTACCTTATAACTTACATTTCTTAGTATGTCTCTTACGCTGATGGTTCTTATGTCAGTTTTTAACACGCCTCTTTGTTTCTCCTTGCTTGGGCGGGCATGGATCGTGGGCAGGGACTTTGATGCCTTGGTAGTATGACGGCGGTTCCTCTGGTACCTTAGGTACCTCGTGAAGGGCTCGACCTCCGGTCGTTCCAAGCTTCGAGGAAGTTGCTGAATCCTCTTTTGGTAGTTCACGGGGTACCCAGTGCCAGCAAGTTTAGCTCATTGCTCACGGTCTCTGGGGACCCCGTGGAGGGCGAGCTCGATCCATTGGTGAACAAGAGGATATCCTATCTGAGTGATTGCTTTCTCCATTCCTCCGAGTGCATTTCTGTGGACATGGCTGCTGAGGCGGATAGGCTAGATTTGAATGAGCGCTACAGTCGAGCGCTTAAGGCTTGTCATGATGTGAGTATTTTTCATTCTTACCCTCTCTTATTTTTCCTTGTCTCCTCTCTTATTTTGTTGTTTCTGATCTTTCTTCTCCCTCTCTTTTTTGTTGTTGTTGTCGTAGGCTACCTTTTATCTCAGTCATAGTCTTCGCGACTTTAGAATTTTCATTTGCGCATGCAGTGGAGAAATTGAAGGGAGAGCTTAACCTCGGTCGCTCTCGAGAGAAGAATCTCGTAGGGGAGGTCGGCGCCTTAAAGGGGCGGTTGGAGGATCTGACTCGGAGAGGCGTCCGCTTTATCGAGGGCTTTGAAGAGGTCGGTAAACCACGGCGAGTTAGTGTCTCGTCAAGAGATGATGGATAAAGCCTTTCGCTTATCATCGGAGGTTTGGAGTGTAGATCCAGAACTCGTGGTACCCTGAATAGAGAAATGGGTGGACAAGTCGGCTATCCTGAAGGTGATTGAAGACAAGGGGGTACCCCAAGCTCCTCCAGCTCTGGGTCCTCGACGATCCTAAACCCGGTACCTCCTGAGACCTCCCTCCACTTTGTTCATAAAGGTGGTACTTTTCCAGCCGCGAGTGTTCCTGCTGATGCCCCAGTTGATGGGAATGACAGAGGGGATGTTTCTCCTTCTGCGTGATCCTCTGCGCTTTTTATCATTTAGGGTTCTTCTTAGATAGTTCAGTAGCCTTCTTTCTTCACTTTTGGAGCTTTTGATGTACTGGAATATTTGTTCTTGGAAAGGTTACCTCGGCGATCTTGTTACTGTTTACATTAAACTTTTTGTGTCAGACTTAATTTGGCGTGCTGTTGAATCTCTTATTTATAACTTGTGTAGACTAGTGGAGGTTCCCCGGGTACCTCCTGATATGTTCTTGGCGCTTGCGTGGTGGTCTTCGTAGATTTGCTCGCTGTTCATCTTGGTGAAGTTTATGGCGTATCCCAAATAATTTAACAATCCGAGCATCAACATAATATAAAATGAAATTCATAATTGGCGAAACTAAGATGTAAATGGAGATTATGGCGCATCTTCTAATAGATTTGTCGTGGTTCGTTTTCCCAGTACCCTCATTATTTTCGGGGACATGGCCCCCTCTCTGGCATTGGTCAAAAACATGCTTGTTTTGGCCATACCTGTCGATGTTAATGAGATAATAAAGGTGCATGCTTGCCTACCTCATTTCTTTTAGGCATTCAACTCTTGTGATTGCCGTTTTGTTTGATTATTCTTTACTAAGCTAAGTAAAAGAATGGAGGCGTGGGCGTGTGCATACTTTAACGGATCCTCATGTCGCTAGGGTATGCTGGTTTACCTCGCCCTCGGGCCTTCTCTGACCCTCCCTTTTTAAAGTTGCTGTAATTTATCCTCGGTTCTGAGCTCAGACCGAATAGAGGTGTGGGCGTGTGCATACGCCGCGGACCTCGTGGCCCAGGGTATGCTGGTTTACCTCGCCCTCGGGCCTTCTCTGACCCTCCCTCTTTAAGTTTATTGTATTCTTGCAATGGAGTAATTATAGTTGAGAGGCGTATTCAAGACGTGGCGCAATAAGATGGAGTCACATCAATGGCGAAGCTTTAACCACAATCACTTTAGGTAATAGAAAAGGAGGACATTACATAACACTGACTCGTTGTCCCAATGAGAATAGGAAACTACGTAAATATCCTCTATCTAGGACTTAGGGAATTAAAAATTTCACTTGCGCATGTAGGGTGCCAGAAGTAAAAGATATATAGAACGAACGGTAGGGTTTGAAGCACTATCCTCATGTTAGTAGTACTTCCTTAGCATTGCAGCATTCCAGGGATGCTTGACGATTGTTCCGTCCATGTGGAGTAGCCTGTAGGCCCCAGATCATACCGGTTTGTCTATGCGATACGGGCCTTCCCAATTTGCTCCAAGCAGGCCTCAGAAGGTGCAGGTGTTACGAGTTACCCTTCGCAGGACTAAATCTCATTTCTTGAATGATCTAGGGCGTACTCTCTTGTCATACAAATCTGAAATACGGTGCTGATATATCGCAACCCTTAATTCTGCTTTGGCTCTTTTTTCTTCAACAAGATCAAGGCTAGATGCAATCAAAGAAGTATTCTCGGCCGTGAAATCTGGCAGTTCTTTGAGAGGTATCCCGATTTCTGCTTTGGGATGACCGCGTCGATTCGAATGCCATAGAAAGCGGAGTTTCTCGGTTGAAGTATTTTGAGTTGTCCGATAAGCCCGAGAGAACAGGGTAGCTCATCTGCCATCCCTTCGCTTTCCTCAGCCTTTCTTGAGGATACTCTTGATGATTTTGTTGGTTTTTGACTGTCCATTAGATTGCGGATGGTGGAGAAGCAAATCGATTGGCTATCTGTCTGACAGAAACTATGAAATTTTCGTTGTCGAATTGCTTTCCGTTATCGTAACAATAGCATTAGGGATACCGTGTATCTGCAAATAAGGTTCCTCCACTGAAATCATGGTTTTCTCTGTGATGCTTGCAGCTCCGCTTACCCATTTTGTAAAATAGTCAGCAAGCTGCGTACTTAGCTTGTCCTCTCGGTTGGCAATGGACCAATGAGATCTATGCCCGGGGCCAAATGGCTACGGAGAGGATATAACAGTTAACTTTTCGGGTGGAAGGTGGGGTACCTTGGCAAACCTTTGGCACTTGTCACAATTCTTGACCATGCTTTTAGCATCGTCCCGCATCGTAGGCCAATAAAACCCTTGACGAAGAGCCTTTTGTGCCAATGATTGCGCCCCATAATGGTTGCCGCAAATTCCCTCGTGTATCTCTCTCTCATGACATATTCGGCCTGCTCATCCCTTAAGCATTTTAGGTAAGGGAGAGTGAACCCTCTTAAGGCGCCCTCAATAAGACAATATCGTGCAACCTTATACTTGACCTTCAAAGCACTTTTGTGGGCGGATCCCCATTCTGGAGGTACCCTATGATCGGTTCCATCCATGGTACCCTAGCAGTTATCGACCTTACTTCTCCGAACTCAGGTAGATTATTGCTGGGTGTGGGTATATACTCGGTAGTAATGGGACCGGCCAACTGAGTTGCGCCAAAGGAAGCCATTTTGGCGAGATTGTCAGCTTCACCATTTTTTGTGCGCAGTACCCTTTCTACCTTAACCTCGGCAAATTGGGACATTAACTCCCTAGTTCTCCTGAGGTACCCGCCGTATTTTCTTGCTTTGATATTCGAGGGGTGATCGTGACCACCAATTGAGAGTCACTTCTGATGTGGACCCTCTTTGCACCCAAGACTTTTGACATCCTTAGCCCCGCTATTATAGCCTCATATTCGGCCTCATTGTTTGAGGCCTTAAATCTGAATTGCAGGGCATAACATAGCTTCACTTTGTCCGGATCAAGGATTATGACTCCCGCACCACTTCCGTGCGAGTTGGAGGAACCATCCACGTAAATTTCCCAAACATGCTCCTCTTTGGTAACTGGTGTGGTTTTCCTGGGGTACCCCAGAGCCTCCACATCCCCGGAGTCATTGGCGAATTCTGCAATAAAATCGGTAATGGCTTGGGCTTTAATAGCTGAGCGTGGCTTAAAGATGATATCGAACTCACTCAATTCGAGAGACCAACGAAGGAGTCTTCCGGACATGTCTAGCTTTTGGAGGATTTATCGAAGGGAAAGGTTTGTAACCATGGCAATGGTGTGAGCCTGAAAATATGGCTGGAGCTTCCTTGCGGAGATTACTAAAGCCAAAGCTAACTTTTCAGTGGCGGGGTACCTCTTCTCTGCATCGACCAATGCCCTACTACTGTAATATATAGGTCGTTGTACCCGATCTTCATCCTCTGAGCAAAGCAGGCGGTGGCGTGTTAGAGGCGGCGGTACAAAGCACCTCTCGGGGTTTAGGTATAGCGAGCAATGGCGGTGCTTGAGGTACTCCTTTCACGAAAAGCCTCTTCGCATTCGACAGTCCATTGGAGCTTCTTCCCCGCTTTCAAAGCTTGAAAAAATGGTTTGCACCGGTCGGTGGCCTTGGAGATAGAACGATTCAAGGCGGCTATCCGACCAGCTAAGCTTTGGACCTCCTTGATAGTACCCGGTGGTTTCATTTCAAGAACCGCTTGAATTTTATTGGGGTTGGCCTCGATTCCTCGCTGTTGTACCATGAATCCGAGGAATTTACCCGAGGTTACCCCGAATGCACATTTTTCAGGATTGAGGTGCATCTGATGCTTTCTCAAAACATCAAAGGTGTTTCTGAGGTGCCCCGTGTGATCACTAGCATACACCGACTTTGTTATCATGTCGTCAATATACACTTCCATAGTACGCATAATCTTTTGCTTAAAGATCTTGTTCATGACGCTAATAGGTGGTAGCGTTCTTGACCCAAAGGGCATCACCTTATGTAGCCCACGATTGGTGATGAAGGCGTTTGTCTTGATCGGGCTCGTACATGAGTTGGTTGTACTTTGAGAAAGCGTCCATGGCCCAGGCACCTCATGTCCTGGTAGCATCCACGGTGGTCTGCAGGAAGCGGAAACTATCCTTAGCGGGACTTATTCAAATCAGTGAAATCAGCGCACATCGCCACCGTTGGACTTTTGACTAAGGCGACATTTGATACCCGGTCGGGTACACCGCCTCCTAATGAACCCAGATTCTTAATAATCGGTCCACTTACTATGGCGTCATAGCGTCCTTGGTTGAAAGCTCGGCGTTTTTGCTTGATAGGCCTATGATATGGATCGACATTAAGCTTGTGACAGGCGATAGAAGGCAGGATACCCGGCATATCTGAGTGAGACCATGCGAACAAATTAAGGTTTTCCTTTAACAGGTCAATAAGTGGCTCCCGGTGTTGGGTAGGGAGGTTGGAGCCGACTAGGTTGGTCGGGTCGTTGTTGCAGATTGAGATGGACATAAGCTCCTCTACTGGTACTCCTCGCTTTTCGTCTTTCGACATCCGGGGATCGATACCCCAGCTTCTTAATTCTTATTGATGTGGGACTTTGGGGTAACTGTGGTACCCCAGGAGCTACTATGTCCACCTCCATTAGCCCAGTTTCTGGTTGCCGTTGGACGTCTACGGACCGTTGAGCTTTTTTACGTGCAACTCTACAGTGTCTAGCCAATGCACTTGGGCCAGGCGATAAGCGGACTAGTCTTGATGGGGTACCGCCGAGGACACATTAGTGGCGATTTGATAACTCACTTTTAAGGCTACAGAATAGCACCCTCGAGCCGATTGTTGATCTCCTTTGATGGTGACAATTTCCCCGGAGCTTGAAATCTTCATGGCGAGGTAATGCATGGAGATTGCCGCTTTAGCCGTCGTTAAGAACGGTCTCCCCAAGATAATATTATAGGCACCAGGGTGATCAACAATAAGGAAGTCGATCATATGGACAACCCGATGGGGCACCTTGCCGATTGTAACAGGTAAGGTGATGATACCCTTGGGGATAACCGTGTCTCCTGCGAAACCGATGAGTGGAGTGTCACATGGGGTGATTCTTGGCGATTCAATAAGGAGCTGATCTAGGGTGCTTTTGAAGATGATGTCAGCAGGCTATGGGTGTTCCACGAAGTCCTTGCCACATTTCCTGTGGCGACTTTTAGTGTTATCACTAAAGCATCATCGTGGGTGTATGAGACACCTTCCGTATCCTTTTCTGTGAAAAGAGTAGGAATGGGATGGTCGGGTACTTGGGGTACCCTAAACTGATTTTGACAAGCGAAGTTGACTTCCTTTCGGGATGATCAGGGCGGCGACTTCGTAATGCTTGATGGCCCGCCTAGAGTTTCCCGCGAGGGTAGGGCCTCCTGCTATCATTCAAACATAAACCCCCTTTTTAGACACTGGGGTACCTCAGCCTCGGGATTAGGGTTAGCCACATGTTTACCCTTATCTTGCTCCGAGAGCTTCCTCGCCTCATGCATATCAGCAACAAACTCTTGAAGGTACCTGCTCAGGATCAAAGACTCAATCTCTTCTCTTAAGTGAAAGCACTCAGCGGTGCTATGGCCGAAATCTTCATGGAACTCGTAATATTTCAGACTACGCTTCATATTGGGGTATTTCCGAATTGGCTTAGGTGGACGGAGTATCCCCATGTCTCTTATATGGTAGAAAATCTGTTCTGAAGATTGATTTAATGGGTGAAAAGAGTCATATCGGGGTTTTTGTGGCGCTCTTCGTTGTACTGGAGGTGGTGGTCTAACATCTTTGAGGTGCAGGGTACTTGGAATATTCAACCCTTTCGCCATGAGATTAGGCGGGTGGGCTGTGCAGGGGTGCGGGAGGGTGCTGAGGCGTCTCGATTTTCTTGATTTCTCCTTGCCTTTTGCGACATCCCTCTATCTTCTTCCTTGGTAACACTTCTCGTCCATTTTATCTGTTGGAGGCTCGAGCAGGCTTCCCGTATGAAAGAGGCGATGCTTACAACGACCTTGCTGACTTTCCCAGCGCAAATTCTTTTCAAAATGGGTGAGAGTATCTTTGGTGACCAAATGTGCCGTCTTAACACCTCTTGGTGGAGCGGGTTACATCTCGGCTAATGGCTCGATTCCCTTGCTTGATGAAAGCAAGTTTGGAGATCTTATCTCTTGGGAGGAAGCATAACAAACTCATGAACAAAATCTTTTAGGAGTTGGTCTAAAGAGGATACATTACACCTTGATCGAAACCATGACTTGGCGGTCGGTGAGGGTATCTGGGAACATCCGGCATGCTTACGTCGCCCATCCTGTCGGTCGGTCGCGATATAACTTTCGGCATGCTCCGGGATCGAGATACCCGGTATTCTTGCATTTGAGCATGGTGAACCCTTTCGGAGAACATGATTCGAATATCCATGGTGAATGGCGAGTTATACGTTACTGGTGCTAGGGCATTGGTGGGGTTTTGTCTTTCAGAAAGGAGCTTCACTTGAGCTTCGAGGTATTCCATTTTTTCCATGAACTCTCGGGGTACCCCAGGTGCACCTGAGGATGCCGCAGTTGTTTGGGAAGCTCTTTTGGCGTTCAACTTGTATCGAAGGTCTTCTTGTGCCTTTTGTTTGCGTTTGGTACCTTGGCTACTACGAGAATAGTAAGAAGCGGTGGAGTGTTCTTCTCGAGAGCCGCCGATTTGAAATTTTGCACGGGTGCCCGCTGGTCCGTGTTTTGGTCTACTCCCCTCCGGTATTTCAGATCTTGGTACGATTTGCTTATCACCTCGTGGAGGCGGGATATCTTGAGTCACCGGGGAAGTGGCTGCTTCGGGTACCCGAGATCCTACAGCCCTGAGAATCGCATGAGCTAGATCTTCGAAGTGTTTATGAGTAACGGGCTCTTCATCGGAGTGAATTCCGGTTGATTGTATGATTTGCCTTTGTCTGGGCAGGCGCCCTCGCTTGAGTCACCCGTCTCATCATCATAATGGTCCCCAATCCGCCATGACACAGCTGCATTGTCAGCGGGTACCTCGGGTGCCATTTTTGAGCAAGCACTGGTACCAAAAAGCTCAGCACCGTGTGGGGGCTTTTTGTGCGATCCCGGCAGACGGCGCCAATTGTTTTTAGCTTATTTTAGAGCCAATAAAAGGAAACTACCAAAAACAAACTAAGAACAATGAATTTATATTTAACTGAAGAGCGGGGCGCCTCGCTTGTTCGGGGAGTATGGGCTGACTGGGTTTTTACGGAATGAGGGAAGATGGAGGAGACGGTGACTTCGGGCTCAGAGGGCTGGGAAACCTTCTAAACCTGCGAAACAATGAGAAACGAGGTCAGAGGTGGAGCCGGGGGTGGCCGGCGACCACACTCCGACGCTCAAGTCAGAGTTGGGGTTATCTCAGGTTTTGAGAACTTGCAAGCTCTCGGTAATGGAGGTTTTTCTGAGGTTTAAGAAACCTTAGTTCTTTTTTTGGTGTGAGTGTGAAAAACTTACTTGATCAAAATTAACCTGAGTATTTATATGGTGTACCCCGGTCGCCGTGCCACCTGGCGCTATTTTATTGGCGTTCCTCCTTGTGAAATCAGGAATATTCTCCTTTTCGTACGTGTGGCGACTTGGGCGTTCCGAAAAACATACTTGGGGAGCAAGTTCACGTGCGGGGTGTACCGGAGTGGTCCCGCGTACCTCTGCAAATCCGTTGTAAATTTGCAGGTGTGGCAGGGAAATGTGGGTGGTCCCAACTGTCATAGCAGTAATTTTTGGCTGATTTGTTGGCGTGACAGCGGCGGTCTCCTCTTTCGCAGCACGAGATTTCATCAATGATTCTTTATTTCCTCGGCACGTATTATGCCGATTTTTTTGAGATTTAGGTCCCACCGATCCTTGGGTATTTTTACAAATGTTCTTCTGACCTTTATATCTTTACATGGTGTAGCCGAGGTACCCCTGAAGTACCTGGGTACAAGTGCTTGCCAAGTAAATCAGGGTATCTCGGTATCTCGGGCACCGGATAACTCCGAAAACTTAAATGTCTTTCCATTGGCCTCTTGATTCCTTCCCAAACAATTACATTTTATGATTTGTATGAATACTTTCATCATTAGTTGAGATATACATATACATACTAAAAAGTGAATAGAAGATAGCAAATGTATGATGTATATAGCATTAACTTCTATATGATTGAAATCACCAAACTACTTGGTATTTCTGAGCTGTGGCCACCATAACTTCTCTTGTCAAATTGTGAACTGCTATATCCTTAATCCAAGCACTATTCATTCTATCCACAATCACTCCAGCATCAAATGAGCATTAAAAAATATATATATATATATATATATATATATATATATATATATATATATATATATATTATAAATTGAAATTTTAATGAGGTTTAATGAGAAAATGAATGTAAAGAGAAATTATAATCCAACCACTATTAATTCTATCCACAATCACTCCGGTATCAAATGAACATAAAAAAAATTATAAATTGAAATTTTAATGAGGTTTAATGAGAAAATGAGTGTAAAGAGAAATTTCAAGGATTCATGGCTACACCGTACCCATTCAAAGGGAGGATTGATGATTAAATTAATTGTCAACACCAATACTAAAGTCATAAGCTGCTTGTACAAACAGAAGATGTGGCATAACTCTATTGGTTGGATGAAAATTTCGAGTGATTTATTTTATTATTTTGTAATCTTATGTATTCAACTAAAACTATAGACCTACATTAGTTTACACAAAATAATTTATACAAACAATTTCTGGTGGTAGTATTATTTAATTATTAATTTATTCAAATCCATCGGTCGATAAGCTAGCATATATAACTTTTCTATACTAAATAAAACTTAAAATCTTCCTAAGACATGATTCCTGAACAAATGTGATGAAGGCTATGAACGTAAAATAAGGATACTAGAAGTAGAATTCTAACATAAAATAAAATACGCAAAACTCGTATCCATAAGAATTAGTATAATTAATTATACAAACTACATTTTGTGTATAGCGTTAAAGCAAGCAGGATGAAAATTAAACAAGGAAACAGGAAAGGCAGCGGCACTGAAGAAGGTTAGTGTTTGAGAATAAATAACAACCAGACCAGCCATGTTGGACAATAACCTCTTCTGTTCGCACACGAGGAGCGTTACACCACCCAGGAGCAGAAGCCTTTGCTCACTGACAACAAGCAGAAATCCTTGCTTGCAACCAAAAAGGTTTTCTTATTGGAAATGCCGATAGGAGCAAGAATTCCCTACTCAATTCCAAAAACATCCCTTGCTGGAGCTGAGGCTGGCTGATTCGACCAACGATAGTCAACAGAGAGTGCATCACTCCTTGAAGATCTAGGCACGAGGCCCACTCGTCCGCCACTGCCACCCTCCGGAAATCTAGGCATAAGACTTACTCAACCACAACAATAACGATTCACGTACTCACGATGCATGTTGAGCGAGGAGTGGAAAATAGGGGTGATAGGAGCCGAATTCGAATGAAGGCTATAAAAAAAGGAATCAAAGAAGGTAAAGAGGAATCAAAGAAGGTAAAGGGGTTGGACAAAAGAAAACACTAAAACTCTGAACGGAAAAAAAGGTTTCTAGGATAATTCATAGGGGAATACATAAATCTGCCTTTGACCATTCTTTTGGTTGAGTGAGAGCCACATGATTAGTGGCTAGAGTTTCCTAAAATAACCTAGATCGCTGACTTGAGCATCAGAGAGTTTACACCGGGAAGCCTTTCGGCACACTCTGACTAGTGTTTATGTGCACAGGATTCCCAGGGAGGAGAGAGACGAGCTTCCTGTTCTAGTGTAGTGGAAGGAAATAACGAGAGGGGACGACAAAGCGATTACGAACATGATCGTTGAGGAGAGATTCTTGTCGTTAACGAGCAGACGAAATCTCGCATCAACAGTTAGAGTGAATGAGAATTCGAATAGAATAAGCTCTCTCCATGATTCAATTCTTCATGTGATTCTGTCCTTCCTTCCCTCAGAATATGCAGTGAAAACTAGCCTTCTGTCAAAACGGTGGCAAAAGTTATGGATTTCTCTGCTTTATCTTCACTTTTCAAGCCTACTATAGCCATGCCCATATTGATGATGAACCTTGGTTTATTAATTTTTACGGATAAGTGTATGCACTTTCATGATCATGGCAAATCAGGTATAATCAAACTTAGGCTCTATCAATCTCATATTGCTTCATGGATTAATGCTGCTGTAATCGCTGGGGTCTAGAATCGGCAACTCTAAACTCGATTGATGGGGGTTTGATTACCCTCTTGTTTATTTAACTGTAATTCCTTGGTGTCACTGATACTAAGTGATTATAATAAATCCAAATACACATATGATACATGCATTAATTGAATGTATTACTTCTGATATATTTTAGAATTTCTTGTAAAACTGAATGCTTGTTGTTGAATCCAGCTCATCAACCCTGTTTGTTTCCCAAGGTTAAAGAAAATGCATCTAGAACATGTTACGTTCGCCAACAACTTTACTAGTTGTCTCCTCAAAAGCCCAAGCCTTCAAGAATTAATCTTAATATATTGTTCACTTGACCATGATTCTTCTCAAAGTTCTCATCAAGATGGTACTTTTGTTAATTTAAATAAAGATGTTATTCGCTGACAATTTCCTAGAGGCAAAAAATGCAAGGAAAATCAGAGAATCAGTGGTTTATTTCTATGAAATTTCATCAAAAGGCTTTCTAGTCAAGCATATAGAGTTATGGGTACTTTTTTTCTTTACCTTTTTTATTTTCTCTGTTGTATTAGATAAATAACTTAATTTGTTTAATACATGCATGTTTGGGAATGTTTGAAAACTAAAGCTTGAAGCTGTAAAATATGTTTGGGAGCTAAGAAAATGAAATAACATTCTGGAAAATTTTCCTTTTATTTCTTTTCACGATATAACAAGAAGTAAATCTACATCAGTATTTATACTTAGCTTAACACACAATAAACTGAATTCAGTAAACTAAAAATATCAAGAAACAGAATGAGAAATGTGTTTAACAGACTTGCTGAGCTGGCACAGCTTCTTAACAAACTTTGCTGACTTGGCTCTAGTCCACACGTGCTGAATGTGCCACACCTTTGACTGCATTGTGAGCTTCCTTAACAGCCCTCCCTCAAACTCAAGGGGCATTGATGCACATTGAGTTTGACTCTGAAATAATTGAAATGAGTGAATGTAAGAGGCTTAGTCAAGATGTCGGCAATCTGCTCTTCACTGGGAATATATCTGATTTCCAGCTCTTTAGCTATCACTTTGTCTCTAATGAAGTGCATGGCTAATTCAATATGCTTTGTTCTTGAATGATAAACAGGGTTTTTAGCTAATTTTATTGCACTGACATTATCACACTAGATTGTGGGAAGTAAGACACATTCAATACTGAGTTCACCAAATAATGACTGAATCCATGAAATTTCTGCACTTGCAGAAGCAAGAGCTCTATACTCATGACACTCTCTTGACTGTTAACATGAAGATATCAAGTTATTTCCCAGATAGATATAATAAGCACCTATTGATTTCCTGTCATTAATATCACATACCCAATCTGCATCAGTGTAGCATGTGAGTTTCATTTCTCCCCCTGTTGAGAACTTCAATCCGTAATCTTCAGTCTCCTTTAGATATCTAAGAACTGTTTAGCAGGCAATGATATGTTGAAGTGTAGGAGCCGACACATACTAACTTAGCTTGTGTACTAAATAATCTATTTCTGGTCTTGTTAGCACTAAATAATGCAGACCTCTAGCTAGGCTTCTGTAATTTGTAAGATCTTCAACATATTGGCCTAAATACCCCTTAGCCTCCTTTTGAAGTTTTATTCCTATCACCATTGAAGTGTTACACCCTTTACATTCCAGCATATCAGCTTTGTTTAGCAAGTTCCTGATATATTTTCTCTAAGAAAGATAGATATTATTTTCAGCATAGGAAACTTCTATACCAATGAAGTATGACAGTTCCCCCAAGTCCTTCAGAGCAAATACTTTGCTAAAATCTGAGATAAATTGTTCCAATTCATCACTATTAGGACCTGTGATTAATATGTCATCAACGTATATCAGAATCAAAACCATTGGAGTTTACTTTCCTTTCCAGAACAAGGATGTATCAGCCTTTAAATTTCTGAATCCCCATTTGGTAACCAGACAGTATTTCAGCTTGTCATACCAAGCTCTTGGAGCTTGTTTTAAGCCATATAAGGCCTTCTTTAGCTTGCACACATAGTTAGACTTCTGCAGATTAACAAATCCTTCAGGTTGACACATATAAACATCTTCAGTTAGCTCTCCATTTAAGAAGGCATTATTCACATCTACTTGTCTGATTATCCATTTATGCATTGCAGCTAAACTCAACACAATTCTCACTGTAGAAGATTTTACAACAGGGCCGAATGTTTCAAAATAATCAACACCTTCTGTTTGTTGAAAGCCTTTTGCAACTAATCGAGCCTTATACTTTGCTATGCTTTCATCACTATTCTGTTTGACTCTGAACACCTATTTGTTGCCCACAATCTTGTGCTCAGCTCAAGGTGGAACTAATGTCCAAGTTTTATTTCCAATTAAGGCCTCATGCTCATCTCTCATGATTTGATACCAGTTCTTATATTAAGAGCTTCTTGAACTGTGTCAGATTGTTTATTGATCAAAGTTGCTATATATAATTTTGGTTTGAAGATCCAGATTTGGATCTGGTAATCATTTTGTGAGAAGGTTTTTGGGTTAGGCTTGTGTTTGAAACATGAAAGGTATGTTGATGTGGTGATTGTTGAATGTTTAATTGTGACTCAGATTGTAGCTGAATTGATTCTGGACTCTGAGAAGATATATAGGGTGGTAATGACTCTGTCAATGAGTGATTAGGTAACTCATGTTGGTGTAAAACATCTATATGTAAAGATAATGAGGATACCTGTTCATTTCTTGCTGAGTCTGCTGAGAAATTTTCTTCAAGACTGCTATTAGGAATAGAAAGTGTTGACAAATGAAATATTTATTGCTGGGAAAAGGATGAAACTGGAATTTCAGATGTGGAGATGTTTTCAGAAAAAGAGAATGTATTGTTTGTTGAGTAAGGAAAAATAGTTTCATAAAAAACATGTCTGAGTATATGCACCTGACCTGAGCTTGTCAAACATTTGTAACCTTTATGAGATGGACTGTAGCCAATAAAGATACATTTGCTTTTATGAAAATCAAACTTGTGTTTGTTAAAGTCTCTCAAATATGGATAACAGAGGCAACCAAAGCATTTTAAGAAACTGTAATCTGGTTTGTGTTTAAATAGCTTTTCATAAGGAGACATAAGCTTTAGTACAGGGGTAGGTAATCTATTGATGTGATAAATTGCCGTGTGTACAACATCCCACTAGAACTTAAAGGGCAGATCAGTTTGAGCTAATAATGTCAAACCCAGCTCTATTATATGTCTATGTTTCCTTTCAACTAAAACATTTTAATGGTGAGTGTATGGACATGAATGCCGAAATATGATCCCATTTTGATTTAAGAAATTAGTGAACACTCTATATTCTCTCCCACCCCCCCTTCAATCAGATTGCAGCATCTTGATTGTTTTGTTGAATTGGTTCTCTACTTTAAGTTTAAAAAGTTTAAAAACTTCAAAGGCATCTGATTTAAGTTTGAGAGGGTAAATCCAAGTATATCTACTATAATTGTCAACAAAATTCATATAATATTTGTACCTATTTCTAGAGACAGTAGGTGAAGGTCCCCAAATATTAGTGTATATCAGTTCCAACACTTATGTACTCTTGGTTTCAGTTATGGGAAAATGTTGTTTATGGATCTTTCCTAATTGGCAGGCATCATAGATAGAATGAGCAGAAGAAGAAAGAATTTTAGGAGAGACTTTAAGTTGCTTACAAGACTTAAGCAAATGCATTAATATTATTGAGTTTGGATGACTAAACTTTCTATGCAGTAAGGTCAGCTCATCAGGGTTTTGATTACAATTATTTGAAAATGAGTTATTACAAGTTGTAGCAAAAGCACTGTAATTTAGATGAACAAAAGACACATTTGAAACTGACAACATAGAAATTGGCTTATTCAATTGAGATTGTGATAGATGAGATACATGTGATGAAAACAGAGGCTTAGGTTTCAAAAGCAGCTTGAAGAGACTTTTCTCAGCAAGGCCCTGCAGAAGAACTTGTCCCTTCATGTCCTATATAAAACAAATATTTCCACATAATTCAACAGAGAGGATTATCAGAGGTGAGTCTAGAAATGCTTAACAAGTTCTTAGTAATTGAAGGAACAAACAACATATTTTTAAGTGTTGTAATAGGATGTAAGGAATAACAATTTGAAGCTCTAAAGGATAGAAAAGCATCACCAACTGAGAGATAGATAAGCATTTACCATTACCAATGATGAGTTGATCAGTACCTTTATATTCCTCTCTGAGCTGCAGATTTTCTATATTGTTTGTTAAATGATGAGTGGCTCCACTGTCTAAATACCAACCATCATCAGCAGCTCCAGCTCCTTCAAAGTTTGCCATATATGCAGCACCAGAATTATATGCATCCATGCCTGAGTAAAGATGAGCTCCAGAGATATGATGGAAATTTGATGGCATGTAGCTAAAACAGTCATAGTCTTTATAGCTTGGATATGGTATAGAACTATCAAAGTTGGAAAAATAGGCAGATCTTGGTCCTTTTCCTTTACTAAAATTCCTTGAAGAAAGAATATAATCTTTCACAAATCTGTGCCAGCATATATCAGTTGTATGGCCAACTTTAAAACAAATTTGACAGGAAGTTTCTTCTGTATTGTTAGCAGATACTTGTGATCCATTCATTCCAGCAAATCCATTTCTAGTGAATGGAGATAAATTCCTTGGTGATTGTGAAGGAAAAGAATGAATATTATTTTGACCAAGAAATTGTCCTTTGCCATTTCCACTCTTGAAGTTACTATTAATCATTCTCTGCTGACTGAAATTTCCTCTTCCAAAACCATGATTTCTAGTACCAATATTGCTAAAATTTCCACCAATATATCCTCCCCTTCTAAAATTACCTCTGGACTGACCATGGAAAGCTCTAGGATAATATGCATTAGCATAAGCATATTTTGCATTAAACATACTTTTATCATCCTGTTCTTGTTCTAGTTTGGTTTTATGTGTTAGGAGTAAAGCATAAACATCATCAAACTCCATTTTAGAACCAGTTATGAAGATTGCTATATCACGATAACCTGATCCTAGTCCATTCAATATTGTCAACAACAGATTTTTTTTAGTTATAGGACTACCAGCACTAGCAAGTTTATCAGCTATAGATTTGATCTTAATACAATAATCTTCAATATTTGATGACTCTTTCTTTTGTGTATTCAACTCATATCTAAGTTGAAGTACTCTAGCCTCGGATTGTACTCCAAATTTTCTTTCTAAGGTTCTCCATATATCAAAAGAGCTCATACAATTAATAACAAAGCTAAGAGTACCTTCATTAATTGACGATAACAACCAACTAAGCAAGGTTTGATCCTATGATCTCCAGTTTTGATACTCAGGATTATCAATTTCTTGAGTAGATCCATCAGCTTTAGCTAGCAGTAACCTTTCTTCAGGTGCTGATTTAGTTCCATCTATGAAGCCTTCCAATCGATTTCCTCTGATCGATGCTAGAACTTGTGAACGCCACAACAGATAATTTGAGCGATCTAATTTGATTGGAGTATTGAATGAAAAATTGATATGATTTGCGTTAGCTGCTATTATATTTCTGGAATTTATTTACTGATTATTAGAGCTTGCTCTGTTTGGCTCTGATACCATGCTTGAAAACTAAAACTCGAAGCTGTAAAATGTGTTTGGGAGCTAAGAAAATGAAATGAACATTCTGGAAAATTTTTCTTTTATTTCTTTTCATGATATAACAAAGTAAATCACTCACCCCCAAAACTTTATTCAATAAATGCAAAATGAACACAAATTTAAAAGATGTCGTTGATTCACACGCACCTTTAGCCTCTCCACGTATGTTATTATTAGGCCCACACTCTACCAACTTCCTAAGAACTTTACAAACAATACTAAACAAATCAAGCAACCTACTGATAGAACGGAAATGAGAGCTCCACCGAGTAGCTCCAGGTCGTTGCAAGGTATGAATTTGATTGGCCCCTGTACCAGTTTGAACTTCTCCTAAAGCTATCAAATTTATTATTTCTGCTTCCCAAACAGATTTTAACTCAGAAAACCGTTTAGCAGATGAAGTCATAACATTTACAATTGAACCCAATGTTGAAAAGAAAAGTCATACATTTGGCACAACATTAGATGCTGCAACTAAAGTAAATTGTAGTTGATGTGCAAAACAGTGTATATAATATGCATATGGGCAGTCTTTCAAAAATAATGCTTGTAATCCATTCCATGCACCCCGCATATTACTAGCATCATCATTCCCTTGCCCTCGGATATTTTCAACCAAAAGATCATATCGTGCAAAAACATTACATATTTCTTTTTTCAATGTTACTGCTGTAGTTTCCATGACATTGACAACTTCAAAAAAACGTTCTCGAATATACCCGTCGCGATCAGCATACCTTAAAATAATAGCCATTTGCTATTTATCATATTCATCAAGTGCTTCATCTACTAAAATACAAAACTTACCATCTCCAAGTTTCTTGCGTATCTTGTTTCGCACTTTGTTTGCAAGAATATTTAAAAGCTCTTTTTGAAAGTCAGACAATGTATACTTAGCATATGATGGAGCATTTTCCAAGACAACTTGAGCAATTTCTTTACTACACTCCGCTGAATGCTTTATCAACTCTATGAAATTTCTCCGATTTTTTGAATTAACTGATTCATCACGACCTCTACAAGCACATGCTTGCTTTGCTAACCATTTAACACCAATAATTGAGGTCTTCAATCGCAGCCTATTCTCCAAAATTTGTTGCGAAGTTTGGGCATTAATTAATCTATCAATGTGTTAAATTGGGTTCCTCAAACAACCCCAACTCTGCATATTCTTATTATGATGAGAATATGGACCCCCTTCATGCTGTAAAAAAGGACATTTTTTTTCCATTGTTGACTCTCTTCCAACTAGAAAACCCTTCAATAACAAATTTTGGGTTGTTTGATGGACTGTCATAAAAAAGAAAGTATGGAAAACAAAATGCACTATCTTTTACCTCAGAGTACTCAAGCCATGGAAATTTTTTAAACCAATGATACTGAAACCTACGTTCTTGCATGCCATTATTAGTTAGTGGATAATCTCGTAGTTTAGGTTGATAAGGTCCCATTTTAATGTACTCCCTTCGAATATTATCATGTTGATTTACTGAATATGTCCCTATTTGATGACGTAATCCAGGTCATGCCCCAGAAAAGTATTTCTAGTTTCTTCAACTTCAACCCTTTGAAACTTGGAAGTATGTTGCTCACTGGAATCTTGAGCAGTAACTTGACATGTAGATAAAGACTTGGTGGATGATTGATTTTCACCTACTCTCTTAAAAAAAGAAAGTAGAGTTTTTCTTGGCTTGTTTAACATTGTATCTATCATATAATACATTAAAAAATTATTATTTATTTTATAAAAAATTTGAAAAAATCGTAAGTAAAAAGCTAATTAAAAAAAGTAAGCAATTAAAATTAATTGTTTTACTATTTTATTCACCCATTTTTTGTATGCCATCATTATTTTATAATTCCAAGAAGATGAATCAACACCTTCCACAATTTTACTTTATATGCTAATGCTATCATCATTCATCACCGTTTTTCATATTATAATATTCTAGTAGTTTATTATCACTTTCTATTATTTTATAATTTTAAAAAGATAAATCACAATTCACAGAATCAACAACTTCCAGTCTTCCACAATTCCACTTCGTGTGCCAATATGCCATCATTATCATAAATCATATTTTATTATATAAACTAAATTTTAAAAGGCAAAGTGATTTGTACCAGGGGCCGCATCAAGAGACTGGGCATTCGTCGTTGGGGCTTTCGGTGCAGTGAGAGATTCAGCCTGCGGGTGCGGTCCTTGAGGCAGTGGCTTGGCGTCACTCATGAGGCAGCAGCTGGGCGTCAATTTGACCACGTGAGACTGGGTATTCAATAGCGGTAAGCGACTTGAGCAATTGAATTTTGGTGAATTTCAAATTCAAATTTAGTTGGATACTGGAGAGTTTTATGAGTTGTGATTTGGGAAAAATTAAGATTCCTATAATTATTAGATTTGTTTTGATTTTTTTATAAATATTAATAAAAATAAATTTATAAATTATAATAATTATTTTTTTCAAAAAGCTTACTCGGGCTGCAGCCCGGGTTAGCCCACCTTGAGCTTCGCCTCTAGTAAAACATGAAGCGAATGTGTTAAAATCGTATGCTGCTCTGACAATAACAACAGACATCTTCTGAACAATGAACTCTCGTTGTACTCACCTAAGTGTCTAAAATCTAGAATGAGTTGTGTAACATTCAATCAACAGCAGGCCATATTAATAAAGCTAATTCTCAAAAGCGTAAATTATCAATTTTAGATGTGTAAACTTAGTTCCATAATATTATAGCTTAATTTCGAAGGACTAAGATTTTGTCACGATGTTAATTTTTCCTGAGCTAAATTTATATGAGTGATTGATAGTTGACAAATAGAAATATAAGAGAAAGTAAATTCTAATCATATACTATCACTAAATATATGTGACACAACATCTTTAATAAGGTTAGACAAAATTCTATCTGGTGAAAATCCTACTCCAATTTTCAAATGTTAAATTCCTCAATAGTATAAAATGGTAAGCTTGTTTGAAATTCTTTCCTAGGAAGTCAATTTAAGCCACCAAATATTAAAGGCTTTTTATAATATGTATTATGAAGTATAAATTCAAAATCTTCACTTAGCGGTTTCTAAATCACCATTATCATTATTATTATTATTATTGTTGTTGTTGTTGCTGCTGCTGATCATCTAAATTCAAATCTAGTGGAGATAATGCTATTAATTATATTAATTTTTTTATTTTTATCTAAACAAGTAGTGTATTGACATGCCAGTTTGCGCATAAAATTTATATAAAATTTTGTATTCCTATTATTATCGAACTAAAAGTTGATTTAACTTTGTCCATTTATACTTGTGAAATAAACCAAAAAAAAAAAGTATGAATCCTTAATATTTTCATGATTTTTGAACAATATAAGGTCCATTTCAAAGCGATTAATCCATTGAATTAACTAAAATTTTCACCGAACAAAAGAGTAACAATTTTTTGCCTGAAAGGTAAATTAAACAAAAGTAAAACTAAAATATGCCATATGTAATTTCTTTAGAAGGGCATATTCGGAATTATAGGTAAGACTCTCTCGGTAAAGCTAGCGAGCCCCCTTTAGTTACGGGACCTGTCATTCATGTTAAAAAACAACCGACCTGTGACAATATCCCCTTCGCGAAAGTTTTTGAACTTTCTAACGGTCGAATCTATTTGGCTCCACACGTGTCCCGTCATGATAAATCCTCATGATATCTCCGGTCTCTACACTGCTAATCGATCTCAGCCGTCCGATTAGTAGACTTGTGTGACATGACAAAAGGTTGCAACAATCCAATGGATACCTCGTTTCTCCCAAACTTCAACATAGAAATTAAAGAAGCCCAGGAGCCAAGAACTAGATGTGAAAACTGAAAAATGGATTTTCTAGAGCCTTGTCAATCCTCAACCACTATCAAAGACACAATCTCTCTTTAATTTTATCTAATTTTTGGAAGCCAAAAAGAAGGGAAAAGCCTTTCTTTAGGAATCTTTCAAAAATGGTCCTCATGAAGGGGAAAGATCACTGGGCTTTTCTGGTAATACCTTTTTCTTGATCTTATTTTTGTAGTTTATAATCTTTTTCTGAGTTATAGTTTGATGGGTTCTTAAGTTTTCCTTTTAATATATATTTTTTTATTAACGAAAATTTCTGTTGTATTTTAAAAATGAAAATTGTGGGGTTCTTTAGTTGGTGACATTCAGTTCAATAGATTGATCATTATGAACCTCTGGGCAGAGAAACTGCCCTTTTCATCTCTAAGTTGATTTGGGAATGTTTGGATGCTCAGAAATTTAAGGGAAAGAAAGAAAGAAAGAAATTGGTCTTTCGAATCTTTGGGTTTTCATCATTTGTTCACTTGAAGAATTAGAACAAATTTGCGTATAGTCAATTTTAATATTTTGTTTTTTATAATTCTTACCTTGCTTTTATTTCGCTATGATCATCAGGATTATCTTGCTTTCGGTCACGATTCATTGTTTTTGTTGTTATTATTATTATTTAAATAATTTACTAATTAACATGTAGGACGAGATTGAAGCACCTATGTGGGTTGATCTTACCCTAGAAGAAGCTTCGTATAATAGCCAAGACATGTGAGTTTTTTTACGAATCATTGCAATTTGATAAAACTACGTTTTCTTCTTTTGAGAAGTGTTATATTGAAATTTAATTTCAATATTATTGACCGTGCAATGCAAATTTTGTTACATTGCAGAGATGATGAGTGGTTCCACTCTAGCCACCTGTAAGCACATTGTTTCCAAACTCAGTTGCTTTTGGTTACTTGCTGCTTGACCATACTAGCTTTGGGTTTCATGTTGCTGATGTTACAGAACTCGTGCATCATAACTAAATAAATGCAATTTCCAGGTTCCACCAATGTTCTTCTCGCCAGTTGAAAGCTGCTTTTTCTTGTTCTGGTGAAGGGAGTTGTGAATCGAACTTTAAGTTAGTGGGACCATCTTCACCAAAGCTTCCATCCTCTGTGTCTAGATCCAGAGGCAAAGACTATAAAAGCAAGAAATGGCAAGGGGAGAATGGTGATGTTTCATTAAATAAGCCACATTTAGTGAAGGTTTTAAGAGATAAGTCTAGAGCTGATGTAGGAACAGTGAAAAAGATTAAATCTAATTCAACCTTTGTGAAGCCCAAGTCTATGAGTGCAGATTCAAAATCTTGTGAGGAAATAAAACCCAAATTTAGCTTCATAAATTCAAAAGGAACTTTTAGTTCCAAAAGAAGTTCAGTTTCTGAGGGGAGTTCCACTCAAAATGGAAAAGGAGACTCTTTGAAACCTATCTTTAGTAGCAGGGGTTTAGAAAGTAGTTCTAGCTCTGCAGTTGATAAGGAAAATGAAAGCAATGCACTTAGCACAGTTACATCTGAGAGTAGTTTGCAAGGACAGCAAAACATCACTGAGGTGTCAAGTCGAGGATTTGGTCATTCTAGAATGCTTTTATCCGCAGTTAGGATTACTCTTAGGAAAAGTTGTGTTACAAGACAAGCATCAAGGGTGGAAACTAATAATGATAAGAAGCAGTCAATGGTTGGAATTAATATTGATAGAAGGGAGTCAGGGATGGATATTAATGTTGATAGGAGGGAATCAAGAGATCGAAAATCTTCTTCCAGCAAGTCCAGTGTGGGGTCATCTTCAGTTCCCAGTGATGTTAACAGGCCAGCATTTATATCGACAAGAAAGAAAGAAAAGACCCCTGATAGCGGAAATGTAGCAAGGATGACTGTAGCACCAAGTAACCAAGTGAATATCTCTAATGAGTCCAAGGTATTCGTAGTTCAAAAGAACAAAGGAAACTTCAACTCTAGAAGGGAAAATATGAGTATGATCATGAAATCAACTTACAAGGAAACTGCAAAGCTAAATGTAAGAATATGTACCCAATGAGGATAGCCAAATTCACAATTCTTTATACACAAGCCAACTGATTTATTTGCGCAGTATTTAACAGTAGTTGGTTAAATTCTACAATATCCTGTTTATTGAGAATAAGTTTATAACTTTTCTTAGATGCATATGTTGGCTACATAAACCCCTTGAGCATAATAATCATCTGAAGTTGTGAAAATTTTGCAGGTACAGTCTCACACTCTTGGTGCCAAATCTTCACAGCCACTTAGAGATAAACAGAACTCTGTTATTGATGCAACTAAAAAGAGAGGGAAAGAGGGATCTTGTGGTCTCAACAGATTGGTGGCCGCGGGGAAAGAGAATGCTGTGCAGAAAATGTCTAACAATCAGAAATGCAGTGGCAGAGAGAATACTGCTGGAGGTGCTATCAGGGATCAGAATAGGAAACAGCAGAATTTACCACAGAGAGGAGTGACAAGGGTGTTGGCTGGTCAACAGGTACAGATCTTAACTGTTGATTATATATTTTAGATCTTCCCACTCGATGAATTTCCCTTGAGATATTGTAACTTAACTTTTACTTTATTGAGTTCTAAGTCAAATACCACATCCTGAAAGTTTGAAGTGCAGTACTCAATTTTGTTCATTAGGGAATCTAAACGATTGGGAATATTAGGAAAAGAGAGAATTTTCATTCAATAAACTGCTGTTGTTGGATTGGAAATTCTGTAAGTGATTTTAATTGTTTCTTTCTTTTCTTTTTAGATCGCAATGTGAAATAAATATAAAAAAATTATTTTCTTCTCTTTTTTAAAATAGGATGTGATATCTTGAAAAGGTAGATTTTCTTATTTGAATAAAATATTGAAAACCTTGTTAAGATTTTCGTAACCATAAGATTTGCTTTTGTGTAACCTTCACACAAACACACTTGGCACACTACTTTTGATTATGTTTCGGGAGATACTCTATGTCCATACAAAGGTTGAATGCAATTTTCATTGGTGATATAGCATATATTGAAATAGATTTATGTGATAAACTTTTGAAGTAGCTTGTTCTGAATTCTGATATTGCATCGAATCTAAATTGTGGTGCATTAATTTATGAGCAGGGAAAAATCAGTGATCGAAGTAAAGGACAAACATTGGTTTGTGTGGATCAGATTGTCCACCTAAGATGAGGAAGCACAGCAACAAAATATGTCTGTAAATAGAATGTAATCTCTTTTTTGACACGGAGTGATTCGGAAGTTTTAAGTATGCCCACATTTTTCCCTTTTCATGTGGCAGAAATTGGTTCTTTTTTCATCATTTTCCTAACTTGCAAGTTCGGCAAATCTAACTTTTTTCTTCATTTTTCTTCTCTTGGAGTCAACTACATAGGCTTAGAACTTCACTCTACTTAGATTGTTTGATATAGGGTGTGTTTAGGATTGACGTTGGGCAGCTGTGGCTTAAAAACTATAGTACTAAAGTGTTTGGTAAATATTAGCTATTGTAGCTTGAAAATTATGTTAATATAAATTTTCACTTGTATAATAAAAAATCTATTATATCTTTAATAATTTTATCAAAATTATTATTTAAAATTTACATTTACTATATTGATAAAATTATTATTTAAAATTATTTATTATATTACTAATATTATTTTTATAATTTTTGACTATAACTTTAGGTTCTGTGCTCGATCCAAACAACAGCGCCTCAAAAAATCAAGCTTTAAAGCATAATTTTAGATTGTTTTAAATTATTTTGATCTCAAGCTTGGTGTTCTAAGCATAATTTAGAAATTTACCAAATTTAGCTGCATCCCAAGTTTGGTCATAAGCCATCCTTTTGTCTTCAAATCTCATGCTTTCTTATAAGAACGTTACTCACATATGATGTAGTTTTGCTTTTTTGTTTTCCATATTGCGCCAAGAATTATTAACGTTTCCAAGACCAGCAACATGCGTGCATCCAAGTTATCATCAACAATAACCCTTTGCACATCAATCTTTAGATGTACGTTCCCTATAACTGCAGGGTTCGGACATGGATGACAAAATTCTCCATGCGTTTGGGGCTTCACTCTAAATGGGGTGGGGAATGAGAGAAAAATAATCTCCAAATTAAGCATGGGGTGGGTTTGGTTTTATCTTTCACCCCCTCCCTCCAACCGATATATGTAGATATTTTTTCTAAATTTTATTTAATAATTTTTGTTTTATCAATTACAATGTTAGTTAATTATTTTTTTTTTTTTTACTTGATAAAAATAGATTATAACTAAAAGAAAACCTTAAAATATAATTTTTATTCAACCTTAAAATATTATTGTGTTTTCTTTTCTCTCTTCAAATATTTTTTAATTTTAATATTATTTCAAGATATTACTACAAATATTTGGAGATTTTTTTTTTACATAATTTAAATACCTAATAATATGATAATGATTTAATTGAAGTTTTTAATTTTTAATTTATTGAAATCATATATCTATATCTATTATAAAATAAATAAATGGAGAATGGTGTGGATGAAAACCGTTCCCCACCCCACCCCCATCTCTACTGGGTTCCCGTCTCATAAATCAACAATGTAATCTATTATGGAAGCGAAGCATGATTCTTGATTTAAAATGTGATCTAAAATGTGAGGTGTCTTCATCAAATGTTCATTCATTTCAAATTAAGGGGGAAAAATGGCATTTACGAACAACAATGCAAGTTTTAATTCCTACTTATTGTGTAACAAGATATAGAAAGGAAACAGTAAAACACTGCACTTTCTTATTCTCTATTGATCAACTAATTACAAGATTATATATAGGCTTGAAGCTAACATAGACTAGGAATCTTATCTTAGCAAAACCCTTTATTCTAGGGATAATTTTGAAAATCAAAATAAGTAGATAGAAATATATCACATAAAACAACCACCAGATAAAGATAACTCTATTTGTTTTTTCAAATTCTGCCACACTCCCCCTCAAGCTGGACAAAAAACATTAAACATTCCCAACTTGTCTACCAACTTTTTGAACACCGGTTTGACTAATCCTTTAGTAAGAAGGTCTGCAGTTTGTTGAGATGTAGGCACATATGTCATAGAAATTACTCCTTCTTCTATATTCTTCTTGATGAAATGCCGGTCAACCTCAACATGCTTAGTTCTATCATGATGCACTGGATTACGAGAAATATCTATGGCTGCCTTATTGTCACAATAGAGTTTCATAGGTTGAATATCTGCGATTTTTAGCTCCCCTAATAATAGTTTCAGCCATAACAACTCACAGATACCTTGAGCTACAGCTCTGAACTCTGCTTCAGCACTACTTCTTGCCACAACTGACTGTTTTTTACTTCTCCAAGTTACTAAATTCCCTCATACAAATGTGCAATAGCCTGATGTAGATCTTCTATCCTTAATTGAACCAGCCCAATCAGCGTCTGTGAAGGTTTCAACACTTCTTGCCTTATTCTTCTTAAAAAGAAGACATTTTCCTGGTGTTCCTTTAAGATATCTCAGGATACGATAAACAGCTTCTATATGTTCCTCGCATGGAGCATGCATGAATTGACTTACAACACTAACTGCAAAAGCAATATCAGGTCTAGTGTGGGAAAGATAAATGAGTTTCCCAATAAGTCGCTAATATCTCCCTCTCTCAACAGGAATATTGTCCTTCAAGTCTCCTAATTTCAAATTTGCATCCATTGGTGTGTCTACAGGTTTACAATCTACCATTCATGTTTCTTTCAAAAGGTCTATAACATATTTCCTTTGAGAAACAGATATGCATGTGTTATTTCTTACCACTTCCATGCCTAGAAAATATCTTAGGGATCCAAGGTCCTTTATGTCAAATTCTGTTGCAAGAATTTTCTTCAATCTCTTTATTTCAACAATATCATTGCCAGTCAATATTTTATTATCAACATAAACAATAAGAACAGTAATCTTAATATCCTTATGTCTATAAAATAATGTGTGGTCTGACTGAGCTTGTTTGTATCCTTGCTGTTGTATAGCCTTAGAGAATTTGTCAAACCAAGCTCTAGGTGACTGTTTCAGTCCATAAAGTGATTTTTTCAATTTACACACTAGTCATCTTCCTTCCTTGTCAAATCTAGGTAAACTTCCTCTGCTAAGTCTCCGTTAAGAAAAGCATTCTTAACATCTAATTGTTGAAGTGACCAATCCAAGTTTGCAGCCAAGAATAATAGAACTCGAATTGTATTTAATTTAGCGACTAGAGAAAATGTTTCCTGGTAATCAATCTTGTATGTTTGAGTGAATCACTTTGCTACTAGTCGTGTCTTATACCTCTCAATTGATCCATCAGGCCTATACTTGATAGTAAAAACCCATTTACAACCTACTGGAACTTTTCCTTTTCGTTTTTGTACTAGCTCTCATGCTTCTATCTGTTCTAGAGCACTCATCTCCTTCATAACAGCCTGTCTCCACTTCGGGTCTTCTAAAGCTTCTTGAATATTCTTTGGAATTTGTACACCTGAAAGATTAGTAACAAATGCTCAAAGAGAAGGTGACAGTCGGTCATAACTCACATAATTAGAAATAGGATATTGAGCACAAGATCTAATCCCCTTTCTTAAGGCTATAGGAACATCAAGATCATCAATTTCGGGTTTAAGAATAGTATTTTGAGGCTGCATACCTTCATTCAGTTCGGTCTCTTGGCAGTGCTGTCGGTGAACAAGTTCCTCAACTCTTTGTGGATTATTCCATCGTGAATAAACACGCAGCTCTTGTTGTTGCTGTGCTTCTCCCCATAACTTGAAATTCTCATCATCAGTAGACTTCATTGGCTGAGATGAATTTTAGGTTGTTTCTAATGGAGACAGATATGATTGAGACTGATGCGGTTGAACAACAGTGAGTTTGGGTGGAGATAATAATTCTGAAGGCTGGGGAAAAATTGGAGATGGCAAGGACACTTCCCAAAAATTCCCTTCATTAGAACTCTCCCCCTGAAGGGAATTCTGGGCATAGAAATGATGAGTTTCAAAAAAGGTAACATCCATAGAAATAAATATATTTGTGCTGTTCAGGAGAATAACAACGATAACCCTTTTGAGTGGCTGAGTAACCTAAAAAAATACACTTATGAGCTCCAGGATCTAGCTTTGTTTGAGCCAAATTGTGGACATGGACAAATGAAGTACAATCAAAGACTTTAAGTGGCAGATCCATATATACTCGAGTGTGTGGATAATATTGAAGAAACATGTTAAGTGGAGTTTGGTAATTGAGAACCTTAGAAGGCATGCGATTAATTAAGTATGATGCCGTAAGAATAGCATCTCCCCATAATTGTTTAGGTGCATTGGTAGTGAACATGAGAGATCGTGCTACTTCAAGAAGATGACGATTTTTCGTTCGGAGACACCGTTTTGTTGTGGAGTATGAACACAAGAACTTTGGTGTATAATCCCATGGTGTGAAAGAAATTGACTAAGAAAAGTGTTAAAAAATTCCCTACCATTATCAGTACGTAAAATCTGTACTTTGGCTTGGAATTGTGTTTGGATCATGGAGTGAAAATTTTTAAAAGTTTGTGCTGTATCATATTTATTCTTTAATAGATACACCCAACAGATTCGAGTGTGATCATCAATAAAAGTAAGAAACCATTTTATGCCCGTAAGGTTTGAGACACGGGAAGGTCCCCATATGTCACTATGAATCATTGCAAAAGGTCTGGAAGGTTTGTATGACTGAGAAGCAAAATAGGAACGCTGATGTTTAGCCAATTGACATACTTCACAATGAAACATAATAGAATCTTTATTACGAAATAATTCAGGAAACAAATTTCTTAAATATGGAAAACTAGAATGACCTAACCTACGATGCCACAATATTATTTCTTGTTCCCTAGACATAGAAAAAGATCCACAATCAGCAGTATGAGTTGTTTATTCACATCGAGATCCTCAAAATAGTAAAGTCCCCCATGTTCCCTAGCACTACCAATCATCCTCCCCGAAATTAGGTCCTGAAATTCACAAGAGGAATGCGAAAAAATAACAACACAATTAAGATCTTTAGTGATTTTGCTAACAGAAACTAGATTGCAAGATAATTTAGGAACATGGAGAACTGATTTGAGAATTATACTAGGAGTAATATTTATAGTGCCCATCCTCGCAATGTGAAAGTGAACCATCACTATCTTTACTTTAAAATGATGGACTAGGGTATAGGAAGGAAAAAATGAATGCATCATGTGATGCATGGCTAGAATTAATGATCCAGGGATATAGAACCTTCGCAGAAGCATGAAAAACTGTTGAGAAAATACCTTTTTGGGCCAGCAAAGAGGACGAAGAAATAGAAGTTAAACGTTTATGAAGTTGCTCAAGTTGTTCTTTGGTTAATGATGGAATCACACAGTTTACACATTCCTTTGTAACACTTTGATCAATGTCAGTTGCAGATTGAAATCCTTTTGGACTTCGCTTATTGCCTTTATTGTCTTTCCAATTTGTTGGTTTACCATGTAGCTTCCAACAACGTTCTTTGGTATGATTCGGTTTGTTACCATGATCACACCACAACTGGCCACCTTTGTTGGAATTATTAGATCCCTGAGCAGCCAAAGCAAACATTTCAGGTGCTGTAAGTGATTTCGGCTCCCCTAGCATTACCCATTTACGACTCTCTTCTCGCCTAACTTCAGCAAAGATTTCTCAGATGGAAGGTAATGGTTTAGTGCCAAGTATACGACCACGAACATCATCAAGCTCCTTATTGAGACCAGCCAAAAAATCATAAATTTGATCTTTATCCACCAGTTTTTTGTATCGAGCACCATCATCAACGCAACTCCATTCACACTCATTGAATAGATCTAATTCCTGCCAAAGATTTGTCAGAGAATTAAAATAATGGGTTACATCCATATCACCTTGTTTTAAGTTACGAGCCATATTCCTCAATTCAAACATCTGTGAAGAATTTTCCAAATCCGAGAAAGTTTCTTTGACAACTTCCCACAGTTCAACAGCTGTTTGGTAAAATAAATATGTCTGCCCGATGTTTGGTTCCATTAAGTTAACCTACCATGCCATAACGATAGAATTTTCCGCATCCCATGTTTGAAATGCAGGATCATTTTCATCTGACCTTTGCTTTTGGCCAAGAAGATAGCCAAGTTTTCCACGCCCTCGAATTACCATTTGAATAGAACGAGACCATTGGAGAAAGTTCTTTCCGTTGAGTTTGTGGGATGTAATTTGAAGTGATGTATTTTCAATAATTACAGTGGGAACAATTGTAAGAGTTGACTGAGAAGGAATCTGAGATGTTTCAACAGATTCGGAAGACTTGTGCCAGTCATGGCTGTTTTTACCATGGTTTCCTTCAACTAATACCTTACTCTGATAACATGTAACAAGATATAGGAAGAAAACAATAAAACATTGCACTTTCTTATTCTCTATTGATCAACTAATTACAAGATTATATATAGGCTTAAAGCTAACATAGACTAGGAATCTTATCTTAGCAAAACCCTTTATTCTAGGGATAATTTTGAAAATCAAAATACGTAAATAGAAACATATCACATAAAACAACCACCAGATAAAGATAACTCTATTTTTTTTTTTTCAAATTCTGCCACATATTGCTCATTTTCGTAGTTCATCTGTGTTCCTTGTTCAATATACAGATAATCATATTGTTTTTAACGGGAAAACCAACAGAAATGGCTCCTCGGTAAGGCGAGACCAAAACAGGACGTGATGCAGGATCTGCGCAAGTAAACTTGACTGCTACCTATCTTCTTAAGGCACCATAATTTCTCGTTACCTACAAAATGGGAACAACTTAGTTAGGTAGAGCTACAAAAAGACGGATGAGCAGTAAAAATTTTCTAAACTAAAAAGAAAGGCGAATTTTGGCCATTAATTATCTGGCAAGTGGCAAGCAATTATGATAATTGGACTTTTGTGAAACCAAGTCGTCTAATAGAACTGCAAGTTTTAGAATATGAGTCTTCGGTCCTGTAAATCATGTAAAACTAAACCCAAAATTTGCCCTAGATGTGTGTTGCAATGTCAGAACAGGCACTTGGAAACTAAAAAGTGGACAAGCACAGGTCATTCTCAAATCAATAATGGGTGAGATATGGAGGCAAGACTTCAATCATCCTTAGATCTCTAACCACCAGAGAGCCAACGATAAGATGCATGACAAATCGCAATAAAAGACTGAAACTATGAAAGAGGACAAAGACCTATTGAAAATATGAAAGAGGACAAAGACCTATCCCTTAGTGTGGATGATACATCAGTATTATGCCTTCAAAGTAAACTGCTCTTTTAATTCATTTCAAAATGTACGTTTGCATTTCTGAAGTCACAACATTAATTAATGACAGTGAATCATTTTCACAAGGTTGTTAGAAATAATAGGACCGCGATCTAAGTTCATAGCACTCTTTCTTTATAATTATATGTTTCTTGAAGCCAAAGTTGAAAGAAGTGATGAAGCATGACTTTTAAAAATGATGAGAGCAGTACCTCAAGAAGACATTTAAAAAATGAAAATACTGAATAAAATTCCCAGGGAAAAATGACTGTTTGGATACAATAAAAGTTGGGGAAAAGATACCAACCCGAGTTTGAGGCTTGTTATATCTCTTTGTAGCATCTTCTTCGTCATCGTCGTCATCATCTCTGTTCATTAGCAATCTTTGAAGAGAAGAGTTATCTGATTTCCTTCCCCGCTTAGAGGGTGTTGCACCTCTACCTTTTCCCCTTGGCACAGGTCTTTTAGTTCCTTTACTGAGAAGGCTTGCATCATCCTCCTTCAAAAGATTAACAAATTGCTTTCAATCCAAAAAATTAATACATTTAGACGTGATTAAGTTTCCAATGTATACGTAAAATGTCAACAAGGGCAATGGAAAGCAAAACAAAAGAAAATAAACTGCAACGTTAGGAGATGAGTAGTGTTACTAACATCGAAGTCAATAAATGGTGCATATACATGGCTTAATGGTTACCAAAAATTAAAATATTAAAAAAGTTATTGAATAGGTAACGAGTTGTATAAGCAATGTATTCTGAGCATTCATCAGGTCTTGTATGATTGTAACTTCAGATTGAGAGAAGAAAACAATAAAACGAAAAAAAATAAACCAATGCACCAATTTAACTAATCAAGAAAGTTCATACCGAACTGTCATCAACCTCGTTTACTTCATCCTTCTCTGCTTCTTCACTAGAGGCAGAAGCTATGTTATCTTCCTCATCAACAAGACTTTGGACTGCTGCTTTTGCAGCAACTGATGCCGATCTGCAGAAAATTACAGGAGTTAGCCAGTGATGCAGACAAACGCACACATAAATGAGTATGCTTTATTACCAGGTTCGCTTTGGTTTCATTCAAAGAAACTCCCTAATTATGAACTTAGTAAGTATATCGTACTTTACAGGGTAAAAAAATAAAAAATAAAAGTAAATATATTGTAAGCACTTATTGCTTTGTATACAACTTTCATCGTTCCCAAGGACAAGATCAATGAATTGTAATCAGGACCAAAATTAACCTCTGAGATTGACGGAACCCAAGACTTGCATCAAGAGTTGTCTGCTTCAACTTATTAGCCCCTCTGCCTCTACCTCTTCCCCTTCCTCTTGTAGAAGTTTTACTTTTATCAGATTCCAAAGCACCACGAGATGACTTAGAAGATGCGGATGACCATTTCCGACCTCTAGTGGCAGACTTTATGTTAGATATCTGTGTAGTGTCTTCATCATCGCTGAAGGAAATAGCAGTTCCAACTCCGGCAGCAGTTTTACTCCTTATATCCTATGCAAAATAGAAAACATGATTTTACACAACATATGAAAATCGCTAACTCTCTGAGAGGGAAACTAAAGTTAAAGTTACCTCAAAAGATGCTGCAGTGGATGTACACTGTGGGGTATCCTTGGAGTGATTAGATCTTTCCTTGAGACGTTCCTGTAAAGGATATATCATCAGCAACGTATGATATCAATAAATGGCAAGGAAGGCAGAGGTTCCATCTTCCATATATCCCCATTTGATTGCCAAATATATTATGCTTGCATAATCAGAATAGAGGAAATTTAAAGAACAGGTGGTTATATGGCAGATTTTATTCATACTATGAGGCAGATCCTCACTGACATAAACCTAGGAGAACACATTGGGGGAAAAAAAAATGGACATAATAGCAATCAGCACTGTCCCAAGATGCCTAATAGGTAGCAACTTAAAAGCATGCATGCCCAATGTTATGTTCTGGGTGAAGATAAAGTACTAGGGCTACATTTTGACAACATTAAACATCACTAGCTTTGAAATTCATGGTAACCAGCTCATTAAAGAAAAAGGTATTCAGAGAAAAAAGAATTCTTGCCTCCAAGCTCTCCCCAACTTTAAGAATTATATCTTCCACTTCGAATTTTGCAGTGTCAGAATCCTTGGCAATTTTATGCTGCAGAAGCAAAATGGAAGTTAAACAAGAGTAAGCCATCGTGAGAAAAAGAAATGCACATCCACAAATGATAACATCCTTAAAAGAATATAAAATCATATAAATGCAGTGAACCTAAAATCAATCTAGATCTTATGCAATATTCTTGCTGCAGTTCAGAAGATAATATGAAGTACTTACACGTGTTTCTTGAAGATTATATTGCACACAAGAATAAAAGGCCAATCTGTCATCCTTGTTGACAAAATTGTGCAATGCATCATCCAAATCATTCACTGGAATAATCTCCATTTTCTGCAATGCAGAAATTAAAACGAGGAGCCAGGATTAAAAGAAGATTCAATTCAATCTTTTCTTCCCCACCCCCCAAAAAAAAAAAAATTACATGTGGATACCTGAATTTAGTGACAGAACTTCCAACCACACTTATGAAACTAAAAATTGCACCATAAAGGACACTTTGATTTATTTAATATCCTAAATAAAAATATTGACATTATCGGTAAGAATCTTCAATGAAGATTCCTGATGATCTTATGATATATACCGTATAGCACTACGTATAAAAGTTTTAAAAAATGAAAAGTTCCAATTGAGACAATATATATCATACTTATCAAGGCAGTGGAAAATAATCGTGAAGTACCAGATTGTTTTCGGCAACTAAAGCCTCAATGTTTTGCTGATTTAGTTCTTCTGGGCGAAGCCTTTCAGAATCATCAATTTTAGCTACAATGCAACAGAAAAACAATATTCATCAGCTTCTAATTTCAATATCATATAATCCTAGACAATAATTAAAATCAGGAAAAAAGAAATCATTGAATTGAACACATGCATATTTCAGTGAAAAAGATAAAGACATAACATCTTATTATTAAAGAGCAAAAGCTGACATGTGACATATGAGAAACACTATATCCCAATGTCAAGGTGATCTCTTAGCAATAAAAATTTTAGTTACCCAATAATGACCCAAAAAATGGAATTAACAGTTAAAGAAGTGGTGGAAGTAAAACAATAAATGGAGAACAACATCACTATCTTATACATAGAACCGTCCACTCCAAGAAGAGTACTAGCATTGAACAGCTTAACTTACCTTCAGCTTTACTCTTTTTAGAACTCTTGGAGAATATTAGAATGTCTTGTGGATTTGCAACCTGCATTTTTATCACCAGAAAGTATACTACAATAATTATGCAGTTACTGCTGATCCAAGATGATTAATAGCAAGAGATACCTTTCCCACATATTTCTGCCCAAATCTTTGAGGATTTATTGTCATGAACCCTGAGTAATCCACCTGCCAAAATCAATCAGACAAGTTAAATGAACTCTCTACTGGAGGAGGGGCAATTTTGCTTCCAGAGTATCTGGTGAAGGAGAGGTTGAGCGAAGGAAAAAATATGTTAATACCCTAATGACACGTTTGGTTTGAAGAAATGAAAGGAGAGAAGAGGAGAGGAAAGAAGGAGAGGCAAAAAAAATAAGGGGAAGAGAGATGAATTACATGTCAAACCAAACAATGAATTTGAGATTGACCCTCTTTTTCTCTCATTTTCTTTCCCCCTCTCTTCTTTCCATTTCTCTCTTCTCCTTTCCTCTCATTTCTTCCAACCAAATATGGGCTTAGAAGCCATTATGCTTCCTGAAATATATATAGAAGACACCATGAACCTTAAAGAAAATGTCAAGATGGATAAGAGGTCCTAAAAGAAAAAAATTAAAAGAGATCTGAATAGCATTTCAGGAATACAATCTTAAAACTGCCAACGGATATAAGATAACAAAGTCAGCTAAGATAGTTTAGCCCATGGGCAAAGACCGACAAATAAAATAGCATGTAAGACATGTCTCATTCAAGCCATTATTGCCATCAATAAAGAGGCAGCACTGTCAAAAGGTTCACGGAAAATATGGCTACAAATAAAACTCAAAACATACCTATCCCAGAAGTTGATATGATTCATTACAATAATATAAGTTGAAGAATTTGAAATGACTTAAATACGCCGTAGAAACACATGAGACTGGCGATGACACATAATAGGAAGACCTAGTCAAGAGATGTAATGTACGAGCAGGATTCTCATAACTAAAATCACCTTCCATGGTGGTATCATTGTTAGATCTAGGCAGAAATCACCTTAATTCGCACTAATGGAAGCTTGAGCTCCAATCTATTAACTGTCTTTTTGCTAGATCTCTCTATCAGATTTCTGACCTGAAAAAGAACGAAGTTATTATTATAGAGTTGACAGATAGAAAATCACTGAACTGTCATAAAGATTACCATCATAAATAAATAAAGAAGACATCATAAACCCATAAAGTCCAAACAACCCATACCACTTTGTCCAAATGTTCAAGAATTGAGTTTTGATCATCAGGATCTATGTCAGCTTCATCCTTTAATATGATCTGCATCGAGAACATTAAATAAGCCACACAAAATTTCCCAAAAGACAAAGGAAAATTACACAATTCACCTCTGTATACTCAAAAGGCCTCACGGAAGTCAAAGGTATCTTGGTTGGACGATACTGATTTCCCTATATAGCAATGCAACAGCATCAACAAAGGGAAAACAAAAGTAAGGGTGATTCTGCTTGTTAAAAAGAAAAATTATAGGTTTCTCCCTGTAAAAACCTTAATTTCTAAGAGAAGAACATGCTTCGGCTTTGATTCCCCTTCAATCAGTGACGTAGCCACTGAAGAACCTGGCTGCGTGAGATGAAATCCCATCCCTGGTACTTCCTTATGAATTCAAAATCCACTTCCAATTTAGTTAGATGCTACATAAAATATTATTGTGAAGCTAAGAAATGTACAGTGTTAAAGGAACCTGTGGGTCAATTAGACATTCGTGTTCATGCCCCCAAACAACAAAGTCGAGGAACCTTGGTAAAAAGTGCTCATTTATTGCATTTTTTGGATTTGTCTTCACTCTGCAGGCAACAATAGCATGCCAAAATTCCAAATATGAATAATGACATTTCGTCTTTTACAGTATAAACTTTATTTTCCAAAGCTTCTTGCACAGACACACAACCTGTTCTGATGCAGTACCAGAATGTTGAACCAGTCTGACACTTGACACTCTTCTTGAGCTTCAGGCCGCATCCATTGTACAGCATGCGGTGTCTTGAGAAATCAATGATAAATATTAAATCAGAAAAATAAGAATCTAAGTTAAACAACTGTACAGTAAATGGACAACAAAGAATACCTGAAACATTCTATTAAGACGCTCATCCCTAATGTTCCCAAGACCGTAGAGAGCTACAGCTGTTGAACCCTGCGATATATGAGTAATGAACAATGATCAAAAGACGGTCATTATTGTCTATATGTTTTATTTTCTTAAATTTTTATCAGCGCACCTTCCTGATAAGAATAGGGTAGACGGTGATCTCACCAACACCAGAACCCCCAAGAACCATTTTCCCAAAATAGTTCACAAGATTGCATGCTGAAAGAATATCAACAGCAGAAAGGTTGTCCTGTCACCATTGACTACAGGTAAGAAAAGTTTCACAGAGACATTAACATGCGATAATATCCTCTACCCCTAACAAATGGAAAAGGTATTGTAATTAAAATGTATATTTGTTTTACAATTGATACCCCCCAGCCAGTTTATTCTCAGTTATGTCATTTGATGCTCATTAAAATAATAATGGTTCCATCATGCTCAAAAATTGTCTTGCTGCGAAGGCTATATCCTACTGCCACCAAAGACTATACCAGTAGTTCATTTTCCTAAGTAGCACAAGCATTAAGATGGCATTCAAGTTTCATGATTGTCTGAGCAAATGGTATACAATGCACATGTCAAACGATTTTAGAAATGAAAAATATAGCATGCCAAGGTAAAGTCCATACCACTCCAGCAGGATCATCATGGTTTCCATGAATACTGAATACTGGCAAGCCGACATTGAAATGAGGATCTTCATAATTTACATGACCAAATCTGTCAAGAGTAGCATGTACCACGAACTGAATAATAATTTCCAATATACATATGGTTTTGTAATAAGTAGATGCATACGTGTATATGTGAGTGTTCATCTCCCAGTCCATGAATAGACATGATGCAACTATAATAAGCTTATTTATATGGTTTTGTAAGCAAAGAAAAATTTTAATACCAAAATATTTAAAGGAAAACTCAGGCTAATTAACCAATTTAACATAGATGGAAGAAGGAAAACATACAAACTCAGAATTAGAATATTATCCCAAGGTAAATATTTTATAAATAACCTCAAATTATTAGCACAATCAAAATTCAAGTTTATTGATCAAGTCATGAGTAAGTACACCAGGGAATACACTCAGAAAACCTCTGTTCTCTTTCTCCCTGTGTGTGTGAGTGGACAGAGAGAGAGAGAGAGGACCAGAATTAAATATTTAGTAGAAACGGAAGTAGGCTTAAATGCACAATAGGTCATTACTTATTTTGAAAATTTACAGCCTGGTCGCTAACAACTTGAAACTGCACTGGTCGATCATTTAGGCAATGGCGACGAAGAATCTCAATGGCCTTCACCAGTGTTGACCTAGATGGCTTGTTCTCGTGAAAAAGATCACCACCGAGGAGTACAAAGTCCACCTGAGCCAGATAGAAGTAGGTTTCTAGTGAAGTTTGAAGATTTAGTGAGACCAAAAACAAAAGCTTAAAAGCAAATACCCTTTCTCTGAGCTCTCCAATACAGAATAATGTGAAATTGGAAATGAAAGAACATTAAATGAAAACAGATGTATGAAAAAATGCTACAAATATCAATAGTGACAAACTGGAAAGCATACATGCAACACTAAAAAAACAACCATGGGAAATAATTGATTATCACCTCTTTTTGCTCGGCTATTGAGCATATCTCCTCAAAAGCTTCGAACGAATCATGACGCCGTATTTCATCCTTCTCCATGTAACCCAGATGGCAATCCGTTGCAACAAGTATACGAAGTGTATTGGCAATATCGTCCCTGCAAATTCCTTTAATTATAAATTACAAACACATATTTTTGCCAATCAACTACTTAGCTTAACTAAAACAAAACACCTAATCATTCTTCATCTTTTCCTTTTACGCCAATTAACATAAAAATAAATTAATAGTAAGGACAACATTTCTTTGTTTTACCTGGGCTGTTGTCCCATACTGACAAACTCTGCACCAATTCAAACCTAAAAGAACTCACATGTTAATTAAATCCATTAATAAATTATACTACAAAAATGATTGTTCAGTAAAAAGTTAAAAACTTCGAATTTACAATTAAAGCAGAAATTTTAAAAAAGTCTAAAATTGAAAAGTGTTAAACCCTAGCCTGCAAGAGTAACTAAAGTTTCATATGCGTTTCCAGTGCAAACAGAGTGCGGTACCTTGTTGTTTCGATTGGACAAAACGCTGCGTTTTGATAGTGAAAAGTAGAAGCTGAGTTGTGAATGAGTGTTGATTGTTGGGGAAGAGACGGACGTTGGTGGCGGGGAATTTTGAAGTACGAGCTCAGCAGAGAAAAATGGGGAACATTGATTGACCAGATTTTTCATTCGTGGCCCTGAACTGTTGGTTATTTGTGTTTCTACCATATTTCATTTTACAATAATTGTCTTGAGTCCCTTAATATCTTTTTTTTTCCAATTTGTTTGTGAAATTTCCCAGTATTTCAATTTATATTCTTTTATCAATTTAATATTATATCAAGTTGATAAACTATATAATTAAATATATAAAAATTGTAAGTAATGTTATTACTATTAAGGGAAAATGCATTTTAAGAAATTTCATCTAAAGTGATGGAAATTAGTTAAATAAATAACTTCTTGAAATATGAAATTTATAATCCAATTATTAAATGACACAAATGTATAACGGAATCGCTTCAAATTATGCCATGATTGTTTTCGTCATCTCTTTTATCTCGTATAATATTTAGTTTTTGTTCCCAAATGTAATTTTTTCTATTTTTTTGAGATTTTTCAAACGAATTTTATTTCGTTATTAGCTCACCACTTCCATGAAAAATTCCATTCTCTATAATAACAATATATAACAAGGGTGTCAAATGATGAATGAAGAAATAAAATGGGCTGTAATTATGGACATTGGATGATGTAATCACGTGGGTGCTCTTAGTAAACCATGGGCCATTGGGTATCAATTTTGGGACTAAACAACCCAGGGAGTTTTTTAAATGGGCTTCACAACAAGGTTACTGTAAATGGGCTGATAATGGAATAATTAGTGAGTAAGGCGATTTAAACTCCCCCTTGTCTCTTATGTAACCCCATATTCAAATGAAATTTAAAGAAAAAAAAGATTATTTTCTTGTACATTCCATTTTATACCAAAATAACCCTTAATACTATTTTTTTCATCTTCTTGATTTATATATTTGCTAGTTACAATAAGCATAAACTTCATAGGCCGTGCTTTTGGCATGTCTCAAATTATCTTATGATTTTATAGCTCGTTAGTTTTAATTACTTAGTGACTGGATTATGTCATAGATCTTTCTTACAAGGATACATATCATATGTTGTACTCTTCAAGCATTGGTCAATTGGCATCTTCTCTCTCTTCTTTTAACTTTTATTATTTTTAAAAAAATAAATGGGTGGATAAAGTATAAATCAATTTTTTAAATTTTTTATCTCCTTAAAAATTTAAATTCAAGTGATTCATTAAATAAAATTACTTAAAAATTATTCAACCAAACTCCTAGAAGGTTATCTTATCTTTTTAATAGTCAATAATAGACATGTTTTAGTTTATTTTATTTATGAGAATATGTTCAATTCTAAAATAGCATGATGGTCTACTTTGTGCAATGTTTTATTCTACGTCGACCAAATTTTCTTTTGCACGTACGTTTTGTTTGAACCCTTAAAAAAAAATTTCTTTTTCTTTTTTCATCATAATGATTTTGACTGAGGTCATAAATTATTGGCATTGAAAATATTTTTAAGATTTGAAAGAGTAGATTGAGATTCTTTTAGTTGGGATTTCATAGTAAGAAAATTATTGCTTTTAAAATGATGAATTTGCTTTAGTTATGGCCTATCAAGCAAAAAATTAAAAAGGTACGACAATTAACCTACTTATATAAACAATGATGCTTTTGAGTAGAAGATCATTTTTCCATTTGCCTTTAGGATTGTTGTACATCAATTTTTGGCACATTAAAGCCCTATTTTGTACCGTAGTTAGTTATGCTATAGTTTTTAAATTACAATACTAAAATATTTAATAAACACTTAATGGTGCAATTTAGGCTGATGGTGTAGTTTAGAAGATAAATTAATTTTATGATAAAATACTTATAAATCTTTACTATTTTTATCAAAATTTTTATTTTAAAATTTATATCTACCACGTACTATTAAATTTTATTTTATATATATACACACACACATTACAACGGTAACTTTTAAGTCACAACACTTTGAAATCAATTATTTGTTTTTGACTTAATATTAATCACCCAAAGGCACCCTTCTTTCTTATTTACTTATTTTTCTACTTATTTATTTATTTATTTTTGACTCATCATTCATGTCATGAGCATCTTGTATTTGAAATATGCAAGAGTACTTTGTCCCAAAAATAAAAATGAATAACTTGTAGCGATTCACCATAACAAGATACAAGTTTTTCAAGTGATTTTGCTATTATAGCATGGCCAAGATTGCGTATAAATATAAAAGAAAATTTGCCTCCGATACCACAAGAAAGGATCCAACCCCCTCACTCAATAATCTTTGAAAAAATATAATATAAACCGAACAAAAAAAAATTGAAATCCCAAGAGGCACACCGCACATGGGAAGGAAACTAGTGACAAATTAAATGTTACCCCACTGGATGGGAGCCCAAAACCAAAACATTCGACATTATTAGTGGTTTGACGATTGACTTACCCATGCCATTGCCATATTCATGCAAAAAAAATAAATTACTGGCTACCGGCCTATGTAATGTGGCTATGTTAGATAACACGTTGATTGATGGTTGATTGTCGCTGTCTTGGTATCCAATGCCCAAAAAAGGGTTAAAAAAAAAAAGAAATTACTCACCATAAAAATTTTGTTTTTCCAGTAACTCTTTTACTAGGATGGCTCTCCAAAAACTTAGTGTTAGCATCTCCTAATTAATTATTTTTGTTTGTTATCAACTACTATTTCTATTTCTTGTGTCTTTTGAGAAATTATTTTTTGATAGAGGAGCGTAAGAGAATAAAAGAATTTTTTATGGTAAATTTTGAGCCAATGATAGAAGGATGCGTGTTAACGATGAGAAAGATATGTGAATGAAACATCAAGCAGGTAGGATCCCTGGGCTCTAGGAGGGTCCTTAGGCTCCGTAAATAATCTTGTGGAAGGAACGCGATTCAAGGACTATGAGTAAGATACAAAAAAAAGGACCAAAGTGAACAACATTAAGGCCCACGTAGGATACCCTATGATTCGCGACACCATTTTCCATGGTCAATCTTCCTTAGTCCACCACTATGACCCTAAGGCTATGTTTGGAAAGACAGGATTGGATTGGATTGGATTAGTTTTAAAAATTAGATTGGATTAGATTATATCAGATTATATTGGATTAAATATAGTACTGTCTTTTGTTTGGTGCATATCGAATAGGATTATAATAGTGTTAAAAACCTTAGTAAGGGTAAAAAAAAAAAAAAAGAAATTAGTCACTGTAAAAATTTTGTTTTTCAGTAACTCTTTTACTAGCATGGCTCTCCAAAAACTTAGTAAGGGCATCTCTAATGAGACACTAAAAATTATACTAAATCACTTTTTTCATTATTTTTGGTATAAAATACATCTCCAATGGGACACTAAAATCAACACAAAAAATAGTGTTATGAATAATATTGCACCAAATATGGTGCAACACTATTCATTTGGTATTAGAGAGAAAAAATCCCAAATATCCTTATTTTTTTTTATTTACATATATGTCCTATTTTATATAATATTTTAAGATATTACTATTATTTTTTTTATTTTTTGAATATTATACTAATATTTTAAATAAAAATATTCAACATAAAAATTAATAATAATAATAAAATGCCAATAACATTAATTACTAGATTACATATTAAAAAATTAAAAATACAAAATTAAATTAACACAAATTAAAAAAGCTACTACTACTAGCATAAATTAAAGCAATTATTTAATAATCTTGGAGATCATTATTAGATCCTCCAATATCATCAAAATATTGGCCAATATTATTATGAATTAGTAATTCGAATAACTAGAGTATTACTATTGTTATTGTATTTTTCTATATTAATGTAATGTTTAATTTTCATAATGTACTAATTTAGTTAATTAAATGCAAATTTAATAATTTTTTATTTTTTTTGTTAATCGATTTAAAATTACTTATTACTTAATTATCTATATTAATAGTAATATTTATTGTGTTAATTAAATTAATTCTTGAGGATTAAAAGAATAAAAAGAAGAATATTCTTTTTTGTGTAAACTTTGGTGTAAATGGGTTGGAGATGAAATAATAATTTAGTGTGAAAAAGATATATTTTTTCTGTTGGTGTTACACTAAAATGGTGTTACCCATTGGAGTTGGCCTCTCCTAATTAATTATTTTTGTCTGTTATCAACGACTATTTTTATTTCTTGTGTCTTTTGAGAAATTATTTTTTGATAGAGGAGCATAAGAGAATAAAAGAATTTTTTATGGTAAATTTTGAGCCAATGATCGAAGGATGTGTGTTAACGATGAGAAAGATATGTGAATGAAACATCAAGCAGGTAGGATCCCTAGGCTCTAGGAGGGTCCTTAGGCTCCGTAAATAATCTTGCGGAAGGAACGCGATTCAAGGACTATGAGTAAGATACAAAAAAACAAAGGCCAAAGCGAACAACATTAAGGCCCGCGTAGGATACCCTATGATTCGCGACACCATTTTCCATGGTCAATCTTCCTTAGTCCACCACTAAGACCCTAAGGCTATTTTTGGGAAGACAAGATTGGATTGGATTAGTTTTAAAGATTATATTGGATTAGATTATATCGGATTATACTGGATTAAATATAGTATTGTCTTTTGTTTGGTGCATATCGAATAGAATTATAATAGTGTTATCCTATGTTTGGCATTTTACAGGAATGGATAGTAAAAATAATAATAATTAATAGGAAAATTAAGTGAAATGCATTATACTTAAATTTTGACAATAGCTTTTGAATAAAATTTTCATTCTATAAATGAAATCAATTAAAAAAAAAATAGCACTTGATTTAATAATATTCCACATCTCAATATTTAACAACCTATATAACTAGTACCTCCAATAAATAACATTATCGAAAAATATAAATTCCAGAAACCATAGAGCAACAATTCAATCTAAGTAAGATACAATTTCTCATATAATATATTTAATTACATAAGACAACAACAAAACAACTATTTATAAAGTATTTGATACATCATACATGTTCATCATTAAGCCACTTTAACATACGGTTAAATACTTACAAAAAAATGGTGGGTATCATTTATTAAAAATAAGGGAAATTATCAATCATATACCCTTAAGTGTCACCGGTATCAAACGTACTACAACACTTTTCACTTGTATCACTCGTATACCCTAAGTTGACAAAACACTTCTGCCGTCCACTATTCCGTTAATTGCCGTTAGAAAGTTAACAGAATTATGGTAAATTGACTATTTTGCCCTTAAAACTCAAAATGAAGTAAAAAGATAAATATACCTTAAAAATTAACATAAATTTTCAATACACAATTTTTTTTTAATTTTGTTATTAACAATATATTTTTTATTAAAAAATATAAATTATTAATGGTACATATTATTAATAATTATCTATAAAAATATCCATATTATACCATAAAAATTTTGTTGACAAGATATTATTTACAATTATACATATTATATCATAAAAAATTTTAGTTGAAGCTTGGAGGAGTAGATCTTCAAAAATTTAGGTTAAATTTTAGAGGAGTAGATTTGGTTGTAAAGTATTTTTTAAAGTAATTATTAACAATTATTTGATAAATGGGATGACATGTCATTTTTATTAATATATATTATATGACATGTCATTTTTTACTAGGTAAATGGAATGACATGTCGTTTATTTAATCAAAGCTTAAAAAGACTAAATTACCCTTATGATGTCAGCGCTTGCAAACGGCAGTTAACGGAATGGTGGACGGCAAAAGTATTTTGTCATCTTAGGGTATACGAGTGATACAAGTGAAAAGTGTTGTTGTACGTTTGATATCGGTGGCACTTAAGGGTATATGGCTGATAATTTTCCTTAAAAACAATTTAGAATCACCCACAGACAAAATATAATTCATATGGTTAGTTACAAAAAAAATATGTCATCATCACGTTCATAGACCTACCATATACGGTTAATCTTTTGTACAAAAAGGATCCTAAAATACCACCCTTAATCAATCATCATACCTACCTAAGATAAGTTCTTCAAGAAACTCCTTTTTTTCTTCATCATTTTGCATCGTCCTAAATATTTCTGCATGTTCTGGTTGTTTCAGCAACATCTTTTGCACCCTAACTCTTTGATGTAGTGAAAGGTTCATTTTTATTAACATGTCAGCAACAACTTGTGAATTGGTACTTTCATTTGATAGCTTGCCAATAAGATTATTCACATTTTGATTTGACTTTTCCATCACGTCCTGAAATACGCGTGCAAATTTTTCCAAGCTTCCAACCAATAGATCAGTTGATGTAGCTCGCTTCCTTTTAGATGATTTTGTTTGACCTTGGTCCATTGACATGGGAGATAATCCTTCACCAATCTCATACTCAGCTTTAAGATTGTTTTCATTTTCATTTCCATTCTCTATCATATCAATAGGAGTTTCGGCTCCTTTCCCAGTAGCACGATCTCTTCCAAAAATAAGCGCAAGCCTCTCATATATCGGAAATGGTTTGTTCCTTCACCCTTCAGCATTCTTATGGTGCTAAAATAAAGGAAATAAAAAAAAACAAGAATTCTGTCAATTACCAATGGTCACTGGAAAAAACAATTCCTATTAAAGGTCTCTAGAAAAAAAAAATTTCACCTGCACATAGGATTGCCATGCCTCATCACTATCAACTTCAACACACTTTTTTTCATCATTCCAACTAAAGCCACTTGTGTTAAGCATATCAAACACTACTCCATAGCTGTTCTTCAATTTTTTTCATTTTTGACTCCACATGTGGGCTAGCTTTTAGGCCAGCATTAGGAAGTAACTTTGCCAATTGTTCTTCAATATGCCTATTAGCACCTGGTTTTAGTTGCCCATAATTAGCACGAAATCCACGTGCTACCATTTCCTCCAACATATTCAGCAAAGCTTCCTCTTCTTCTTTTGTCCATGCATGTCTTGTCCACCTTTTATCCTTTTCGTTATTTTGATTAGTGGTTACACCATTCATCCCTATATAAGAATAATAATTCATGTATTAAAGAGAAAATGTACATTCACAGTGAAATAAGATATAAAATAATGGGAATACATGAGAATAATGGAAAAAAAAAAGCATTGTAAAAATAAAATAACTTATTTTTATAAAACATAAAAGTGTTAAATCACATGACATTACATAATAACAAAATACAAAGTTTTAATACAATTAAAAACTTAAACTGAAACTTCAAATTCCTCTATTTCGCCTCCAATCATTAAACATTTATAATGCTAAATTATCCCTCCATGCAGTCCACTGCTCAGATGATGAAACTTGGCTAATGGTTTCAAGGTCCTCCAAATTGCTACTAAGATCTGCAAATTGCTACTAAGATCTAAGTCGTCTATCTCACACTCCATTGGATTAGCTGGCATTTCTCTTCAATAAGATTATGTAAAAGGTAGCAAGCAATTATTATTCTATATTGTGTTTTTAGAGGATAAAAAGATGGACTTCGTAAGATTGCCTAACGCATCTTAAGAAGTCCAAAACATCGTTCTATTATATTTCTTGTTGAAGCATGCTTCATATTGAAACACTCTTGATAATTAACAGGAGTACACCCATCTCTCCACTCTGATAAATGATATCTTGTTCCTCTATATGGTGCTAAAAATCCTTCACCATTTGTGTACCCAGCATCCACAAGATAATAACAACCTAAACATTGAGAAGGCGAAATAAGATTAAGAAAAATTTAATTAGTTTAAGGCTGACTATTCTAAATCTATTAAAATAGTCTTACTAGTTGGAACTTTTAATCAATTTTCCCTAGATATCGCATCTCGAAGTACTCTAGAATTAGAAGCTGAACCTTCCCACCACGGTAACACAAATATAAACATCATATCTTATGAATAAACACCCAAGACATTTGTTGCAATTTCACATTTTCTTGTTCTATATCTTGGTTTATCACTTTCGGGTACTCGAACCTTGATGTAGGTTCCATCTAATGCTCCCAAACAATTCTATATCAACAAAAATTATTAAGTTGAATAACACTAGTACACAAGGTCATACTATAATTGTAAATGATATCTTAAAATTTAGGTACAATATATCTTGAAAATTTTCCATCTACCATCTGTGCAATGTTCAGGCACAAGTTTTGGAGATTTTAGTAAGTTGTGTTGTAGTCGCAAAACTCCATTAAGAACATAATTAAAAAATCTACTAATTGTCTTCCTAGAATGCTTGAAGCGATTGTTAATTGTTCGATTTTTTACATGATGTGCAAGTACATGTAAGAACATACAAATCTGCTCATCAACAGAAACTACACTATCTATCTTCAACCTCCCATCACTACGAAGTAGTTCACATAGTAACCCAAAAGTTCTTCTATCCATCCTAAGTTGATTCACACATTCTATATCACCATTGCCTATCATGTCATCTAGAGTTTGAAGACGAGTTTGATGTCTAGCAAAAGTGCGATTCTTGAGCGCATATTTTTCATGAAAGCTTACTATTATATGGTGCAAGATAACAACCATCATAATGCAGACAGCCAACTTCTGTTTGCGAAACTCGTTTGCAAGGAGGAATAACAAGATTTGTCTTTCATCCATATCTATTCATCATAAGGTTTGTAATTATGTAATTAGAAATAAAATAAAGAAAATAGAGCAGAGGACAATCAATAACAAATGTTTGCATGTAATGATAAACGAGAGTTGTGGAACATGTTATCCATGTGCATATATATAATAAAAAGCCGCCAACAACCGTATAGGTGATTGGACTTTCAATCCTTGCTTATATATAGTAAAAATAATTCAATTAATTTTCATAATCAAGCAGAAATTGGACGATGCACTTGACATAGTGGAATAAAATTAGGCAAATGACATGTCTTCATAATTCAGTTAATTAAAAATAAAATGAAGAGAATAAAGTAACGAACAATTGATAATAATAAGGTCCAAATGAAACAAAACTGTTATCAAGAAGAAAATAAATAAAAACCCACCAACATCTGAACAATATATATTGGCAATGCAAAAATTAAAGGAATGTTACTGTAAGTTTGGAAAAAGTAAGCAAAATAATTGAGATTTAAGTAGGGAAAGCATATAAATTCACTTACTGGTTGAAGGAGAAAGATGAGTTTTCAATTCTTGCAACCAAGCCAACTACAAAAGAAAAAGGAAAAAAAAAAATCAATTTTAAGATCCGTACTTAAAGCCTCAATTTAATTGAAAGACAAGAACCAATTTAAATAATATTTTGAGTACCTTTAATTGTTGCTTAGATCATCTAAAATATTTTTTAGAGAATCAAGATTTGTTGAAGAAGGAAGATGTGCGTGCTCTACATTTGTCTGAGAGTTGGGTTTGCTTTTTGGCTTGATGAAGAGAAAAGAGGATTGTAGATTCACTAAATTTTTTATCCAAGATGTAAAAAAGGGGATTGATAATCCCAAGATTATGGGATAAAAAATTGGGCTTATTTTTTAATCTTTACAGCCAAACGTGGTTATGGATGGGATTAATATTTTTAGTCCTAAAAATTAGTCTTGTCCTGCCTTTATCCCAGCAGCCAAACGTGGCCTAAAAGATCTGACAGGATCTTCAATAAGAATCCGACAGTATTATCAGTAAGAATCGCCCGATAAAAAAAAAAAAGCTTAGAAATCACTAATAGGTGTCACCAACTTAGAATGAAGGACTCATGATTTATATAGTGGATGGGTTGTTTGAGACTCTCTCCATACTCATTAATCAATCCACGTAAACACTTGGTGTCCTTTACATTTATATTTACATATGCATTCTCAAGAGAGCTCTCTATAGGGATGGCAAAATCCTCCATGGCTTTGGGGCTCCACCCCAAATGGGGTGAATTTTAAATAATTTTTGGGGAATGGGGTGGGGAATGTGAGAAAAATAATCCCCAAACTCTTAATGGGGTGGTGTTTGGTTTTGAACTTCCCACCCCACCCCCACCCCAATCCCCATTATATATAGATATTTTTTCTAAATTTTATTTAATAATTTTTGTTTTATCAATTATAATGTTAGTTAATAATTTTTTTTAAATTTCTACTTGATACAAATAGATTATAACTAAAAGAAAACCTTAGAATAGATTATAACTAAAAGAAAATCTTAGAATATAATTTTTATTCAACCTTAAAATATTATTGTGTTTTCTTTTCTCTCTTAGGAACTACTCTCTTCAAATATTTTTTAATTTTAATATTATTTCAAGATATTATTACAAATATTTGGAAATTTTTTTTACATAATTTAAATACCTAGTAATATGATAATGATTTAATTGAAGTTTTTAATTTCTAATTTATTGAAATCATATATTTATATCTATTATAAAATAAATAAATGAGGAATGGAGCGGGGATGGAGAAACCGCTCCCCACATGGAGATTTTCCATCCCTACCCCACTAAATTTATCGGAGAATAAAATAAAAAATAAAAATAAAATTTTTAATGAAGTAGAGAATGAGGTAGGTATCTCTGGCCCAACCCCAACCCCATTGCCATCCCTAACTCTCTAAACTCCCATAAAGATGTCATGGCCTTTTAAGGCTCCCTAGGCTCCTTGATTCCCACAGTGTCCCCTAAAGTTCCTACAGACACAACTTCTTAACTGATTTGAGGCATCACTTCACTGTCCCTATATCAAAAGAATCTTTAATGTTCTTTGGCCCACAACATTAAGATGAGCAAAACATGAACGGAAACAAGAATAATGAAGGTACTATAATTTTTCAAGGGAGAAAAACATTTTAGTCCCTTTTACTTTTACAACTTAAGCCCTAATGGATTTTTAGAATCCTATTTCAAGCACACTATTGAAGGATATCATAAAAGTGTCATGTTCGCTTACAAATTGATTATTAGAGGATTATGTAAATTTAAACTAGTCAACTTATTTGTTAAAATATAAATAATCCTTCATAGTATTTTTTGTGTTACTGAACACTAGTGATGCAACAAGATATTAAAAATCTATCAAGTACTAAAGTGATTATAAGAAAATTTAGATTTATTTTTCAGATGTAGGTCAATTTTTACCCTTAATTGATTAAATTAATTAATTTAAATATAAATAATAAAAATTATGGAAAACAAAGCATGTAGATATTTTTATGTAGTTTGATTTGCAATCCTACATTCATGAGGCCGCACCTAAATATTTAGTAATTCACTAAGTATGAGAAAATTACAATCTATTAGATTCTTATATAATATCAAACTTCCTCTTACTTTCGCCACCACCTCAATTTTAAATTTACATAGTGAGCATCACTTTTCTTCTTGTCTGCAACCTTTATATAAAACCCCTTTATGTTGTTTAACAATAGGCCGAGATGAATATAAGACATAGTCTCTAAATCTCCCTATATATAAATATTTAATTTTATTTATTTTTATTTATAATTTTACTCTAATGTCAATTAAATTAATTAATTTATACAAATAAGCATGATATGAATAAAGAAAATTTTATATTTGATTTCAATAAAAACCTATATTTATTTCTTTTTACAAGTCTTTTTCTTTAAATATTTTTCTTACTTTTAATATCATTTTAAATATTATATTTGAGCATCACTTTTCTTTTAAAATAATTTAAATATTTTATATGTTGTTTAAAATCGAGATGAATATGATATCTCCAAATATAATATGTACTATTCATAGTAGTATTCACCCAACAGTATTCATGACAATATTCATCTGCACTAAAATTCTATTTCTCTGCTTGCAGTGACTATTCGCCCAACAAGATTGTTTATTCACACCAAAACTCTATTTCTCCGGTGTAGCAAACTATCTTCAATGCATATAATACATCCATATTCATAGAGAAGCGTTATAGGAGTATAACAAGTCATAATAGAGTCCATATTCCTTTTTTTATTATGATAATATTCCTTTTTAGTTCTAATTATATTCTTTTCTAATTCTAATTTGCTTCTAAGATAAGACTCTTTGTATTCCAAGTAATCTCTCCCAAAAATAAAATACTGAAATCCTAATTTTAGGAAAATAACTAAATTAAGAAACTTAAATCCTAATTTTAAGAAAAAAATAATAAATTAAGAAATCTCCTAATCAATGTATACTCCAATTTGGGAATTACAAAGTAATAAGGATACAAAACCAAAATTGTTACAAGATGCACAAGACTTTAGGTCTCAACACTGATTAAAAAAGAACAAAAAATTCTGAGAGGGACTAAAGCGTCAATTTCTCAATTATTAAATTAAGATAATTTTGACGTTCAAGTTGATGGGATACCATTTTGATACGAAAATTTAAGTCATACCTAAACGACGGATGATCAACCTGGATGATTTAAACGTTGACGGTTAACAGAATTTCATTTGTGTCATCACCACATGCATCAATCGAAATGAAATAATAATTATGATGAGAAAGGTTGGTGTAGGGATAAGAATCCGAATGGGATACGTCTTCTTATATGCGTGAGCCAGTGTGGTACGGAGAAAATTGACAGTGCTCTTTGGCAGGTCTTGGAAGAAGAGAAACTGCATCCAAATTTTTGAAAGCGAAACCCTACAATTGCTGCCAAAAAAATATTAACTAAGAGTAAGCGCTACCAAAGAAACTCCAACGTGGCCTTTTTTGCGTGGTCCAAAAAGTCTTTCCAACTCGTGATCTCGAATCCGTAATACTACTTGATACACAACAAGAATTTTATGTCTTATACGATTAGCTAGGCATCTGTTTGATCGAGCAAAAATACAATGAACAAGCTGCTAGCATCGACAGAAGGACAACAATTATTAGCCGAATTCGGATGGCTATAGCTGCAGCATAATTAATATATTAAAAATGATGATGGTACGAACTGACTATTAAACTCAGAAGCATATTGAGCTTTTGAGTTGGATGCTTTAAGTTGAAGCAAGCTTTAGATACAGACAAATTTAATCATGGAAAAGTATAGACCATATGCATATAGGTAGCCAAGCTAGACTGAAATTTGAGGGGAAAAGGAAAAAAAAACTAGGCCTTTTTATTGATTATTAAAGATTATTCATACTATTTTCACGCACCAAATGTTTTGCATTTCAAATGTAAATAAATTCAAAGGGGTCCCGCCATGCAGCCGAGTGGTTTTCGTAAATTTCTTTGTCTGACTGGTCAGTCACCTGAGTTCGACTTAGTAAGGAAGATAGGGGTTAAAAATTATATTTCAACTTTGCTCCCCTCACTTTTTTAAAAACACAAAAGTAAAAAAAAAAAAAGAAAATCATGGTACAAACTCTCGATTAGTCCAAAAGAGTTGAGCTAATACCCAAATAAATCTATGTATTTTAAGGACACCCCAAATGTTTATGTTATTACTTCCATAGCTATTTGATGTAACTACTCTTGAGTACAGTAGTATACTTTTTTGAAGTATTTTAATTTTCTGTTCTTTTTTTTTAAATCTTATTGGCAACGAGTCAAAAGTTGAGAATAATGAAAGATCATTATCCTCCAAGTAAAAATGAATATTATCAGTTATCAAACATTGAAGTCGTCATGTATTAAAGGTACAATCACTCATTCACAAACAGTGCATTCCCATTTCTTCATGATTGAACTTTAAAATTTTGTAGGCTTCCTATTTTTCTAGATATTGAATCCTACCTTGTAGGGATGTTAATTTATGGGCTTGGGTCGGACTTTTTAAAATACAGACCTACGCCCACATCATCCCACCAAGGCTCAGGCCTTTCAAAAGTCCATCCAAATTAGATGAGTCGGGCTTGGGCTTATGCGGGCCTGGGTTGGACTTTTTAAATTAATTATAAAATATTTTTTTAATTAAAAAAAATATTTAAATTAAAGATAATTATCTAATACATAATAGAATAATAGTCTAATATATAAAATATTAATAATATAACCTAATAAATAATAAATACTAATATAAAAAATTAAACTAATTTAGTATTTTAAGTTTTTTCTTTTTTCTTTAAATTAAATTTATTTTTTATTTATAAATTAACAATTAAAAGTAGGATTCGGACTTTTTGCCTTGTCCGTGGTATATGAGCACTTATAATTTTGATAAAGGCCGATTAAGTATCGCGTCAAGGGGCCAGGCCGGGCAGACACAGATACGCGCGGGCTGCCTTTACTTTATCTTACCTTTGAATAATGCCTTACCCTACTTGTATTCTTGTAAATTGAATTGGTTTTGAGAAATGCAAAGAAACATTCTTAGAAGATAAGGTCTCCTACCAAGAAAATAATTTGCTCTAATTGTACGATGTGTCTCAGCGTGTCTAAGAAAACCAAAGAACCAAACACAGATCATTTTGATTATTATACCTGATAAATTTACAAGTCAGAAAATTGTAGAATATTCCACAGCATATTAAAGGCCACAATCAAAACAATAATTAAATATGGCCAAAGAAAAGGATGTTTTGTATTTTATCCTTACATTGTGCGTACAGAAATTATTATTCACTGGTTAAGTGTACAAAACAATAAAAGATCTAGATTGATATGCAAATCCATCTTCAATTAATTCTTCATCTCCTTGTTAGTATTGTCAAAAACATGATAAAGAAATTTTGTCGTTATATATGGCGTGGCTAAGCTACATAATGATGCAATTTACAGCAACATAAGAGTTGCCAAATATTTTTGGGTTACTGGATACAACTTTTGGATTGGTGCTTCTATATATGATATCAGTATTATGAGGAAGAAGCTAGCATGGTGCCTGCAAATTAAGTTTCTCAATTCTAATTAAATTCAAAACGATATTGGCCCTTCAAGAAAACTATATATCCTTCCTTTGGAGAATAGAGAGGGATGCGTGTAATAGTTGATAATTCATGAACAGAAAAAACAAAAGTCACGAAGCTGCACGGAAACTGTGTTGCTTAAAATTATATGAGAATAAGAACAGACCACAGTCTCTTTCCTCCACTTCATTGCCCTACTCATCTTCTATCTATATGCATTTTCTTTCTTGTTTCTCCATCTCTTCTTTTATTTTATTTAAGTCTTTCTTTTCATAACGTACCCTCTTCAATTATTAGGCCACATGATCTGGAAATTTCCCTAAACTAACTTTTTTTAACACATTAAAGGGGCTGGTCTAGGATCGCGTTGCCTACTCAAAACTAGAAGATCGTTGGCATGAAGAAAGTGTATATTGAATAACTAGTTCACAATTATGAATGGACAAAAGTTATCATGAACAAGTAAATAAAAAATAACCCAAGTATTTTTATTAATTAATTACTTCATGATATAGACATATATATTATTTCAGTTAAATGATATACTGTATTTTTCTCATAAATTTGGCCGAGTGATATTTAACAGCTTTCTTTTAAGTAGCCACCTGAATTAGAATCTCTAATTACATTCATCTTTTTACATGAGTTGGATTAACAATTGGTACCCCAAATGTGGGTCCTCTAATTATATAAAAGTGTGATTTCTGCCTCTTTAGATGGGAGTACGTGTGGTTGTGCATGCTTTTTAAACCATAGCTTATATCCTTTAGTAATTAATTATTATTAGTATTATCATGGGATTTAAATATGGAAAGTGCAAATGGACACGTAACACGTTGAATGTACATACACCAATCAATTTGCCGCAAGATGTGTAGCTGTTTCCTCTAGTCACTCTTGTAAATTTTACCCAAGCTTCCAAAAATGTTTTAAGCAAACGGCGTTGTGCAATTCACTGGGAGTATTATATGCATGCTTTTATTATTATTACTATTACTACTATTATTATTCGAAAGATACTTACTTGTGGTTAACGGATTTGTTACGCCAAAAAAAAAAAGCAAGTAAACTGATAGCTTTATTGAGATTTAATATTCAATACCTTCCATTGAGACCGTAGAGGTAGCGTAAATCTAGACTTAGTTGATTGCTTCTTTCTTTTTATTTTTAAAGCTTGTTGAGCATTTAAGGTCATGTTAGGCAGCCCCTGATCATATGGTCATGGTATCATAATCAGGCAGAGCATGATGAATGGGTCAACTCGTACAGTGGATCCTGTGAAAGAAGTGAGATGTAGATGGAAGAGAATCCAATGTGAAGATCTTTAACCGAAGTAGTCTATGACCGTTCTATCATAGCAATCCAGACCTTTTTAGAATAAAGAAATTCATCAAGCTCTGCCTAGATAGTTCTATATGGCAACCCGAATACCGGGACCCAAAATGGGTTTCTTTTCTTGGGGACTAACTACTGGCACAAGTGTATTTGAACTACTGGCACAAGTGTAAGAACTAAGAAGGTGGCTTACCACCGGATCCCCATTTTCGTTACCTGGTTTCTTGGCCCAAAAATTAAAAATAATTATTTCTTCGGGTTCTGATACTAGCATCTTAAATGAATAGTAAAATCGATGAATGATTGAAAGGCTTTTAAATACAGTTAAAGTCGCTCAAGTCATGTTCTTGTCATCCAGTTTTCAAGTAGAGTTAATTTGTCAAATAATTCGGCAAAGCAATAGCATAAATTTGATTACAAATTGGTACGGCATATATTTGAATTCAATCTCGAACTGACTTTGCTGTTAACGCTTTTTTAGAGAATGAATTGATATTAATTATTGAATAAAGATATAAAATTAATTAAATCTTAACCGTATATTATTATATATACATTTATGATTGAAAATTATAAACAGCTGAGTACAAATCAACTCGGCCCCAAACCCAAGCCTGATTTTTTATCTCCTTTGTAGTAATCCTGTTGTGTATTTAAAGATTATTTTTATTTTAAGGAGAATCTGAGCGTGCCATTATTAGTTTGTAATATCTGACCTGTTCGATAAAAGCCACACATAGCAAAACCTAAAAAGTATGATAAATGCTAATCATGTCACCGGAAAATCAATTCATTGCTACCCCACCTGTTAATTCGAATCTTCAGCTATTCATATGATTTGACTAGCAGGTCTCACTTAATATTTAAACATCCGTGCGTCCAGGTTATGAGTGAGCTCATGTCCAGCAAACAATTAATACACAATGATATTGAGAAACTGAAATAAAATAATGTACTTATGTTTTCAATTAACAGGAAATTAAAATGAAGAGACTAATATTCTTTTTTCTTTTTTTTCAGTGTTTGACGCTAATGGCCTTTCAAACTACAGATTTCCTTTGATCAGTGAAATTGAAAAATAAGGGAGAATTAATTCCCTTAAAGAACAAGCTAAACATATGATTCCAAGTTGGCCTTTTTATCCTAATAGAAGCCAATTTTGTTCATATTCAACTTTTAGAAGTATCCGAGCATGCTTTTGAGAACGTGACCGCAAATGAAGTGTTTCAAAAAAATGAAATTATGTAATTAAACTTGCATGCATATGTGTAAACACTTTGGTGTGAAGTCGCTTTCATCGTAACCGTAACCAGTATGACTCAGACACGTGTTTAACGCATCGCTGACGTTCAACCATCATTAGCTTATAATGATAGCCAGCAATGATGTGTCTAATTCCGATAGAATCAATGATAAAGGGCTGCAGATTTACTCAAATTGAAAAATAAGGTGTAAGGTGAACCAATATTCGCTTGTCTTTGCTTTTATTACTAACAAAGTTTTGCACTGCTATCCTATGTCTCTTTAACATATTTTTTTTTTCACAATAATAACAAATAAATTTCTTCCCTAAGGTGGAAATTTCATTATTAAAGTACAGCGTGGATCATACACATAACTCGGGGGCAAAATAGTAAATCAATGTACCAAATTGTTTGTACTTACACTCACCACCTCTCCTACCTAGCTAGTTACACTCTCTCCAATTATAATGTCCTTTCTTGCAGGCAATGCTTCATTTCAAACCTCTAAAAGGTTTCAGTTATTGAAAATCTCTCTTTGATAACAATGGCCAGTACGGAGCAAGAAATCTCACGTGCGGCACGCGTGCAATATTATACAACAGACGATGACTCGGACGATAAAGAAGAACAAGAAGAAGAAATGGTTGACGAAGAAGAACAAGAAGAAGAAGAAGAAGAAGAGGAAGAAAGATGTAAAAATGGGAGGAGAAGGGACGCGTTTAGTGGGATTTGTGGGAGAAGGAGAAGGTCAAATTGGTCATTCGGACAAGTACTGGACCCGAGAGCCAAGTGGGTTCGAGAATGGAATAGGGTTTTCCTCTTGGTATGCGCCACTGGCCTCTTCGTCGATCCTCTCTTCTTCTACGCCCTCTCTATAAGCGAAACGTGCATGTGCCTCTTCGTCGACGGCTGGTTCGCCATCACCGTCACCGCCCTCCGGTGCATGACCGACCTCTTGCACGTGTGGAACATGTGGCTTCAGCTCAAGATGGCCAAGGCTGCCTACGGCGTTGGTGGTGCATCAGCAGCCGCTGATGATGAAGATAAGAGGCCCAGAAGTGGGCCCCGCTCTCGCTCGGTGGCTCTTCGTTACATGAAGACCAAGAAGGGTTTCTTCTTCGATCTCTTTGTCATTCTTCCTCTACCTCAGGTATCAATATTTATGCAATAATAATAATAATAATAATAATAATAATAATAAAATTAATAACAATAACAATAATAATAATAATAATATTGAAACTCACCAAAATTAAATTGTTTAAAAATTCTTAATTAATCAAGTAAATTTAATTTAATTAGTTAATAAATAAACCAATCTTTTTCACATTGTCATCATCATTATTATTGCTCCCAATTAATAGACCGTACCATTGTAATATTCTGACGGCATATATATTATGGACGGACCGTAGAATTATAGCCATTCAATCAAACAAGCACTTGGCAGTTAGCATCTTAAATCTGAGGTTGAATTAATTAATTGATTAAAATTTTTTTTTTCCTTGTGTACCTAAAATGAGTTGGGCCCTTGAGGGAAGGTGACAAGTGCAAGTCATTAGTCGTTTTATGCATGCAGCACAGCAGACGTAGCAGCAGTCTCACACTAGGCAGTAACAAACATGTGATGTAACTATGTCGTTTTTTTCAAATCATTGCAAAGGGTATAATGGTAATAAACTAATTTAGGAGCAGTTCGAGCTAGAGATGATTTTGGGAAATTTTTTTTTTTTTTTTTCTTTTAGCAAATTTGGGGGAACACTCTTTATCTCTGGACGTTTCTTTTTCATAGTAGAACGTGGTTGGTTTCTAAGGTCATTTTCTTGAGGAAAATATTTTCATCATAATTACGAATTCAGTTATGGTGCAACTGTAGTACCATATTACAGTTATTTTCAGCCGTTAGATCTTCAGCTATAATTATATTCAATGCTGAAAGCAACTGTAGTATAGTACTACAGTCTAAGTCCCATAATTACACTCTTATTCGAAATTAAATAATTTTTGACACATATAATTTTCTATATTGCTAAATTTTTGTTAAGTAAAGAAGGTTGATGGTGATAAAGTGGAACTAATGACAAAATTATCAAATTCTCCTTAATTAATTCATTTTTCTTTTTTTGGATGCAGATAGTACTATGGGTTGTGATTCCGGCCCTACTAGAGAGGGGATCAATAACACTGGTGATGACCGTGTTCTTGATCATGTTTCTCTTCCAATACCTCCCCAAGATTTACCACTCAGTCTGCCTGTTGCGGCGCATGCAAAATCTTTCGGGCTACATCTTTGGAACCATTTGGTGGGGGATCGTCCTCAACATGATCGCATATTTTGTTGCATCGCACGTAAGTGAATTTCTCATCATTTCTCGTGCTATAATTTTCATTATGAGAGTGAAGCCGAAATTATTAGACAAGAGCACCTCATAAAACCATGCATCTATTTTACTCGCTTAACAGATAAGACGGCCCCGCTTCAGTAACTTTCATTACTCAAGTTTAGCTTTTCATCAGGACTTTTTAATCAAAGCATAATACTTTTTGCTGCTTAGACTACTGCGTCATTTTGTCAGTTAGTCCAAGGATTGAGAAATCTGAACGTGCTTTGCTTTTCGGTAAAGCGTGATGAGAAAGACAATATCATTAATTAAAGTGTAACATACATGATTATGCAACAGCCATTGAATTTCATACAACGGTTATAAAAATATGAGATAAAAAAATCATATTATTTTTATAATAACCGTTGGATTCATCCAACGGTTGTTGCATAATCATGTATGTTACATGATCATGTAACATAACAACCTCCTTTATTAATCCGTTTTATAACCTTACATATTAGAATTTACAATATGGGATCTACCTAGGTTGATTGATTCTCATGCTTAGGGCTCGACTCAATTCAAGGGCCTAATGGGTCCTCCAACTCAAGGAATAAAGATAAAGACAAAAAGACGAGTAACACAATTTGCCAAGTAAGCGAAAGCTACAAGACTTGGACGGCTATCGTGTTTCATGTGAATCCAAGTAGAAATTTCATGGCCAAAATTGCGAAGGGGATTATGGCAGATAGGATGATAATGAATCCTGAATTAAGTAGCTTAGGCCAACCCTCAAATCTTCACTTATGAGATAACTTTTGAGTATGAGTTAGATTTAGGAACTCTTCTAATAACCAATTCATAACACGTGGAGTCTACATAACACAAGTTAATAAAATAAAGACTGCCCTACACATGAAGTGACTTAATGGTGTGCAGGCAGCAGGGGCTTGTTGGTATTTGCTGGGGATTCAGAGGTCAGCAAAATGCCTAAGAGAGCAATGCAGAGTAATGAATGGTTGTGATTTGAGATTGTTGTCATGCAAAGAGCCTATCTATTATGGAACAACAGATATGGTGAGAGATAAAGCAAGGCTGGCATGGGCTGAAAACAAGCCAGCAAGATCAACATGCATTGAGAGTTCCAATAATTACGACTATGGTGCATATAAATGGACTGTTCAACTTGTTACAAACGTCAGTCGTTTGGAGAAGATACTCTTTCCCATCTTTTGGGGCTTGATGACTCTCAGGTAATGCTATATATTTTAATCCAAATTTTATCATTTAGTGCAAATGAGAATGGAGTTCCAGCTTGGACTGTTTATATGCCTAACTTTTTGCCTGACTCTGGACAGACCAAATAAAGCAGAAAGAAATACTTAATTCCTTCTTTAGATAAATATAGTAGTGGTACTAAATCTTTAAGGTTTCTTTTCCTTTAAAAAATTTTTTTAAAAAATTCAAAACGTGATTAAATAATTTCCTCCCAAATCATTAACTTTATCTTTTTGCTTCATGAATCTTTTTCAGTAATTTAAGGAAAAAAATATTCTTAGTGCTTCTCTTTATCCTTACTGACAATTGGTGTGTTGGTGAGCAGCACTTTTGGGAATCTGGAGAGCACAACGGAATGGTTAGAAGTAGTTTTCAACATTATCGTTTTAACAAGTGGGCTCCTTTTGGTCACTATGTTGATTGGAAATATCAAGGTATCTATAATATCATATTTGATTTATAATGTTTCAATTTTAATGTGAACGTAATATTTACGATACATATATATACACTTATAAACTTAACATTAGCATACATACATACATACATACATACATACATACATACATGCCTATATATATTCAAATTAATTGAACATTCTTGATTGTGGCAATGAAATAATAGGTGTTCTTGCATGCAACAACATCAAAGAAGCAAGCAATGCAATTGAAGATGAGGAACATAGAATGGTGGATGAGGAAGAGGCAATTGCCTCAAGGGTTCAGGCAGCGGGTTCGCAACTACGAGCGGCAGCGGTGGGCGGCAATGCGCGGCGTTGATGAGTGTGAGATGATCAGTAACCTCCCTGAGGGCTTAAGAAGGGACATCAAGTATCATCTCTGCTTGGACTTAGTAAGACAGGTAATATTCATAAACAACTTTTTATTTTTTTTTTGAGGTCTGAAACAAAAATTAAATTACTTAAAAAATAAAGAAAAGAAAGTTACCGAATGAGGTTAATTTGGGTGGGTTCTACAGTAATCTTAATGGGCTGGAGGTGTCCAAATTTTCGAGGGCCACATTTAGTTTTTGAACGGGCCTACATGTGGCCTAATTTTTTGACTATAGATTTTTATCTATGAGAATATATTGAATTGAAAATATAATATCCGAAAGTAATGGTCATCAAAATATTATGTAAAATTTGGTCAACAAGTAACTCTTAATTTAACAACCCTTAATTCATGTTTCATTAGATTACTAAAAATGAACCTTTTTGTCTATATCAGGTACCGTTGTTCCAACATATGGATGATTTGGTCTTGGAGAATATTTGTGACCGAGTAAAGTCTCTCATATTTACAAAAGGTGAAGTGGTAAGATTCAAATCAAATATACTCATAAATATTACAACAGTTAGCAATTAATAATCCGTAATTTTTATACTCATGATTCATGTGTACACATATGTAGATAACAAAAGAGGGTGACCCAGTACAAAGAATGCTATTTGTAGTAAGAGGGCATCTTCAAAGCAGCCAAATTCTCCACAACAACATCAAAAGTTGCTGCATGTTAGGCCCTGGAAACTTCAGTGGCGATGAACTTTTATCCTGGTGCCTTCGGAGACCCTTCATCGAAAGGCTACCGCCATCTTCATCGACCTTAATAACCCTGGAAACAACAGAGGCATTTGGCCTGGAAGCCGAAGATGTGAAATATGTGACGCAACATTTCAGGTACACGTTTGTTAAGGAGAAAGTGAAGAGAAGTGCCAGGTACTATTCTCCAGGCTGGAGAACTTGGGCAGCTGTGGCTATTCAGCTTGCTTGGAGAAGGTACAAGCATCGGTTGACACTCACTTCGCTGTCGTTTATACGTCCGAGAAGGCCCTTGTCGCGGTGTTCATCGTTGGGGGAGGACAGGCTCAGGCTTTATACAGCTTTGTTAACTTCTCCGAAACCTAACCAGGATGATTTTGATTTCTGAAAATTTGTTGGAGGACGTTTGGAAGAACTTTGTACTGGAACATATTTTATTCGGCGGAAAAGTTACCAAGATTCCGCTGCTACTTACATGATCATTTGGTCTCTATATAATATTAGTTCTCCCATTGGTTAATTTCAGTGTTTACATAGATAGAAATTAAAATAATTGGGAGCCAGATAAAGCTCTCAAATACTTGTTTCCTAACTTTTACTCCAAATGTATTGATTGCTTTGAGGGATATAAAATTGTACTAACAAGCTATATGAGTAAAGTATACTGAAATTCACATTTAAAAAGTGTGTAATTTTACTACTTAAAATAATAACGTTAGGAATTTTAATAATATTTGAGCCTGAACTTCTATGTGGTAGTTTATTCGTAATGATCACATTAAGTTAAATATTAATAATTAATATAATGTGGTTAATCATTAAGTTATTATATTAGTTGGGTTTTAAGTTAGGACTTAAATATTCATAAATCAATTCAGTCTTTAGTTAAATCTCAAATATTCGAATCCCTATCATTGCTCTCAGAAAATCAATGGGACATGGATTGTTTGTGTTTAAAATTTGTAAACATTCATATTATATAAAAATATGGAATCTCTAATTTTATTGATAGTATTCACCATATTATCAAAGTTAGCTAGCTAGCTTAATATTAAATCAACATTTATTCAATCAATCTTCGTCAACATACCGATTGACAAGAGGAGTCTTTCTTCAGAGGTTCTCTCTCTCTGAAAGAGAATCTAGAATGATAGATGAGTTTAATAATGGCGTGCATGGTATGGGAACGGCGCCGCGGGACAAGATGGGTCACACATGCTGGCTAAATTTGCATGAGACCTAAGCGCAATTAGAGATAGACTAAGTACGGCACAATAAAAAAGTCTGTAGTAAGAACATTTTATTTTTAAATGAAAGTAAATCTAAAATTTTATGATTTTACAAATAACTTGAAATTGAATTTTTTAAATTCATTTAATTCTTAGTTTCAAAAAAATACTATAATTGATTTATATTTATAATTTATTAAATAAATACTTGATATTATGATTTTAATGAATAAAATTATAGATACCATGATTATATATATATGCACTAATATTAGTGTGAACTATAATTTATGACCATATGTAAGTCCAAATTAACAATTGAGTTAACCCTTAAGAAAATTTTGTTATTATTATTGTTGTTAAGTATTAAAAAATTCTAATACTATAAGGTCAAACTTAGTAATTAATATTAAACTTAGCAATTAATATTATATTTTCTTACTATTATTAGTTTATTTTTATTAAATATGGACTTTAATTTTGAATTTACAAGTCTATTAAATTTGAATAAGGGCATAGACCTAAGAAAAGTATGTAAACTTGAAAAAAGTATGTCAACGGCTTAGCATACTTTCTTAAAAAAATTTTAAAAAATAAAAAAAAAGCTTATTGGGCTTTTTTTCTTAGGCACATGGGCATGGCACGTGTGTCAGGCTAGACCTAAGTAAAAAAATTTAGACACTACACAAAACGCATAGTGGGCACGGCGCGACACGGGAACAAGCATGTATGGGCCTTATTTTGGTGTCGGCCCCGTCCATTGGCCATCTCTAGTTCATAGTAGCCCATAGGGCAATGAAATTGGTCATGGATCTAGGCATCTCTCTTAGTTTCGAGTTGTTATTTAGCTCGGTGAGTTTTCTTAATTTTAGAAAAGGTGATAGGTTCTTTAAGAATTATTAGTGCAACTTTATAGAAAGGCCAAATGGGAATAGAAGAACTGATTCGTCAATGTAAAACTATCTCATTAGAAGAAGGAACAATGAGTAAAGTTGCTATTGGTGATATTATGAAAGGCAAAGGGAGAAAGCTAGTTGATGGGTGCTTGCTCAATAAAATTTTGCTCAACTTTGGGGAGTAAGATGTTCATGTTCAAATTTTCCCCTGAAGAAGATAAGAGGAGAGTTTTACAGAACGGCCTTGGCACTTTGAGTATGCTCTGATAGTCCTTAAGGAACCAAGTGGCATAAGAAAGATAACAAAACAATCAGTCACTAATTCAACTTTCTGGGTGCAATTCCATATTGTCCTAGTGGGATGTATGGAACAAGGAACAATAAGAGTCCTAGGAGAACCAATTAGGATAGTAGAAAAAGTTAATGCAGATGAAGATGGAGAATGCAATGGTCAATATGCTAGAGCGAGAATATTAATTGACATCACACAACCATTTAAAAAACCATTTGTTTACAACACGAAGATAAATATGATATAACAATTTCAGTGGTTTATGAAAGACTACCTGATTTTTGCTATTGCTGTAGGATTATTTATCATCCTTACAAGACATATAATAAATATGAAGGGCAACCGAAAGATAAACTTGTGTATGGGCGTAGATGCAAGCAATTCAATTATTTAGAAGATCCAAAACAAACAAAAACAATGAAAGAGAATAAAATGGCAAGAAAATCAACCCTCCAAAAAAGATTAGGCACGAGAACTATAGGGGTAGCTCAACCCTCCAACACCAACAGCTCATTCCATGCAATAGAGCTAATACAACTAGAAAAGGATCAAGTTCAATTAAAAAAGATAGACACGTGGCAAAGAATAAAGGAAGCAACAAACAAGGAATAAGTGAAGCCCAATTAATATTAGCTTACAAGGCTGAAGAAAGCAGCTAATGGATTGCAAAAAGCAATCCCTACTAGCTCTCAAAGCAAATTCCCCTAGAAAAATGAGCAGTAACGCGGGAAAAATAAATGAAAGTAAGAAGGAAAATGAACATTTTGTCATGGATGAAGACTTGATTAGTGTGGGCTTAAAGCCAAAGGCCAAGGACCATGCCAGTGACAAAAAGAAGAATAAGTGAAAATAGGTTACCTCTAACTCAATTAAAGCCCAACAAACGGAGGTGGAAACGTCGGGCTTGTGTCCAAAAGGAGAAAGAAGCAAATAGCCAGCGAATATTGTTGGCTAAAAGGTTGCAAGAGGAGCACAATGGGCCAAGCCCAAACAATAAATAAATAAATAAATAAAATGGTCAGTTTATTTAAGCCAACACAAAAGCAAGTGCAGTATCACTCATCTTAAATAAAACTCAAGCTGAAATGGGAAGCATGGTTAATAAAAGATATGAAGACGGCAATGCTAATAGATATAGATATATCAGCTAAGGCTGGTGGCCAGCCCCGCCGATAACCATGAAAATCCTTAGCTGGAACATGTGAGGTTTTGGGAATTCCCGGATGTTCCTAGCTCTACAAAAAATTCTTTGGCAACATAGTCCAAAAATTCTGTTTGTGTGTGAAACAAAATTAACATCTATGAAAATGTCAGAAGTAAGTAAGAAATTGAAGTTTGAAAGTTGTTTGGCAATTAGTAAAAATGGTAGGGGAGGTGGATTGGCAATGCTATGGAATAATGATGTTAATATGCGCATCACTTCATTCAGTAGTCACCATATTGATGCCCAAGTGCAAAATGGGAATTACAATTGGATGAGATGCGCAGAGATTTATAGACATTAAAAAATGGGACAAAAGAAGCATACATGGACATTGTTGAGGAGGCTAGTGAGTTTGTTTGATACTTCTTCACTTTGCTTTGGTGATTTCAATGAAATTTTGCATCCAAATGATAAAATATGTGGCAATGACAGAAACTTAAGTACGATCAGGGAGTTCAAAAAAGCTTTGCGAGAATGAACCTAATAGACTTAGGCTGTAAAGGTTATCATTTTTTTTAGTGTAATCATAGATATGGCTTTGATTTTGTTGAGGAGATATTAGATAGATTTTTGTGTAATAAAGAGTGGAAGGATAGATATGATAATTGTGCTGCCAATAATTTGGAAATATCGACCTCTGACCATTGCCAAGTATATATGAAGCTGTAAGAAAAAAGAAGCAGGCTAAGCTACACAAGCAGAAATGCTTCAAGAGTTCATTATAATAATATGCGGAGTGCTTATGAAGCCTGTAAAGAAATAGTTGAAAGAGAATGGTGTAAGCAGGGTAGTTAAAGTCATACCAACCTTGTTCAATTTTTCAAGCAAACAACTGAGATTTCGATGGCTCAGCTGAAATATTGGAGCAGAGGAGAATATGTTGGAAGACCAAAGAAGCTAGAAAAGCTGCTGGACAGATTAAAGGAATTCAGATTTAGTGAGATGTAGTACAATAACGAAGAGGAGATTAAGTGTGTTAGAAGACAAATCCATAATTTGTTGATTGACGAAGAAATCTATTGGAAGTAAAGATATTGAGCTGACTAACGGAAATAGGGTGATAAGAATACTAAGTACTTCCATGCAAAAATCTTATCACGGAAAACGAAAAACAAAATATAGGATATTGAAGATAGTCAAGAGAACTGGATAGAAAAGGGTAAAGAAGTGGAAAAAGAGTTTTGTGATAATTTTGCCAAATTGTTCTCAACATCTAATCTAGAATAGAAGTAGGTGGAAGCAGTTTTAAAAGGAATGGTACCAAAAGTTATTGAACTGATGAATAAACAACTATAATAGCCTTTCACTAAAGAAGAGATTTTTGAAGCATTATCACAAATGTGCCTTTATAAGGCTCGCAGACCGGATGGCTTTCCAGCTGCTTTTTACCAGAAGTATTGGAAATTGGTAAACATTAGTGTAGTGTTGTTGTGAGAATTTTAATGCTATAGGTGTCAATGTACTTTTATAAGACCCTCAGACCTGATGACTTTCCAGTTGTTTTCTACCAAAAGTATTAGAAATTGGTAAACATTAGTGTAGTGTTGTTGTGAGAATTCTAATGCTATATGTGTCAATGTGTAAGTGTACACAACAAGTAACATAATGATGAGTATTCAAGATTGTTTCCACTGGGATTGATGTTATCAGATTTGCTACAACAATCTTAAAGTGCAAATTTTGTTCTAAATTAAAGTAATTCTAAATTAAGGTAAAACAATTAATAAAACTAATATTCTAATTAAAATGAAAACACAATAAACAAAATGCAACAAAGTATATTATCACGTAAAACTCAAGGATAAAATGAATGGAATAATTGAGTAGTTAAGTGAATAAACTCACTTAATGGTGTTAACTACTTTTCTAATTAAGAACTTGTTGCTATAACATTTACTACAGCACAGGGCAAAATCCTTTATGGATCTTCAGTTGTCGTATGTTAGATATCTTATATCTATATGCAACTTAAGAGTGATTAGTTGTTATGCTAACATTAGATATAACATTATACATTATAGATTACAATTACCCTACAAGATGAATTCTTATATCCAGTTCTTTATTAATCTTAGATCAAACATGGCCATTTTGGAATCAAATAAAACTGAACTTAGAAAACTCAATCTTCAACCATGAATTGTCTTAATAGATTCACTAAGTCAAACCATTTTTAGGCTCTTTCTTAACTTGTATTCCTAAATGGGTGATCAACTGAAATACAGAATTAAAAATAATAAAATTAAGACAAAATACTATAGTAAACACCAAGCAACACACAGGTATTAGTCAAACCTCCATTAAGATTGTTTATCACTTAACTACAATGGAATCTAGTTCATGATCTGTGAAAGAAAAATAAATAAAAGAGTTTTAACCATAAAATACATCCCTGTGAATAAATAGAAAACAAGAACAGAACAAGAATGATTGATTTTCAATGGATCTCTCCATTGTTTTCTCTTGTGTAGCCCTCAATCTCTCTCTTGAATTATATTTTTCTTTTGTTTCTTTGTGGTTTTTTTCCTTAGGTGACGACTCTTCTTTCCCTTTATACTTTTTTTATAAATGAAAATTATAGTAAACGGAAGTCTAAGGCGCATATCTTCTAGATTTAGAAATTTCAGATCTCAATCTTTTAAGTATCTCATGCAAAATCATCTTTGTCGTCGTTCCAGGATTGCTACAGTAAGAGAGGCTACCGCAATGGATGCTACAGTAATGACTACAACATATGTACTGTTTCAAACTTATTTCAATTATTTTGTAGTCAAGTTCTTTTTCATCTTTTGCAAGTCTATTATTGTGCAAATTTTATTGAACTCGTAAGTGCACAAATCTCTTGTAGAATAGATCAATGGTGTCGAGTGTCGATCCCACGAGAAGGTAGATTTTAATTGTGTGTAGAACTAATTTTGTAAGGGGGTGGTTGGATTTGTGGTGGAAGTGATTTAGATTATCCTAGAATTTAAATTAAAATGGTAGGAATAAATTGAAATAAAATCTATTGAAATAAAGAGCTTAGGTATCTAGATCTGCGTCAATATGCTCTATGGGCTAATGATAGGTCATAAATAGTCATGTTATATTTTGTTTAATTCCCTCATATTTTGATTGATCTTGTGCTAATTTGTGGAAATCATGTTTGAATTGATTTAGGAGAAGAAACATGGAGATTATGATAAAAAGTGGATAAAAAGAGCTTTATTTGGGCTTTGCAATCATGGGCTGACCGTTGACTTGAAGGAGACGGTTTCCTAGCATTAAGAGGAGAAGAAGCCAAGAAGGATTAGGAAAGCTAGCAAAAGAGGAAACCAAAAAGGACAAGAAAAGGAAACAAAAAGGAACGTGAGCAATATAAAAAGAAGAGGAAGCTAGGCTCTAGGGGAAGCTTGAACGTGAGAAGCAAAGAAAAAAGGGCTGCTGCAACTTTTTCATCAAACAATTCTTTTGTTTTGTTTAGCCACCATGTGTGGCTAAGGTTTTAATTCCGGTCCAAGGGTTAATCAAATTCCAGTTGTAATTTTGTGAGGCTTTGAACTTAACTAGAATTTCTTCAATCCAAGTAATTTTTATTTTCTTGTTCTCATTATCTATGAATTATTTATATTGATTGAGTTGACGCCTTAATTCAATATTTATTTTTCTATCGCTAGTCATGAGTTTGTGATCCGTAATTGTCATGAATGATTGAATTGAGTAGCAAGGAGTTGGCTCATGTGTGTATATTGACGCCGCAATTACATAGCTTGCATGATAGGCTCTAGGAAATAAAATACAAATTGATTAAATTGAGTAATCAATTAATTGATCTTGTTTTAGTCATTCTCACTATTCTTAATGCTATCATTAAATTTGATATGGAACGATGATGCCCAGTTAAATTGGTGATAAGTTTGGATTTAGGCGATTGTTTGAGTCTAATGTATTAGGACAATAATTACTTTCTACGGCTTTTCCGATTAAGTAGACTAAGTTCTTGGATTGAGTAATTTATATTTAAGCCTATGAACAAAATTGCAATTGGATGGAATTGACACCCTTGGATTGGAAGTTTGGTAAGATTAATTTTCCTTGCTTAATTTTAGATCTTGTTTTATTTTATTTTATTTTATTTTATTTTATTTTATCATAATCTCGTTTAAGAACAAACCCAAAACCCAGAAAAACGGATAACCGGTTTCCCCTAACCGGCTAGCCGTTTGAGTCCAGAACGGGGAGAGTTGCTAATCGGTTTGCCGGTTTCCCTCATCCGGATAGCCGACTATTTCCAGAACCAAGCCAACCAACATTCGGACTGCTTTCCCTTAACCTATGTCCAAATCGTTCAAAAGCTACATCTCGCATTCGCCCGGATCTCGAATCAAGCCGAATACGCCCAATCCGAAGTTCCCGCAACCTGCCTTCCGGTTCCATCTTCCGGTTGACCGAATAGATCCAGAGAAGAGAGAACACGAAACCGGTCTTCCGGATCCCGTATCCGGCCAGCCGAAAGACTTCCAGAATTGTTGCCACCTGCATTCGGTCTACCGGTTTCCATTAACCGGTTAGCCGAAAACCTCCAGAAACATCACAAGCAATAACCGGTCTTCCGGTTGTCCTTATCCGGTTAGCCGGATAATTCCCATAAAAATTCAAACCAACTCCGGTCTTCCGGTTTGCGGCAGAAGCTTGCAAAATCTAAATCTTTGGGAAATTAGTTTTGTTTTAAACTTTGAGAAATTAAATACATAGTTCTCTAGGGATTCGACCTGGTCTCACCATTTCTACAATTTTATTTAGGTGAATCAGTATTTGTTTTTGAGGAGCTTCGACAAACTCCGTCAGCTAAATATTCCTTATTAATGCCAATTAAATCATGAGGGGGGTTTACATATCTCATGAACCATGCTCAAATAAATAGGTGCTAAGGGCTTATCGTGCCAAATAATAATAACCTTCTACTAGGGAGCCAGTTTTATCAGTGTGGTATCTAGACAAGATTATTACTATTTGTTAACGAAAAATCAAAACATTTATAAATATTACAGGGGAAGAGAAAATAAATTTACATATTGAGATTTCACCTTCAACCCAAGCTTAAAAGAAAATTAGCTACTCATAATTGAACTAAGGGTAAAATAGAAATTTATTAAAATACATAGAAAATACAAGATGGAGAAGGAATTATAGAAAATTAAGCTAAAAAATGAATTTAAGGATATCAAATTAGAGGGGGTGCCCCTTTTTTATAGATACATTGAGTAAATCATGGGTATCGGATTAAAAACAATCCGAACGCTCAGGATTACGCCACGTCATTAGTCAACCGTACGTGGTTTGACCACGCGGTTTGAACAGTGACACAGTTTAAATCGTGAAGGCTTGAATATGTTATAAATAATCCTGTGTATATGCATGTACCGTACGCACGATTTTTAGTCCACTGAAATACTGCCACATCACATATCAATAGTATATAAAAATTTTAGTCCAATAAAATCATGACACATCATCAGTCAATATCACGTCATCGGTCAATGCCACATAAGCAGTCAATGCTACATCATTCGTCCAATCGAAGCTGCCATGTCATAGGCCTGTGCCACATCATCGGTCAATGTCCCGTCATCGGTCAACGTCAAGTCATCAGACCGTATATGTGAACAGTATCGTGAGCAGTGTCATTAACAAAACCGTACGTATGAACAATGCCATTTTTTCGTTTATGCTTCTTCTATGGTTTTCGACTGTCCTGAATTCAAAAGTGGTGTCCGTTTTGCTGTTTGATCACTCGTTCATTGTGAAACGATCATGATGCCCCTCAAATACATAAAATACTTAATTATAATGCAACGCATATAATTAAATAACAAGAGACTTAAATACATAAAAGTAGGGATGTTAGTTAGACTTCAAATATAAAATGACGAATTTCTCATTTATAAATATACACTTTCTAACACTCAACATCTATTGCAGCAGCATTTCTTTATTAAAATTTGAGCTTTCGGTCATCTATAATTATGCATATGATCTAAACACATAAAATTATTCTAAAACAATGTAATTTATTAAAAATAACCTAAAATGAATATTCATGCAAAATAAAATTAAAATGCAATAAAAACATGTCATTTACTCTCTAAGTAATCTTAATTTAAATTTAAAAATATTATAATAACTCTCATTTTATAGAGTTATCAAGTGTCCACATGCTTTCATACCTTAAATGAGCAAGGTACAATACCTTCTCTCAATCACATTTATATTGCTCTAATAGCAAAAGTCAGAAAGCCTAGCTAGGAAGGTGACTGAATTTGAGCCTGTTTGCTTATATAATGTGATTTATATAATTGTTGCTAAAACTATCGCAAATAGGCTTAAATACATTCTTCACCAAGTTATTTTCCCAACACAAAGTGCTTTTTATCCCAAATAGGCTCATAACTGATAATATTATTATAGGCTATGAATGTCTCCATAAGATTACGCATAGTAAAAAGAAGAGAAATGACCTTATAACTTTAAGACTTAATATTCGTAAGGTCTATAATAGAGTGGAATGACTGTTCTTGAAACAAATAATGATGAAGTTAGGTTTTGCTCAATCGTGGGTAAACCTAAGTATAAGATGCATCACAACATCTTTATTCTCTGTTATTATCAATAGGATAGCTAAGGGTGTAATTAACCCTAAGGAAACTTGAGCCAGGGATGCCCTCTTTCTCCTTATTTGTTTCTTATATGTGCAAGTCATTTCTATTGCAAGTAGAAGGAAATGGCTTGATAGATGGGCTAAAATTCAACAAAAATATCACCATTTCACACCTTTTGTTTGCTGACGTTTGTCTCATGTTTACAAAAGCCTCAATAGAAGGCTATTAACATCTTAAGAAAATCTTTGATTACTACATTGCTGCATCAGGCCAACTGTTCAACTATGATAAATCCTCAATATTTTTCCATCAATAACACAAGCAATGGAGTGCCTTCAGTAATCAAGAACATATTGCAACTCAATGTTGTCTTTAGACATGAGAAGTATTTGGATTGCTATCCATGGTTGGAAAGAAAAGGAAAGGTTTTTTTCAATAATATCAAGCTGAGAGTGATGAGCAAAGTTGTTAGCTTGTAATACAAATCCTTCTCAAGTGGGGGCAAGGAAGTCCTTATTAAGGCAATAGCTTAGGCTATTTCAACCTATATAATGAATGTCTTTAAACTTCCATTGGGCATCTGTGTTGATACCCAACAAGCTATTGCTGGATTCTGCTGGAGTAATAACAAGGATAAAAGATGGATCCATTGGACGAGATGGAAGAGATTAAGCCAAGCCAAACATAGGGGAGGATTGGGATTTAGAGATTTTGGCAAGCTTCAATTAGGCATTAGTGGCTAAACTAGGATGGAGAATATTACAGAATCTGGATTCACTGACGGCTAGAGTTTTACAAGCAAGATACTTCAAGAGTGGTCAGTTTCTAAATGCAAAATTGAGCTCTCAAGGGGAGACAAGTAATTCATAAAGGGATTACATGGAGGATTGAGAATAAAGAACAAGTGCAAATATACAAAGGAAATTGAATGCCAAGACCAATATCATTTAAACCAGTTTCCCCTCTATCTTTGCCAATGGATGCTACTGTCTCATAATTCATTAATGCTGACAATCAGTGTGATGAAGGCCTGATTTATCAACACTTTGTGAAAGAAGATCCAAATATAATTACAAGAATCCCTCTCCCTAATAAACTAATGGCAGATCAAATACTTTGGCACTATGATAAAAAAAGGAAACTATTCTATCAAAAGCGGATATAAAGTGGCATTAAAGATTAATTTTCAAGATCTTCCAAGTTGCTGTGAATAGAAAACAAGTCAATGGTCTATCATTTGAACTACGTCTTTGCCAGAAAAAATTTTTATATGACGAGCAGCAAAGAACCTTTTCCCAATAGCTGAGAACTTATGGAGGAGGAAAATCTTAGCCTAACCTCTGTGCCAAATCTGCGGGAATAACATGGAGACTACGTTTCATGCACTGGTGGATTGTAAGCCAATGCGAAAAATTTGGAAAATGACTTAGGTTGCAGAGGAAATTAGGCACATTACAGATCAAGACATTCTTAGCATAATGCTTGCTTTGGCAAAAAGAATAGGCAAAGCTGATACAGAACATGTGGTGGTATTATTTTGGGTAACTTAGAGTGCAAGAAACCATGCTCTGTTCAAAAGGAAAAAAAAGAAGACCTTCGCATATCAGCTGCTAAAGCTGAAGCAGTTGTTGATTGATTCAAAAGAATTAGAGCATCAACCCTAGCTCTTAAGGCTGATCAGAAAAAGCAAACAAAAATATGCTGGAGCCCTCTTCGAACAAATTAGTGTAAAGTCAATGTGGATGTTGCCGTTAATTTTGATGAACATTAGGCAGGTTTGGGCGTTGCCATAAAGGATGCCAACAGAAATCTTGTGGCAGCTGCAATTAAGATCACAAAACTTTACAGTGATGTAGTCTTTGTAGAAGTCAAAAACTGTGAATTGGGGTCTGGACGTAGCTAGTAGCGTAGGCTTGTCATCTATAATTATTGAATCAGACTCGCAAGATGTAATTGATTTTGTCAACAACAAGAAGAGCAACAGAACTGAGATCCAGTGGGAAATTGCTCACATGCAAAGTAAGATGAAGGGCTTTAATTCTATTTAAGTCCAACATTTTCTTGGCATGCCATTGCTCATTCTCTAGCTAGACTAACTTAAGAAAAAGATGAAATTGTTGTATGGATAGAATCACACCCTTCAGAGATAATGTATCTTTTCAGCTCTATGAATAAATGAAGTTTATTTTCTCTTCAAAAAAAAAAAAAAAAATTTGCTCAACCGAGAAAATCGACTTGTACTACTCAGTGCCATATATATTAATTAAAAATGTCAATTTCATAATAATAGTCTATTGCCTTCAAACAGCTAGCTAGATTCATATCCCAAAAAAAAAAAGCTCAAAGTTAACCAAACAAAAGAAGTGAACGGATACGAAAGATTAAAGGTGAAGTTAGATTGATGCAAGAGAAAATGAATTTTCACAGTTTGTGCCCCTATTAACTAGAAATTTCATAGAGTCATCGATTCTCATATAGACTAAAATTATTGTTTGCGCCTGTTGTCAAGAGTGGAGGATTCCAGAGATACATATATGCGGTGGACGATAAACAATGAACTGAACGTTTGTATATCACACAAATTATTTTGACTTGAACAAGATCGATCTTCTTATAAAACAGTACAAAACTGTGGCCATGCATGGCTAAATAACCATAAATACCTAGAATATAACACAAAGTTTACCAAGAACGCAAAATTAATTCACTTTAGCATTTTTAAGCCTCAAGCACAATTTTTTGCCCCAATTTCTCTTAATTTAACAATGCATTTTATTTGCTTATGTAGCCTTATAAAATATACTGTACAAAACTGAACGGGTGAATGTATAATTTAAACTAAAAACACATGTATATTTTTTTGCTCTTTTACTTCGTGGGTCTTTCTAGTCTACACTACTAATTAAGACAGGATACAGGAGAGACCAAGGGAGCTGCAATATTGAAGTTTCAAAAACATTAATTAAGCTTGCAGTGTCTCTACAGCTCATTTGGCAAACTGATTAGCTTCATCATCGTCGCTCGCTGGAGCAGCAGAGCCCCTGAAGAGCAAAATCGCAAGGCTGCCAACACGAAAGTAGATGAAATTCCCATAACGATGCGTGACAAATGAACCAAAATCAGTCCCAACAATGCATTGCCATCCAGTCCCATACGCCTTATCAAATTCCTGCCCATGAAACACAAACTATTAAGCCACAACAATAATATATAAGAAAAATTGTACATGTTCACTTGCATAGAATACCTTTTTAATGAAGCGTGCAATCTCGGTGGGTTCGGTGACATCAAAGAAATCGAGTGCTTTTGCTGCCAAATCAAGTGCATCTTGCTGCATGGTTTCAAGCATGTCAGTCTCACCAATCACTGCTTTGCCTTCTAACATGGCTAGCTAATGCAAAAGGATTTACAAAATTTTATCTTAAAAAAAAACGAGTGCTAGCGAATTAAAATTGGCTGAAATACGAAGCCGGGTAGTGGAAATTATATTGAGTTTGCTTGGAGAATAAAAGCTTGGGGGTGATAGTGGGTCAATTAAACACTTATTGGATTCTGTGCGTGTGGCCAGCAACAACAGATGCTGTGGCGTCATGCCTATGGGCAATTTGATTCTGATTACTATTATGGACACTTTTGATTGAGAAATTGCATTGATCAATGGCTGCATTAGTACATGAATTAATATAGAGCTACATGCATGAGGAAAATTACAAAGAGCTTTTATGTATATATGGTCCAGTTTTATCCATGAAGATGTGCAAGTGGAGCGCCCCTTATGGTGCTCCAATGAGATCTTGCCATGTGTTGGGCGGCCCAAATGCAATCAGACGAGTAAATTTTTGTCCAGTTCTGTAATGGTCCATACAAATGTGGGGGAAAATGAGTGAGGTTGAGGTTGAAACGCCCTAGTGCTGGAAAATCTTATTGTTGTCTATTAGGAATATGAAAAGTATGTTGAATTGTTGACCTGTTAATTGATTATAAAGCACAGGAAATTACTTTTAGGTAATAAGCACGCTAATTTCGTCTATTTCTTAAGTTGAGAGTTGGAGTCTTTTTTATTTATGGGATATATTTTTCTTCTTCCTTTTATTGGTTATAAGTTTTTAGATTGAGCTTCACTTTTAAATATCCTAAATTTTTTATCTTCAAAAGTTATCTCAAATGACGTGTCATTCATCAATTGATTAGTGAGGATAATATAATTAATTCACTGAAATCTTATAAAAAAATTATTAATCACTCAATGAATAATATATTATTTGGGATAGAATTGGGATAAAAAAAAATTATAATGTCTATCATTACTTATATCAAATAAATGATTAGAATCCTCTTCTAACCTAAGATCTTCTGTATTTTTAAAAACCTTATGTTATGGATAAAGATCTTTTCGTGATTTAATCATGCTTAAGTTTTGAAAGATCTATCGACATACATACACTTTAATTTATGTATTATTAAGATTTACTTAATTATTATATTTTCATTGATTAACTATTAATCATATAGTATATAAATATATTTACTCAAAACAAAATTTAGATTCCTGATCTAACATGACAAATACCTGCCGCAAACTACACCACAGGTCTGGGTGGATGAATTTATGGATAGACAGTGGCTAGGTGATGTGCATGAAAGGAGTTGGAAAAGAAAAGTAAGGACATCTACGTATCACTGATTTATTGGGGCAAGCTAGAACGTATGAAGATTTTTACCTATTTCGGATATGCATTTGCAGTCCATTCATGTCCCGGAATCAGGTAACCAATCAAGAGGAACCACTTCGCAATGTATTGCGGACCGACTATTGAGAGCTCTCGCAGCAATTGAGCAGTGGGTTTTACTCGATTTTAATTTCGACATCTTACATATACAACTCTTTCGTTACCGCCGTTCATTATTATATTTGGTTTTTTCAGTCACTTTTTTTTTTTTTTTTGGTTTGATTTATTGTATATTGTAAGATGATCAATTCCTGCATATATAACTGAAATTGGTTAGATAAAAATGAAACAAATTAACGAGCAAAATCTAATACCTTCTAATTATTTAGATGGCATTCGAATCACTCTTTTTTTTTTTTTTTGTGATTATTAATTTGCCTGAGGAAAACTTTCTGGGGAAGTCATATACAAAGATAAAATTAAAAATACATCTTTTACGGGGACATTTGATAAAGAATTAATCTCTTCAATCATCACAAAATCAGCAGTAACATCAGCAATTATCATCATCACATGATCAATAGCTTTCAAATACATACAATCTCCTAAACCTACTCTTCCTGTCATGGCAAAAAGAACAGGCTTCGGCAAGTCAGAATCTTCCTACATTGATGGCTTGATTAAAGACTCCTTGACAGGCTCTCAACGGTCCCAAATTGCTACATCTTGATCAATCAAAAATATTGCCTACTTTCCTAGCTATATATGGTAATAAGGTTCCTAAACGTTTGTACGTAACCTTGTTTTCCTTAATTATTTAGCTATATACATGGCATTTTGTTAGTGGGCTGCTGGTTCCAAAGCCATAGGTCCAAGTATAAGTATAACTGTATAACGCCTAAGTTTTAAGTACTTTTGCTACCAAAACTATTCTATGAACAAAATGATAAAACGGGGTGAGAGTTTTTTGGTGTCCGGGAGAGGGGAGGAGGGAGGGGCGGCGATGATGATAATAATTTATGACTAAACTAATTTGACTTATAAAACAGTAATAAAAGGGATTTGGATAGTTTTTTACTAGTAAACCTTTGGTGGTCAACTTTCTCATCCTAGAGCTAATTGGGTTCTTTTAGTTCACCAAACAATGATGATATATATAATCAAAAGATTCAAAAAGATTTAATTTTAATCGACTTTGTGTGGCCAAGGATTTTCCAAATCATACATTATCATTTTCTGGTCATCATGGTTTAATTTCATGCATCTTCAACTTTGGAGACAACAATACTGACAAAAGCTTTTAATTTGATCACATCACAATGATACCTCCGTTTTGTTACCAAAGGGTTTTAATTTGGTCGCTCTTGATAACGTCTTATGAAATAAGTGCCAAATTTCACCGCCCAAGCTTGACTGCTAACATAAAACGAAAGATTAAATTTACGCGAGAGGGTTGAGAAAGGTCTTCCTTAAACTGAAAACAACAAATAAAAAATTGTATAACATTTTTTTGAGGAGCTGAATTCTTCATCTCTAGAAATATCAAGATCTCCAGAAATATCAAGTTTGTCCTTCATCTTTAGTCTTCCAAAGTCCTTAATATTAGTCTTCTGCCTGCAAAACATTCTAACAATTAAGCTAATATTTGCTTCCGGAAAAAAGAAAAAAGAGTGAGAGAATAAAAAGAAAATCAAGTTTTTCCAAAAAAAGCATTATAACTCCCCCAAAGATTTCTCTCTCACTTCTCTAGTTACCTATAGTAACTAATTTTTTATTTTTAAACACGTTGCGCATGGTGTAAATATATACACCTATAATAACATACAACAGAGTTTAATTTTACAAGTATTTTTAATTTGATAATGTAATGTAACATAAAAAGTTAGTTTAGGTTGGATCGATTTCAATCTACTTGAAATTAGATTGGATCAAATCTTCTTATTAAACTGTATTTAGATGATACTATTGTTTAATGTCATCTTCTAAGTATTTGTCTATTTCTTCTTCATCTAAGATTTCTACTTTTCTAATTCTACCCTACTATTATCGTCTAGTTCTTTTGTATTCTATATACATGTGCTTTTATTTTATTAAGGGACATATATAAAACCACCTATCTCTTAATATTTAGGTGTAACTACTTTTTTATTTTTAAACACGAGACATGGTGTAAATACATACACCTATAATAACATACAACAGAGTTTAATTTTACAAGTATTATTAACTCGATAATGTAATATAACATAAAGTAGTTAATTTAAGTTAGATCCATTCCTTCTCAAAAAAAAAAAAAAAAGTTAGATTCATTCCAATCTACTCGAAATTAGAATGGTTCAAATCTTCTTATTAAACTATATTAGATGATATTATTGTTTAATGATTCAAACGAAGTTCTTTGAAATTTTTACATCACCAAGTCTATACATTATGCACAGACAAAACAGACACAGTCAGTGACACGTGCAATTTTGTAAGATCCACCAAAATTGAAAAACATCAACTTCCCCACTAATTCTTCGCAACAAAGGAAACAACAGAACAGTATCGCATTTATAATAGCCACAATGGTTTTATCATTTTAAAAAACAAAATTCTCCATTTCTTTACAGTTAAGATTCCTTGTCCAAATCTTCCACCTCATTTCCCTAAATTAGCTAAAAATTTGTTGTTAAGTTGCTGCCATTGCAGCGCAGCAAGCTACCTGGATCCTGCACTGACACCCAAGTCCCAACCCGTTTCTGACAACAACAACGTGTCACCGACACATCCGTATCCTTGACGCATCGTTTATCCAATCATAACTCGCCATTGGTCACAAAAGAAATTTCTAAAACAGAACCAAATTGAAAATGAAAACTTAACTAGTATTAAACATCATGTAATAAAAGAACGATTCAAAACCCTCTTGCCCTTTCTCATAGCCACCACCTCCTTTGCCACCTTTCTCGCCTCACCATTCACTCATTAATCCCCATTTCTTGCTTTAGCTTTTTATTTCTTCATTTTCTTGCTCCACTACTCTTTATTGTAAATAGGCTTACAACCGCATACGTATTACGTGCTTATATAATATAATATATTATATATCTATGAAACTTTGATTGTGATCTGATCACCGCCAACAGAATTTCTTTTCTCCGGCGAAGAGACGACGCAAGATCAAAAAAAAAAAGGGAAATGGGGCGTCGTCTCTTGGCATGTTTTGGCAAGGGCAGCAGTTCATCGGGAGGCGCGAAAGAAACGCAAGCACATGAAAAGAACGCGACGGCTGACGTGTCAGCGGAGGAGCTGAGGCGCGGTGGTGCAGTCCTGGTGGAGCTGTTCTCTTCCCAGGGTTGCAAGACGTCGCCGGAGGCTGAGATCCTGGTGTCGAGGCTGGGGAGAGGGGACTTTGAGCTCGGAGTGCCGGTGATTGTGCTGGCATATCATGTTGATTATTGGGATTACATGGGGTGGAAAGATCCGTACGGATCGAGCCAGTGGACCGTCAGGCAGAAGGCCTATGTGGAGGCTTTGAATCTTGATACCATGTTCACGCCGCAGCTTGTGGTTCAAGGCAGGGTTCAGTGTCAGGGGAATGATCAGGATGGTATGTTGTCTGCAATTGCTAATGCCCCCAAGTTCCCTGCTCCTTCGTTCCAGGTTAGTATGGTCATAATTTTTTTCTCATATATATATATATATATATATATATGTATGTATTGTTTTATTATGTTAACTTATTGTTGCAATGTTGGCTCAAGAAATGGATGTGTTATAGTGATTTCAGGATAAATTGAAAACCTCTCAAAGAGATTCAAAAATTGAATGTGATCATTGTGCATTGCTTGTTCCAAATCGTTCTGAAGATTTTAGTTATGAATAATTTGTTATTTTATCGGACTAGGATTCCTGAATTAAATCTCAATCATATTACACTATCAATAATTAACAGGTGACACGAGATTATCGGAAATTTCCTAAAAGCCGGATCATGAAAGAAAGGATTCTAATTCCGTTTTATCACCATTTCTGTTATGTGTGTGTATATGTACATATAGAATTAGTATTTTCAAATACTTTAATTTGTCATAATTTATTGATAATATGTATTATATTCCAAGTGTACTGAAGATTCTCTCCTTCCACATTATACTAGTTTCCCATATTAATTAATTATATTGTTTTGGTGACTGGTGAAAAACACAACTATATATATGTGGGTAGATTTGAGTAGGTTCTGCATGCCCAAAAATCTAATCTTGAAGCTATCAGATAATGTGACATTTCATCATCTAAAAGTGATTGAGAAGTTGGGAGTCACATCAATCTTTATCAGCATAATCCCTTAAAGAAAAAGAAAAATATGCTCAAACTTTTCCTTTTTGTCGCTTGGTTGTGACATCTCAAAAGAATATTTTCCTTGATTTAGAACATGTGAAACAAGATAAATATATTGCTCTGATTTTGATAATCACTTGGTCATGTGGCAGTAGAATCTTTTGATATAAAGTTTGTCCCACCAATTTCACTAATCCAAAACTAATGAACTGCTAGAGCTTGATGACCAATCTTGTTGAATTTGATTAACTAGAGAAGTATCCGAGCTGAAAGTCACGAACCATGAGTTTCTAGCACAAAAATCTGTACATGATGAGTCTTGAATGGCAAGGAACTTTTCACTAACATTAATGATAAGTGACTGAATGCGCAATCTATATGCAAATTAATGCAGGCAACTTTTGAAAGGCTTACATCAGGTTCAGAATCATTGCAAGTCTCCTTAACAGGAAGTTTGAGGTCCAAGGTTGATAATCAAGGTGCAAATATCATGGTGGCTCTATATGAGAGTGGATTGGTGACTAACTGCCCGGCAGGAGAGAACAAAGGGCGTGTCCTGTCCAATGACTACGTTGTTCGTAAGCTCGAAAAGCTCTGCACTGTCAAAGACATCTCACCCAAGAAGAATGTATCAGGAACAGTCACTTTTCCCTTATGGGAAGGCTTCAATAGCGGCAAATGCGGAGTTGCTGTCTTTGTTCAGAACAATTCTCATCACATTTTTGGTTCTCAGAACTTTCAGTTACCAGATAATATATGAGACTCCTTTGATATTGTATTGTAGCTATTGATTTCAGGCCATTATTTGTACAGGATGTGTTCTGTTTTTAGGTATTTGATTTCTTTTCATTTTGTCATTTTTGGACAAATCATAATCTCTATGTAAGCCTGTTCTTTCTTTCTGGTTACCCTGCTGCTGTATGTAGGATTATATAACAAAAAACATTTGCATCGATGATATGAATTTGCTATTGAATTTGAAAATGAGCAGTTAGTATTTCTGTTTCTTGCATGCAGTTTATTTACAATTGTTACCGAAATTCATTTCCATCCTAAGAGGTCTTGTTAAGCTTTTCTGAAGGTAAAGCAAGGTACAGAGTTGTAGCAGGAATGGAAGTGCTACTGGATGTGAGCCAACAAAGAAGTGCTTGCTCTTTTGGAGGTTTCGTGAAACATGAATAAAAATATATGGACTCTTGATGTCTAAAACTATTTCAGTTATTAATTTTATAGATCTGACTTACTGAAACTAAATCAACCATTTGCCGTCTTCTAGGCCTAATGCCTGGAGGTATCCTTTATAGTTTGACAATTACCAAGTGTTGTTTATTGGGTGCTCAGTGGGAAGAGCTCCTAGTTGGATAGTACCAATTGTTAGTTCTTGTAATAATCAGAGTCCTAGCTGATTGGATATAAACAATGTATTAAGGGCATCATTTGTCCCATGATTTTAAGGATTAAGTCAAGTATTAACATTGCTGTTCTTGTGGTTTGACTAGCGAGATTATACTCAGAAAATTTAACTTGAATTTGAGAAGTGAGTATTTTGTATTTCTGTTTCTTGTAGTAAAAGCCAAGGATATAGTTGAGATAAAAGATTAAAGACATTCCTGGTTTTAGTATGTAGTTCATTTACACTTGTTACTGAAAGTCATTGCCAAATCTTGCACATGCACCCGCGTCTTTGATCTTCTCAGGCCTAGTTTCATGAAATTTTCAGGCGCCCCAGCTGAAACTTTGATCGACCAAAGAGCTTGTCATGCTCGTGCATGGGACATTATTTTTATTTTTATCTTAAAAGTCAATTTAGAAAAAGGAGGCACCCAGAAAAGCTAAAAGTTGTTCTTGACTCTTCATGAGGAAGCAGAGGTCAATGCCAGACCAAAGTGGCTGGTTCATTAACTTACCAGAGATTATTTCCAAATTCACCATAAAAACTCCAATACCGTACTAGAAATTCCATCAGCTTTAGTCTTTGATACCCTGAGAGTAACAGCCTTCTAGTTCTCTCAACTAAGGTTTTCAATCAGATTTTTCTGACTTTGGCAAGTAATTTAAGAGTCTATTAAATTAAATTGAAAGGCGGAGACTGAAGACTCACCCTACAGGCTGCAAGGCTCTTGTGATTAGCTACAAGTTGAATTCCGGTACAGTTTTGAACGGACAGATACACACTTGACTTCACAGCATAATGGTAGCTCATGATGTCCATAAACATGCGAAACATAATCTGCGAAATTCACGAACTATATTCTAAGAAAGATAATACATCCTAGATAGAAAACCCATCATGATCCTAAGAAACCTACAACCAAAGGTATACAAACTGAGCCAATACATTTTACAAGAAGCTTAATTAACATAACATAGTAAAATCCGTTATCTACAAGTAGAAGGGCTCATTCCTATTTTGTGGAATCACAAACTCCCCGCTGTTCATGTGAAAAATAGCGGCAACACAATGCATTATTCTTCTCCATATAGAGTGGCTGAACTGCCAACTCATACGTCCACCGTTCTCTCATAGCAAACCCAAGAATGTGGTCTTAAGATGAACACCATTTTCATCCGGGAAAGCAAACCACCTTCAGCACGACAAGATCACATTTTTTACAGAGAGTCAACTGCTTCAACCTGTTGTCGGGCCAGGTATTTCTCTCTACGCTCTTTCTGGGAATAAGGTAATTAAGAAAATGTTAGGTTTTACTGAAAAAGAGAGTTTAAAACAGTAAACATTTATTGATCCAGATATAATGTTCGTACCCATTCATCAATTACAAGACCTTCCTCAACAACCCGGGGGCCCGTGTCCGGTGGAGGCCTTTTGCGTGCTTCCAGAGCAGCCTCAGCTTCAGCTAACTGACACTTCAATTTTTCCAATGCCTTTAACCAGAAATCAAAATCTCATTAATGATCATTTATATTGACAATGAAGTTTTTATCGTCCCTGCGGGGAAGGGGGGGAGATAAAGTTGGAAAGCGCAAACGGTTATACAAACTACTATAAATTTTCTATTCAAACTTACAGGACTAGGACGCTCAGCATTGAGAAATACAACCCGCAAAATTCGTTCAACCGTTACCTGATCCTTTTGTTCGTCAAACTGCAAGAGAATAAATTAGATAACAAAATTTATACCTGAGAAATATAACATGAACAGTACCAGTACCACAAGCATACCCAAAAAGTGCACCATTAATCATATAAGACCCGTTTGGAGCAGCTGCGCGGTGGTAGAATATTCCCCTAGCATTGGCCCACCGCGCAGCTCAGCTGCCTAAGGAAAAGGAAAATATGATTCCAGTGAAGCCTCCATTGAAAAATATACCAATTCCTCTCATGATTACAAATATGAGGATTGTGTGAATCTAAAACCAATACATGCATTTATCATTTTACATATACAGTTCATATGGTATCCAGTACCATTTTAGGTAATAAATTTGGCGGCAAACTTTCGTGCATTACAAAAAATTACATAGTTACTAAAACAGAGGTCTCCATCATTACAAAAGCAAGTTTTATTAACGTCAAAAAGAGCAAAAGCAAAGCAGAGCTATTTTGCCAAAGGACCAATATGACTTACCAGCTCAGGCACATAATCTATCCCTCCTTTAACTTTAAGGCTCATGATCTTAAATTTATCTTTACTTTTCTGGTTGAATGGCTGTTTTTCATTGTTCTCTGGAGCTTCCACAAACTTGAACACTACACACCATCATAGACAAAACAAAAGTAAATCCCAAAACCAAAAAACAAACAGCTCTAAACACTTCAACGAGTGCTCCAGCACATTGCCCCTCTCATGCAAGAAAATAAAGATAACAAAGTAAAAACCAATTTTCAAAGATTTGGCAACGTTAAAAGTGCATTACAGGGAAACAAATCAACAACAGTTAAAAACACTCCGTAGCCACAAGACCATGAAACTAAAATGTCAAAAAAGGGGAAAAAAAAAAGTTAAATAGGGTTAAATAAATAACTAATTAGTTACCAGTAGCTATGATGCTGTCACCAGGAGCAAGAACGCCGCCAGGAGGCCGCATGTAACAGCTCTTTGGCGCAGTTGTTTGGAACTGGAAGCCATTAACAAACAAACAAACCAATTGCTTAATTGGGTCAACACCATTACTTTAACCGAATCGAACAAATATATGTTACAGCTACTAATGTAAAGAGACAAACACAAAGACATGTAAAGAATGAATAAATAAAACTCAACTCACCTTAAATGCCACGTGGGACTTGCTTGTATTCTTTAATCTTACAGCGCTCCTAATTTGCTTTCCAGGCTCATCTGTGAACCAAAAAAAAAAAAAATCAGGAGTTTTTTTTTTTTAAATGAGTTATTAATTATTAATAAAAAAAGAAAGTCAACGTTGACAATACGAACAGGTGTGACTTCTTACATGGGAAATAGAGATTATTGGAAGGATCGAGGCGAAGGCGTCGTCGGGGAGGAAGAAGGGATCTGGCGACGTACGACACCGTTTTGGTGGTGGGCCTAGAGGAATTCGGAACGCCCACGTGTGGGTTACTACTGCTGGTCGTAAGGTTTTGTGTGGACGAGGCCGAGGAAGAGGGCGTTGCCGTCGTTGACGTTTGCCAAAACGGACAGAAGCCAAACAGCTTCTTGTCGGAGTTTGACCTATTGTGCCGGTCGACGATTGCCATGGCTGGCCGGAATTCGTCAGTAGCCGGTACGCGGCAGTTTTTTTGGTTCTTTTTTTTCTTTTTCCTTTTGTATTTATCTCTTTAGTGATTTGATACCAAAAATTTTTCAAAAATTTTTGAAAGTGTTTTTGAAAGTGTTTCTAATTTGAGGCTTGACTGACTTGGGCTGGCTTTTTTGGCTTGGCTTTTGTCTGAATTCTGAAACAGCAGTGACTGACTCGCCATTCAAGAACGAGTTCTGTTAACTTTTAAACATTCGTATATAAAGAGGATTTGAAACGTTTCTTTAAGTGGAATTGAATCGGGTCTTGGTGTCCGATCCTTGCGGTGGTTGTACTTTGGATAAAGCCATGGCCCTATCATCCTGCTCTATAATGCGTTGCATGCAACTAACACCAAAACCAAAATGTATTTTCGAGTTAAAAAAAATTTGAAAATAATAATAATAATAATAATAAATACTTGTCCCCTCATAATTCTCTCAAGCCTCCTTCTAATTTAATATCTTTAGGTGCGTTTGGCACACTATATTATATTATTTTATTTTATTTTATTTTATTTTATTTTTATATTAGTGTATTATATTATACTATATTATATTAGCACTATATTATAATAATATTATATAATATTTGGTGTTACACTGTACTGTATTGATTTTTTTATAATAAATTTAAATTAAATATTATATTATATTAATATATTTAAATTATAGTAATATTTTAGATTATTATTTAGATTATTATTAATTTTAAATTAATATTATTCAAATTTATTGATAATTAAATATTTTTTATTAGTTATAATAAGTTATAAATTTATTAATACATTATAATGTAAAAATAAAAAATAATATAATATTATTGAATAATAAATTATTTATTTATTAATTTATATTAATAATTATAATGTAAAAAAATTATATTAAATTAAAAACTATATATTATTATTATTATTATTATTATTATTATTATTATAAAGCAAAAGAAAAAAAAAGCAAAGAAACGCAACTCAAAAGTCAAAAGCAAAAGAAAAAAAAAAGGCAAAGCTACCCAACTCACAATCGGGTTTAGCTAATGCGACAGTAGCCACATTAGCTACCCACCCTAATTCCTTACAAATTTTCTCCAAACATGAGATTGGTATTATTTTAATGTGAGCAGTATTTTAATACCTCATAATACAATGAAACAAACATGCCCTTAGTGAAGTTAGTTCGTTATCATTATCAATGACGTGCAACTTATTGTCTATTCATTTAAATAATAAGTTAATTACATATTATTAATATTAGATATCTCATTTAATTACATATTTTCAATATTAGATGTCTCATTGATTTTATATAAGGATGATTATTTTAGAGGCTGTGGAGAGAAATTTTGTGTGGGAACATTCTTACAAGATTATTCAATAATATAATTGTCGTATTGTACTTTATAATTTATAATTTGTTTTCTCTTACTTATTCTAATATTAGGTAACGATGATTATTATCCTTTTGGTTTTGTAACTAATGGTGGTTGGGCCAAATTCATTTTGTCTATCCATTCTTGGAATCTAGCTGGAGGAGGTTTTAAAGGAGTGTAACCTTTTTGAAAATATAATTTTAATTTCTTTGAATTGATTTCTATTTTTTAAAAAAGAAAGTATGCATGCTATAATTTATAAAGAAGTTATTTTAATTTAATTAGATAAACCATTTTAATATATACGGCCCAAATCATTGAGTTTCCAATTCATCCCTCAAATTTATTTGAAATAATAATAATAATTACCAAGTGATTTTCTTTCGACTATGTAATTGCATGGTAATCCATAATTCATTTAAAATTTTAATAAGCAATTGTGCTACAAAAAATAAAAAAAATAAAAAAAAAGTACTTCAAATTTTAATTGATTCGTATTTGGATCCGAAGCTCAAATTTTATTATCCGATAACATCCAAATGTCATTGCTAAAAGAAATTATCTCTGTCGGATTAAAAATGGAAAATTATTTACCTTTTAATTTTCCCAAAAAGGTCAACGTTTCAGTCGGAAGGTACAACTGAACACTGCGGAAAAGAGTAACGACCAATCGCTGACGGACAACTTCAAATTATCCCGATGACGCGAAAGCGTGGCGTGGTGTGCACGTCTGTCTCTCGCGCGTGGTGAAATGGCGACGGCAATCTTCACTTAAGGAGAATGGTTTTAATTATGAAGTGAGGGGATTTGGTGGCGGTTAATGTTTTTCGTACGGCATTTACAATTGTCGGCTGGGTTTGTTGGTTTTGGTTGGTTGGCAAGTCGGTGATTAATTAGGCGTATTATGACATTCTCTATCCTCCGCATGTCAACACAAATATGACAATGATATGGTCCCTAAATTCTCCCTTTTATTTATTTATTAATTATTTTAAATATATTGATCGACCAAAACTTTAGTAAAAGTAAATTGTGTCTTATAATTAATTATTAAATTTTGAATTTGATATCTTTTCATATTTATCTTTTAATAATTTTATGTCATGTAATTAAGATTTAATTATTTATATATTTTTATCTAATAATTATTAAATCATCTCTCTTTTAAAAAATCTACACAAAAAATCAAATTGATATTAAATTCAAATACTTAATTTTATGCTCTTGCTGATATACTCCGGTCTAAACTTATGAACTTTAAAATGGCTAGATCTACACCACAAAAGTACGAAAAGACTTTACGATTATTATCATCATCATCCCCATCGCACGTACATTAATGAAAAAAATACAGAAAGACTTGAATACATGGTATTTAAAAATAAAAATCATGATACCTAAATAAAGAGGATTTTTTTGAGTTACAATTTATTGTAACTTACACCAACTTACACTCAGGGTTTGGTGCAGAAATGAATAACAGAACATGGGAGAATTTTGGTTGTCGTTCATAAAGGGCGAAAAAAAAGTTTCATTTGAAAATAAACAAATGACTTGAAATTTCTTAAATGATTGGGCTGCATGGGCGCGCTGGAATCCCTGATTCGGCTCTGGGCTAAGCTATTTTCATCAATTTTAATATTCTTCATGAGTAATACTATAATCACCTCTTCTTCTTTTTTTTTTTAAATTTTTTAACTAAAGAACCCCATTCAGATAATTTAAAACATATTTTTCAATAATAAAGCCCACACTGATTCCATAAATAAAACTCAATTTCTCCTTCAGCAAACTTCCTGTGGGATTCACACACTTCAAATATGAAGTTTCATCAGCAGCCATAGAATATTATCTGTACTACAGCTTTTCTTGAAATATAAACGTTATGTTGCCAGCAATTTTTACTTCCATGATTCAAATCCAAACTTCCTACATTAAATGTACAATAATTTTCTTTGGTGGCCAGCCACTCAATCAACTGCACCCCATAATTAAAGAACTTTCGAATTCTGCCATTATTGGTTTAATTATTTAAAAACTAAACAGGCAACACCTGTGGGACAATTTTTACGCGGGATACCGACCGTGCATGTTCAGACCAGACCTGTTCGACAAAATATGAACTCGCCATAATAATTTGAATTTATCACCAGACCTTAATGAAGCTCTTTACTGATAGCGTCCGATGTTGTAATAGCTGATAGCACCAACCCAGCTGCACACAAGTACCTACATTTAAAAAGTTTGTTTCCAAAGAATTAGTGAAAGGGATTCATGTATTAAATTATCCCCACAACCTTACCCAACCGTTGTTGATTAATTAATTTATTTTTTGGACAGGTAGGAGTTTTGAAGGTTAAGATAGAATAATGTTAGGTCTTGTTTAGTATTGAGATGTTGTAATTTTTAAGTTACAACTGCTGAAGAAAAAAATTATAATTATGAAATAAAAGTTAATAACTTATAATAAATACAATTTTTAAATAATAATTTTGATAAAATTAGTAAAGATATAATAAATTTTTCATCATATAAATATAAAATTAAATCAATTTAACTTTCAAGCTCCAACAACCAGTATTTACTAAATACTTTAATGCATCAATCCTAAATGAGCACTTAATCAATTGGGAAGCAATAACAATTTTTAGTTTGTCTGATGCCAAGTAAGATTTAACTTAATTTGCAATATATGATGTCTCTTGATATGTCTGAGAAGTTTGCCAAGTAATGATCTTTTGAACTTAAAACTTTTGTTATCGGAATCTTTCGAACTAGTTCATATAATTTCAGAAGCATTGTCAAAAAAAAAAAAAAGAATATAAGTCTGTATTTTCATTTTGCAAAAACTGTGCAGTACAGAACAGAAATAAGAAATAATTTTATTAGCTGGCTACATACTGATAGAAACTAGATTGGTCAATTAGCTAAGCTTCTGCAAGGTATGCGAGACTCCATCGTAAACAAAAGTTATTCCAATAAACCAAACATAAGCAAATGTTGTTCCAAAATGATTTAAAAAGGGGGACACCGAAGACTAAAACTAAGAATCGAAAATATTTTAATTGAATAAAAGGAACACAAAAAACTAAACCTAATTAGCTACTAAGGACATTGTTCGAGCCACATAAGTGGGTTGAATGGATGGAAGAGATTACTCTCAATGAATGGCTCAATGCTTCCACCTTCCATGATATAAATTCCAGTATCTTACCTCCCGCTTCCACGTATTCCTTCTCGGCCAGATACCAACCAATAAGAGTCAACAAAATCATCAGTGAAATATATGCAGTTGGGTTTACACTAAGAATTACTTGATGCACCAACAGACAGTGAAGAACTAAACCCCAAAAAGAGGGATCTATTACCCAAATTCTTGATCTTCGTCCGTTTGTTAGTAACTAAATTGACCTCAAAAACCTGAAACCTCAAAGTTCTGTAAGTGTTCTCTTCAGCTAGGTAGCCCAGATGAGTATGTGATACTTGTACTCCCCTGAAACCACAAATAATGTGTGACAAATACCACAACATCTTCAATAAATTCCAGTAACAGATTCAACATTACAATATAATAAAATTGATTTCGGAAGTAAATGGCATCAACAAAATGTTTAGCATTATTAGATGTGTTGATTTTTCTCCAAACTTGATCGTCTGGCCTAGCAAAGCCCAAATTCCCGTCCCTTCCATAAAGAAGCATATAAGGATGGCAAAAATCCCCACGGGACGGAGATCCTTGGGGATTTTTCCCATTCGAAAATGATATGTGGACAATTTTATATCCAATTTTTTATTTGGGAAAGGGATGGGGATAAATTTTTATTTAATTTTTTATTCGGGGAAGGGATGGGGATGAGGTAGAATCTCCATTCCCTACCCATTTCTCCATTTCCTTGTATTAATTTTTAATTTTATTTTTATTTTTTAGAATTATTAATAAATGAATAATGAAATTTAAATTATAAAATATTAAATATTAGTATAAACAATAGATATCAAAATATTTTATACAAATCAATTATAAAAAATTCGAGCCTATTTAACAAGTTGTGGTCCTAAATTACTATTCGACCAGATCTTACTCTAAAGGTCTTGGCCCGAAACTATTTTAGATTATGAGTCATATTGCTTATATTATTTTTATTGTTTTAGATTTGAAACATGATACTATTTTTCAATTTGTCACATTCCTTAAGGAAGAACAGGAGGAGCACGAGGTGTAAGAGTAAATGTTTTTATTAAAAATATTAATTTTAGTATCTATATTCATTTAATTTATTTCATTATTAATACAAAAGTAATTTTTTTAATTATAGGATTATGAAGATTTACGAAGATAATTATTCTTATGATTTGTATTTTGTAGTGTGATTTTTGTAATTGATTAATGTTAGCCTAAGATATATTGTCAAACCTTACTTTTGTTTAAATTTTTATTTTAATATGATTAAATCAAGTTTAGAAATTAAAAATGTATCAATTATTCGGGAATCAGGGACCCCTCAAACACTACAACAAATACCACCTTCGTAATGAGTAGCATTTATTTTAAATGTTGCAAATATAATTGTAGCATTTATAAAAGAAAGCTACAATTAGTTGAATAATATTAATTTATTTTTAATTGTAATTCTCATTTAATTAATGCTTTCTAAATTTTTAAATGTCGTCAAAAATGCAAAACAATGTTACATTAAATAATATCTAATATAGTAGCATATTTACTATATAATAGTTAATGATATAGTATTATAAAAAGATACAACAATTTTGGCACAGGAAAATGCTAGCAAAAATACTCATAGAAAATTTTGTCATGGAAATTGAAAATGCCTCCATGTATATTTTTTTTTATAATTTTCTTTTTACCTAAAACCTTATTTGAGTCCAAAACGCCAAAAGCTTTTTATTTTTATTTTCTCTCAACCATCCAATAACACCACACTTCGTAAAATCCCTCAATTTAGTTTCTTTATTTCAAAATCTCACACTAAAAATCGGACGCCCAACCAATTCCATAACTTGCTGAACAGCTTCATCATGACTTGCCAGAGGTAATTCATGGGTTTTGATTTCAAGTTTGTTGTTGTTTTTTTATTTCTTTTAATATCTCCCCTGAATCGATTGCAAAACTCTTAGCGCCTGTTAATTTCATATTATCACTCTCTTTTTGCTTCTTCAAATGTCACCAACTTCATTTACGATCTATTTAAACCCTAGGCAGGGGAGATTAAGGAAGATGCTACAAAATTGAGAGTCCTGTGATGTACGGATTCAGAGAAAAGAGGCGGGCAAATCCACGGCCATTGTTGCTGCCAATAAAAGGTTAGCAATATCAAACTTGCCGAAGTCATAAGGCTTCCTTTCTTGGCCTGCAACAGTGTATATGCAACACTTCATATGTCTCTTTTGCTTAATATAATTAATTAAAAGAATTTTTTTTTTCATTCTAGGGATTTGACAGTTCAAAACTAGTTTCTTTAAGGTTTATATGGTTTGGCTTGTGCTTTTCTTTAGGGGGGCTCGGACGGTGCTTGATTAGGGATCTTTTAAATTTGGATGTGCTTGTGGGTTTGTATTGAAGATTAAATTCTTGTCCATTGTGTATTGGTTCTTTTAAACTATGGATCATAAAAAAATGTTTGCTGGACTTGCGAACAGCACCTCACATTGTATTACCTTTTTCAATATTGCCTGAATTTTTGTTTGATTGACTATTTATGTGCTATTTCAATTGTGCTTATTGCTCATTGGTGATGGTAGGGAACTATAGCAAGTAAGTGAGCTGGAGGAAAGTATTATCTTTATGGAGCACAACAAATGTGGGTGATAGACTTTTGGTGCTTATCTTAATTTTTTTAAACATGAATGTCCATGATATTCCTTTTGGCATCTCTATGATAAAGATATGAAAACTTATTTTCCTGATCAGATTCAGGAGCTCTTGGGCAAAGGTGTTTTTAGATAAGGATCATAAGTGTAGTCTATAGAAATCGAGGTAGGCCTTTTTATCTCCATAGAGCTCAATTGAATTACCCAAATGAGCATTGCATGTGAGAAGACAATTTTGGTGATGCATATAAAAAGAGATTCATTTTGAATCAAGTACCATAAATGTCTTCCATTAACTACCGTAACTCTCTTTCCTATATTGTTCTTGAAAATAAATTGCCTTCTATTTGCTTCTTTTTCTATTTTAGTTCCATATTTGATTTGTTATGCTCTTACAACTATGATGGTCCAGAGCTACAAGTTGAAAAGAAAGTTATTAGGACTAAACTTTTACTATTATTTAAACATTATGCTGAAAATTCTTAGGTGCAAAACTCATGACAATAAATTTATGTATCTAAATGCTTACACAAAATTTTCACTTTATTTGTTTCTTTTATGATAGTATATACTCACCTTTTTATTTTCTCAATTTATAATAATGCAGGTCATGATGATAAATACAAGTGAAGGAGTCTTGGCCACATTCTGAAGATGAAGCATTAGTATTTGTTTATTGTTTTTCTATTTTAAAAGTAGCATATTTGTTCATAGTCAAGCACACTTTTTATTTGGAGTTGATATTTATCTTCAACTTATGAAATTATACATTGTTACTTGATGCAATATGTGATATAATATGTGGTACTTTTAGTTCATTTGGATTATAAGCTTGTATTTGTGAAAGTTTTGTATTATTATCAAGATGAACGATATAAATATCTAAACTAATTAGCAATTTCTTTTAAATTATGATCACAACGTGATAAATTGTTACCAAATATAATAACAATGTTTAAATGCTACTAAATATGTAATTTTAAGCAATATACAAATGCTATAAATCATAAGAGATTGTAGCGTTTTTACCATGCTATGACTTAGAATTTGGTAGCATTTATGAATGCTATGGTAAGGTATTTAGTAGCATTTTATAAATGCTACGAGTCATGAAATAGTAACATCTACCTAAAGCTACTGAAAGTACATATGTAGCTTTTATTATATGCTACAAAAATGTAATTTATAGCATTCCACATCTGCTACCAAAAGATATACTTTTAGTAACATAGGCTAACATAGCACTTCTAAAAGTGCTACCTTTTACTTTTAGTAGCACATTTTAGGTGCTACCATATCTCAATTTTGTTGTAGTGAAAGATCCCCTCTTATTATTCGAGGAGAGGACAAGGATCCCCTCAAGCAATTCTAATGGAGACGGGGAGGGGATGGGGATCTATGGAGAATACTAGGGATGGGTACGAGGATGTCGGTCCCCTCCCCTCCCCTCCCCTCCCCATTGCCATCCCTAGAAGCATAGCTTATAATGAATCGGGGTTGGACGAAGATAACATGCATTGTTAAAAATAATAACAGTAGTAGATGGAGACTTTGAAACATGTATCAAGACTTTGAAATACGTATCGAATACGCTTTCCTTAAAGTGTTAATTGCCCTCTCCCCGATAGAGATTGCTTATGGGCTTACCGGCAAGTCGCTTTTAAGACATGACAAGCTTTTAATGTGAATCAGCATCAAGCAAAAGTGAAGAATTCACTAGGAAAATATGAACATTTTATATCTAGTAAATTTTCTAGTGTTGTAGGAAATTGACAAAGACAAAAATTGTTGTAAATAAAATAGACAACAAATCTTATTTTATTTTTTAAAAGAATTATATTAGTTCTTGAAAGTCATCTCCCTTGTCTTAATGTAAACTTTTAAACACCAATACATCACCAAATATTGTAATTTTTAGTAAGTGATTTACTGTAACTTTTCACAATTAGATTTTCATTCTTATTTGACCAAAACCCAACACGCATTTGGTTAATATGAGAGCAATAAAGCAAACCTCTTCACAATGCCAATTACGCTCATACGGATCGGAAGCTACCAACCCCGTGAAGAAAAGTACCTACCGCTTGCATACTTTTCAGGGTAAGGATCTTCAGTATTGGAATGGAGTTTTGCTTTTGCAGCGGATTAAGAATATTGTAATCGTCGAAAACATTCAACGGCCAAGATCTCAGTCTTGGAATAGCAGACTGTTGCAATTGCCTTGAAAGACTTAGCTTTGGCTTCTGGAAAGTACAAAACTACTTTTCATTTTATTTATTTATTTATTTTTTTGCCCTTGAAAGACTTGGTCAGCTGCAAAGTTAGACACGCATTTTACTTACAGAATAAAGTCCTCTTTAATCACCACGAATCCACCGTGGAGAAAGAAAGTGATTTCCTAATCAAACTTGGGTGTTTCATGTGACTTCCGTACCAACCAAAAAGTCCAAGAGCTCTGTTTAAAAATTAAGATAATTTATTTATTTATCTGAATGAGCAAAGAAACCAAAATATGATCATTGAAAATAAAAATATATTTTATTTAATTAGGATAATTAATTTATATATTTAAATTATTTTAGATATTAGAAATATATTAATATTATTCATTTACTAGAAAGATTATATTATTTATATTGAATTTGTATTTATTAAAAACTCGTGGAGAGTGTAACTAGAGTAATAATAATGGGTCCACTTGTAATACAGCGCTTGTATCTCATATAGCCGAATTTAATATTTTATTAAGAAAAAGGGCCACCTTTAGATATATAAGTAGGTACATAAAATGGGTAATGTGAGTGATAGCTCATTTTGGTGACCGGGTATACCAGTTATTATTTCATCAATTAGCTTAACTAAAAAATCACAGCCGTTGGATTGTGATCTCTCTCTCCCTCATAATTGGATTGTGATGTCTCTTTCTCCCTCATAATAACAGCCTTCGTATTCTCCCTGCTATTGTTTTCTGCTACATCCAGAATTTTGGATGAATGAACTTGTTATTCAAGAATATTCAGCACCCATCACAGCAACGAGCAAAGATGTAGTCGAAGGAGTGCCATTTATTCAGGCTTACTCGATGTGTCACTTTCGCTTGAATTCCTCACTCAATTTCTCGCGCTCATCTTCAATCTATCACTCTCAGCTTCAGTTCGTCACCCACAATTTCAATTTTTCACTGTCGTGAATCACCTCTCTTGCTGTATCGATCTCTCTTTTATGTCTCCCAACAATTTCGGTGAACTCTCTCTCTCTAATTTAATGTATGATAAAAAATTTTATCATGTCATTTAAAATGCTTGAAGTTTCAGTTTAGTTTTATGATTATTACTTGAAATTTCAGTTTCAATAATTTGATTTTGCAACTGAGAAGTTATTACTTGAAATATTGAGATGATTTCTAGGGATTGATAATTGAAAGATAATTGCTAGGGCATGTCTTTTTTTGTTTTTATCTTGAGATTCTGTTGTTAACAAAAAGGAAAAAAAAAAGGTTGCCTTATCGAGCATCAAGCAACTGCAAGTAATGGGGTTTGTTTTGATGAGCTGTAAATTGGGATTTGTCATTTTCTTGAATTATCTTCAATATAAGTGGAAAGGGATTTCTTCTCTCCAAAAAATTATTGTATATTTCCTTTTAAATTCTGGATTCACATATAGCTGATTTTTCATGTTTGAAGGATTTTATTAAAGAATGTGCTGCTGCCAATGAGATGAATTAATGTAGTCTCACTCGTATTCGTGATTGGGGGTAATGATGTAATTGAACAATTATATTTATATTATTCTTATATTTGAATCCAATGATATTGTGGTGGTTTTATAATAATATTCTATTGTTTTGTGCCGCAAATCGGTCAATGAGTTGGGTATATGCCGTATGGGGTTGTTGTTGAATTTGTTGGACCTTGGATGTGATTCTTGCCGTGTTTATAAGAAATAGACAAATGTCTTTGTGTGGTAATAGAATTGTCTAAGTTGCCTTACAATAAATCTAAGTAACTATGCTTTGTAACCTTAAACCTTTATTTGTAAGACTTGGTGTACTTGACTGTGAAAGAATGTTGAATGTTGACCTATTTTCATTGGTGAAGATAAATGAAGTTAGGAAATGTTTGTAATCACTATATGCGTGACAATTTCTTTGGTAGACTTGTAATAATTTTATTCATGGCATGTAATTTGTTTTTATCAAAATGCATGTTTGTTTGTAGTCTCAAATCTAAGGTAATATTTTAAATAAGTTCTGCAATATATGTTTTGCTATTTTATCTTTTTTCTTTTTATTTTAATTGGTTTTAGTATTACTTGGAGGGGAATTTTGATCTGCTGAAGTTATTAAGCTGGTGCAACAAGCATGCTTTTATCTTAATCTTACAATTGGTCCTTACGATTGTGGTAAGTGGAATTTTATGTAAGTTACAACAATATAATTTTTTGAAAAGAGCTGACAAGACGCTCTATTTTCTTTTGTTTTTTTAGAATGTTGAGCAAAACTTTTCTTTCTTTTCAGGGTCCTGCTTTGCTAAAGTATATTCTAGGTATCAATCCCTTTGATATATTATCCCTTTATTAAGTGTTTATAATAATTCATGGGCTTTGTCATATTGGTTTCAATGCATTGATTTTGATCTTGGTTATAGCCCATCAACCCTTATTCGTCATTCCCAACAGCCTTCAATGCCTTTTTTTTTTTTTAAAGCATTGTACTTTATTTCACAATGAAATTTATTTGTATGACGCAAGGTTGAGGACACGATAATAGTCATGATTTTATTATATGCAACAAAGATCATTATCCATTAAATTTTATTTTGTTGAAATATTAAGATTTCGTTAATTTTGTAGTAAGAAATTAGGGCCATTGATCCCTTCCCTTTATTATATGTATGTTTTTTTTCATTATGTTATTCATTTATTGTAAAGTGTGTTAGAGGTATTAGTCAAGGGCAAAATTAAAGATCTTTACTTTGGTATTTTTGTCTTCTTGTGCTTCATTGGTATAAATGAGGAAAAAAAGCCAAAAATAAAATAAAATTATAATTTGTGCATGAATTCCACCATCTATGGAATGTTGAATAGATTAAAAAGTAAGGAGTACACTGTGACTTTGAATAGCAAGTGGGGGAACTCATTTTTTTTAAAATTTAATACATATTGATGGAATAATTATCCTTCCCTTAATTATTTAAAATTTTTCTTTTAGAAGAATATGAATGGACAGTCACTAACGAAAGCGTAAACAAATACTAAGGGGCTTACAAAAAAAAAGTGCTCATATTCTAAAAGTAAATGGTCAGGATGCAGTGGCAACATCTTAACTTATGGATTTATCTCTTACTTGTAAGTAGTCATTGTGACATACCTATCAGGAGATAAACATGCTCATACTAGATAACACTAATTAGATGTTATGCTTTTGCAGCAATGAAGAAGTTAAGCGTTTGAGAAGTGAAAATTCAGATTTGTCCGTTACGCTTGGGGTTAGTATATTCAATAAATGTAGCATCCACAAATATTATTTTGTGGGCTTTTTTTATGTTTTATAACATATTCATTACCTTTTTGACAGTTACAAAAATATATTGGGAAAACCTACAAAGAACTTCCTCCCGAACAAAAGGCAAGGTACAAAAAGAGAGATGAAAGGATGGGTAATTCAAACTCACATTCTGGTGACAATGAAATAGTGGAAACTAAGTGTGTACCTGAGCAGTTTTGTGCACTGGTTAAGAATTTATCGGAAGAGAAGAAAAAAGCAATAAGAGAAATAGGATTTGAAAGCCTGCTTGAACTCAGATATGGCAAGCTAAAGAAGAAGTTATGCCATTGGTTAGTTAATCAGTTTAAACCTGAAAGGAATATAATTTAACTTCATCGTAAGAAATTAGAACTTTCTCCCAAAATGTTTTCGAAAATCATGGGCGTAAAAGATGGAGGTATGGCCATTCAGATTAATGGTGCAAGTGATCATATTGCTGAAGTGCGACAAATTTTCCTACCAACAGTTAAAGGGATTCGCATCCGCACGCTCGAGGAACTAATAGAGCAATTAGATGAAGCCAGCAAGATTTTCAAGGTTTTTGGATAACTCAATTACAGCGCACGTAATTGCTTACAATTGATTGTGTTTTTAATTATGAATGTTTGTGCATAGCCCCCGTATAATCTATAGTATTTGTGATTGTAGTTGTATGAAACACTTAAACTTATTTTTAAAAATGTGCACACTTAAGCTATTTATGTAGCTTATTAATGCTTGCAATTGTTCACAATGTTGATATTCTCACATAAAGTTTTTTACAGGTTGTATTTACCTTATTTGCTCTAGTGACACTGTTATGTCCAATAGGCAGTTATATTTTACTGTTGTTTTTGTATCCCCTCATGGATGTCAGCACTATCAAATCACTGAATTGGGCTACGTTCTGTTATGACTGGTTGGTGAAGTCCATTTGTAGATTTCAGAATCAACAAGCAGCATACATTAGAGGTTGTCTGCACTTCTTACAGGTAGTTACTAGAACTAAACTGAGCAAATGCTTACTGTGAACAGTGTCGACAATATTATTTTTCTTAATTATAAGTTGTTCATGCAGATTTTTTATCTCTATAATGTTGCATATGACAACATTCAGCCCGATAAGAATATACTTCCCATCACATTCTGGAACGAATCAAGGATCAAGAAATTCATAAAATGGCTAGATCGAAAGGAGGGATTGCAAGCAATACGGTAATCTCTTCTTGTCGGTTCGTTAGTTGAATTGAAAATTGAATTAGTTGCATTATGGAGTACATGCATAAATTCATTATCTATGTCAATTAATTCATAATTTTACTCCAAATAGAGGAATAGATCGCCATTAATTTATTGATACATCATTCATGTTTGTTTTCGTCTTCAATTTTTATAGTACAATATCTAATCTATCAAGTATTCATAAAGGAACATACGAGAAAAAATTAGAAAACACATTAGGGGTGATTGGGTACACTTTCGTATGGCACAAATAGTGATAGGCTTTGTTTTTTAAGTGGACAGCTTGTCCACTTTCTGTTTTACACCTTATTCATTAATACATTTTTTAGTTTCTTATGGGGAAAAAAATTGAATAAACATTTTAAGTGAAAAAATTTGAATGTCCTTGTACACGAATATTCTTCACCATAGTATTAATTAAAGGAATACTTTTCTTTGAATTATTAAAAAGAAAAAGTAGTTACTCATTACCTATCCAATGGACAGTTACCTAAAAAAAAAAACATTATCAATGCTATCAAAATTGATACATTCTAAATTATTCTGTCTTTGGCATATTGACATTTTCCTATTTCCTCAATACCATTTATTTTATGATTAAACAGATCAAGATTCGTTATTTTGAAACTAGTGGACTCTCTGAGCAAAATATTGTTGGATATCCTAACTTTGAAGAAATAATTAAGAAACAGTGTTTTGCACTTAGGATATTGACCCTTAAGGTTGATGAGATAATTGAAGCCATCTCTGGCCAAACTACACTTCTAAATGAAGTGTTACATGTACGGAAAACTAGGGGCCATTCTTCATCTCCTGGTAATCGTCCCACCACTGGTGCCATTCAAAATCCATCCCCCGACTTTGTTTCTCCACAAGAAAAAAATCATGGGACTTTGGTTGAAATCTCATCAACGGAAGGTTCAATCTCATGTCGTCGGGGTAATCCTTATGATGACTCCATCTTAGACTCAAAGGAAAGACAATTGCATGATTTATTGTGTAGATTAGAAGGGGCTTTGGATGGTGAAAGTAATGATACATTTCAATCAAAACCATTGGAAATGGACAAGCAAACGTCAAAGGCGATGGAGGAATATAAGGTAGCGAAGTGTATTTGTTACAATTGTTGTGTGTATTTAGCATTATTGCACTTGGTGTATAATTTAGTAACGTAAAATATTTTTCGTGGCTTACATAGGCTGGGCATATTCAACATTCTCGAGACAATAATTTCATTTGTAAATCTTCTCGACTGCGATTCTCCGTTGGTCCTTTCACTATTCCCTCCCCAATTTCGGAGGATGCAAAACAACTTATTCTTTATCTTTTTCATGACAAATTGAATAACATATATGATCTGATATATACAAATTGCTTTTACGACAAGTGTGTTTGTAAAGTGTGCATAAATATTATTATCTTGCTGTTATTTGTTGAAATAACACCATTCTTTCATGGTAAAAGGGAAATTGTGGTGGATATAATAGACAACAGTATAACTCGGAGCAGCATACGTACTCTTTTGCCAGGAGAATGGATTGATGGCGATGTAATAGTTGCTGCCTATTATGTTTAATATTTAGGACTGGTCAATTTCAAAGACGTGTATAATGTTATATTAATAAGTATGAATAAATATCCTACTAACGTGTGCGCTTTGTTTGCAATTTTTCATTATGTTTCAGATTATAACTATGTACGTAGATTATAAGATATGAAAGAGGCTGAAAAAGATGTCACTTCCCCTCGATGTTGGTTCCTACCTACATATTACTCTGTAAGATATCCATAAAATTATATTATTCAAGCACTTCTATGGAAATAAGCTAGAGTAGTTAGTTGCCTGACCTTTTTTTCCACTTTCTTTGATTTAACTTTTGTTCTAAAGCAAGCTGCACTAGCTGATTGTACTAGCCTTAACTTTACACAAGCTGTTGGTTTCCGAGATCGATACATGGGTTGTTTGGATACCTGTCAAAAGGTTAACACACAATGTCGATTTTAGTTTTTTTTTTTTTTACTATTATTGTTATCGCTTCTTTTCATTTCACCTGATTGATAACCAAACATTATGCATTTATTGATGTCCGTTCAATGTTTAATACTTTATACCATGGCAGATTTATATCCCTATAAATTGTGATGGTCATTGGTACATGCTTCTTGTTGACATTTCCCATGGAACTGCTACTATTTAGGATTCATTGGAATTGCCAAGTTGAAGAGAGGAAATGATTAATGAGTCTTTGGCAATTGTATGTTCTTAAAATGATTGACTATATTTGTGTATATTTCACACTTAAATGTTTTAAATCTTGCAATACTTATTGCTTGTGGATGTTGGCAGCTTGCCTCCCTGGATTTTGTAGTCCGTCATGAGGCTAGAGCTCGCTTTGGGAATCGATTCAGTTTTTTAAATTTTCAAATCTGTCGTCAAGGTGGTCTACCACAACAGCCAAATGGTTTTGATTGCGGCTATTATGTCATGAAGTATATGGATAGTCCTTGTATTGTTGTCGATGACTCTTATCAGGTATGTACTGTTGTTTCTTCTTAATCTATAGTATCTTTTCTGTATGAGATTAAAAAATAAGGATTTATATCAGCAGGATGAGGATGAACTTATTAAAATTGTTTTTTTTCTTACTATATCAGCATGACTCGGATCACGCTCGCCTTTTTCTAACTCTTTATTCGGTGCAATCTCCGCTTAACAAGATCAGGCATCGACTTATTCAAGAAGTGCGTAAGTTATAGGTTGACTGTGTAGTCTTTTTTTTTTATTTTTAATTTTTGGTTTGCCAAACCATTTTGTAGCATTTTAGCAACCTTAGGGTAAAAGGTTGGCAATTTTTTTGTAATGCCACCCTATTTTTTGGTATTTTGTATAGCAACTAGTGTTGTTGTAGAATCCTTGCGAGTTCACTAACCTGGGTTATTTGATGGGTGGCCCTCTTATTTTTTAGCTGAGGGTGCTGATTGTACAAACATGTGTGTTCATAAGATTACAATTCTTGTCTTGGTATGACTGTTGTGATGGCCCTATTATTTTTTGTAAATGTGAGGGTGTATATTTAGCAAGAAATTGTACATGTAATGGTTAATCAATTGATATGTACACTTGTGTACAAGTTTTCTTAGTTGCTTGATTTTAGTTATTTTTTTTAAGTGTAAGAGTAAATATTGGACACTTTCGAATTGTTGTTTAGCTGTTGGGAAATGAGAAAGGCCAATGAAAAACTAAATTGGGCACAAATTGGTTACGTGGAATAATAAGAGTATTACAGGTTTATGTATCTAAAGGCCCCTTCGGTTTTTGATCTGAAAACCTTCTTCAAAAACTTGCAAAGAGGCAAGGAGAACAGTATGTTCTTGTTAAACAAATAAGATTTTGGATAGATAGATTTAAAGCACATGTAAAATAGTTTACAATTTTTTAAAATGATTGTTTTCTGCACACCGGAGTCTGCAATGTGGGTTCCTTTATGATGCTGTAAATTTTTTTACAGCATCAACAATGTTTTAATTGTATACCATTGGATTAAATCTAATGGTATACAATATTTTTCCTAAAAAGAATATAAATAATGATAAATGATTTGTTAACCGTTTACGAGGTGGAAATTTTTTGTAAAATAATTGTGACCACCTTTAGAGTTTGAAGAAATTTCACTTAAATAGTATATTTTATTTAAAAATATTTTTCAACAATCCTTTAACTTTGTATTGTGATAATATTTTATAAATAAATCTTCCAAAATCTATTACCATTAAGTATAAAATATAATATGAAATAGGTTATTTAACACAAATCAAATTAATAAATTACAATTGTAAAATTTATATATGATATAACAGTAATAAATAACACAAGTAAGTACATATAATTAAGTAAACGTCATAGTTACATCAATAAATTCATTGATGAGATTGTTTATAACCTTTAAACTACTTGATCACTCATGTTTTAAAAAAATTTAAAATCGCATATTAAAATGCTCATTATTTAATGTAATACTAAGGACCATTGTATTTCATAATGTCATATCCTCCACCATTGAATTGCATGAAATTAATAGTTTCATTTTTAAAAAAATTTAAATCATAATATTTCTCACTATATACTTATATAGCCATATATATATTTTTCACTGGTGAATAAAATATTTCTCATTTGTTGTGACTCATAGTATTACAAATAAAACATATATAAAATATTTTATTACAATGCCTTATATCATCATTATTGTTTAGGTATTAATGGGCTGTAATTAAATTCATACAATATAAATTATTATAACACTTTATGTAATATCTTTATATAAAGTATCATTGAAATAACATTACTTGTCAATTACATTTATTTTAATGCTATTAAATATATTTCTAATACTAAATGTAAAAGTTAAAAAAAATGAAAAATTTTAAAGTAAGAGAATTAATACATAATAATTGTAATTCCAAAATTATTTGTATTTCTTTCATTTTTTTTATTTAAAATATTTATCAATTGATTAGATAAAAATTACTTTAAAATATGAAGAAATATCACAACTTACAGATTCCTTGTTACACAATTACTTATCCATTATAATTAATTAAGGGTGACCATGATAATATTAAATCAAATGATCCCATTATTGATTGTGGGATTTTTATCCATTATAATATAAATTTTCTTTTATCGAATAATCAAAAATAAAAAAATTCTATATTTTCTTGCAACATGAAGATTACTTGTTATGATTTAAATAGAGAATTTTCATTTTGTAAAGTTTTATATTTTACAGGGCAAATAATTTAATCAAAATGAGAATTTTATGATTTATGGACCATATCAATAACATTTGAGTTTTTTAGTTCCTTACGTGTTATTTTTAAACTCTGAAAAAGGACCTATACCAAAATATTAATTGAATATACTCTTTCAAAGTATAATTACAGATAATTTGGGAGGCAATAGTCTAATTACAGAAAATAGTCCTCATGGACAGAACTCTTGCGGCTAACCTCTTCAATTCACTTGCATGCCAGAAACATAGCAGCTACCCGCATTCTATACGCAGGTAGCTGCACTCACTCTACTTTTGATAACCCATTCCATAAACATAGCGGCTACCCAGCTTCTATATGCGGCTAGCTGCATTCACTCTACTTTTGATAACCCATTCCAGAAACATAGCGGCTACCTACCTTCCATACGTGGGTAGTCGCATTCACTCCACTTTTGATAACTCATTCTAGAAACATAGTGGCTACCTGCCTTCCATACGCGGCTAGCCGCATGTACTATGCTTTTGATAACCCATTTCCGAAACATAGCAGCTATCCGCCTTCCACTGTCTTCCTCCTCAATTTTTTAGCGGTCTCTGTCCCCTCTCACTCTCTCTGAAATTGTGCGCTTTTTACACATTTGTCTGCAAATTCACTCTCGAAAACCATTTTCGATCCATTTTACCTGAATTATCAACTCCCAAACTCTCATTTCATCCACTTTTCTCAAAAATCCCAAATCTTGAACCCTAGATTACCACTTTCTTCAATCTTCAATTTCACCCACTTCCAGTCCTTTTTTGATTAGATGAAACCCTTACATTCTCTCTAATCACTCCTAAGAACATTTTAAATTTAGTAGGAATTTTGAACGCAAAATCGGTGGACCAATATGTTGAAATATGCGAACCAAAAAGTATAAATATTTAACTAAAAACTGAGACAATCGAACCAAGAAAAAGTTTATTGATATCTAACCCATATAATTGAAATTTTACCCGGTTAGTGGGAATAAAGAACACAAAACCTGTGCAAATACAATTGAAATACATTAACCAAAAATATATAAAGTACAACCAAAATTAGAGACCCTCATAACCAAAAATAAATTTTTGGAAAATAAACCTGTTACCTAACCTCAATAAGTGGAATCTCAACGAGCTAATTGGAATATTTAACGTAAAATTAGAGAAAAAATTAGTTGAAATAAATGAACCATTAACAGAAAAACTACAACGAAAACATGAAACAAATCTACTGAAAAATTGCAATTACATGAAATCCCAAACCAAAGGTTGCTACTTGAGGAATTTAGAAGAAATATTGAACGCAAAGTTGGTGGGCATATAAGTTCAAACATGTGAACCAAAAAAGTGAAAATATTTAACCATAAAATGAGACAATTGAACCAAGAAAATTATTAATGATATTTAACTCATATAATTGAAATTTTACCCAATTAACTGGAATAAAGAACGCAAAACCTATGAAACTATAACTATAATTGAAACACGGCAAATAAAAATTAAGAAAGACCAACGAAAAGTGGTGACCTACGTAACCAAAATAAATATCTAGAAACAAACTTGGTACCTAATCTTAATAAGTAAAACCTCAACGAGTTAATTGGAATATCTAACGTAAAACTAGAGAAATAATTAGTTGAAAAATATGAACCATTAAGAGAGAAAGATCGACCAAAACTTGGAACAAATCTAACGAAAATTGAAATTACTTGAAATATCACACAAATATTGGTACTTAACGAAGTTAGTAGGAATATCAAACGCAAAATTAGTGAACCAATAAGTTGAAACATGACAACGAAAAAGTAAAAATTACTAACTATAAACCGAGACAAATTAGACCAAGAAAATTATTAATGATATTTTACCCATTTAATTAAAATTTTACCAAATTAAACGGAATAATGAGCGCAAAACCTATGAAACTACAATTGAAATACAGTAACAAAAAATGTAGAAAGACCAACCAAAATTGGTGACCTTCATATCCAAAATAAATTTGTAGAAAGCAAACCTAGTACGTAACCCTAAGAACTAAAATCTAAATGAGTTAATAGGAATTTTTAATGTAAAACAAAGGAACAAATTAGTTCAAATCTATAAACCATTAAGAGAGAAAGTGGAACCAAAACTTGGAACAGATCCGACGAAAATTTGAAATTACTTGGAATTTCACACAAATATTGGTACCTAACAAAGTTAGTAGGAATATCAAACGCAAAAATAGTGAACCAATAACTTAAAACATTTGAACCAAAAAGTGAATACTATTAACCAAAATCTGAGACAAATCAAACCAAGAAAAAAGTTAATGATATTTAACCCATTTTATTAAAATTTTACCCAATTAACTGGAATGACGAACAACTGGGCCAATAAGTGAAAATTATTAACCAAAAATCGAAACAAATCAAACTAAAAAATTTGTTAATGATATTTAACCTATTTAATTGAAATTTTTTCCGAATTAAATGGAATAACCAACGTAAAACCTGTGAAACTATAATTGAAATACGTCAACCAAAATTAAAGAAACACTAACCAAAATTGGTGACCTCCATAACCAAAATAATTTTATGGAAACCAAACCCGGTAGCTAACCTTAATAATTGGAATCTCAACGATTTAGTTGGAATTTTTAACGCAAAACTAGAGAAAAAATTCGGTGAAATATATGACCATTGAGAGAGAAGGTAAAATGAAAACTTGGAACAAATCCAACGACAAATTGACATCACTTGGAATATCACAATAGATATCGGTACCCAACGAAGTTTGTAGGAATATTAACGCAAAATTAGTGAATCAATAAGTTGAAACATGAGAACCCAAAAGTGAAACTTATTAACTAAAAACCGAGACAAGTCAAACCAAGAAAAATGTTAATGATATATAACCTATTTAATTGAAATTTTACCGAATAAACTGGAATAAGGAATGCAAACCTGTGAAATTATAATTGAAAGATGTCAACCAAAATTGGAGAAAGACTAACCTAAATTGGTGGCCCATATAACCAAAATAAACTTTTGGAAACCAAACTTGGCACCTAACCTTAATAACTGGAATCTCAACGAGTTAATTGGAATATTTAACGTAAAATTGGAGAAAAAATTAGTTGAAATATAGGAACCATTAAGAAAGAAAGGTGAACGAAAACTTGGAACCGATCCAACAAAAAATTTAAATTGCTTAGAATCTAACAACAAATATTGATACTTGACGAATTTAGTGGAAATATCGAACGCAAAATTTTGAGGAACAATAAGTTGAAAAAAGTGAACCTATTAATGGAGAAACATTACCAAAACTTGGAACTAATCAAACAAAAAAAAGTGATTTCGATATCTAACCCATATAATTGGAATCTTGACAAATTAATTGAAATATTAGACGTAAAACTAATAGAATAATAGTTGAAATATTGAAACTAAATTTGGAGAAAGTTTCACCCATTTTTCAAATTAATCTAACAAGAAATGAATTTAATTGGAATTTAACCGAAAATATGAGTATTTTACGAGTTTAGTGGGAATATTTAACGTAAAACTAGTGGATCGAAAAGTGGAGATAAGCATACCAATTAGTGAGAAAGTCTAATCAAAATTAGGTACATGTGAAATTTACTTGGAATGTCACCAAATATATTGATATTTAACCAAAACAGTCGAGACATGCTTATTTTAATTTTTTTTTAAACTTTTATTCAAGCAAAAAATATTTTTTCCCCTTAAATATTGTTTCTGTTCAATATTTACACAATTTCCTTGACTTTTTCCATTTTATTTTATTTTTTCCGCATTAAATATAATTTTTAAAAAATTATTGAATGAACAACTGGTGAAATACCGGTTGTTCAAGTTTTCTTTTTACTGTTGAGGGTGTTGTATTGCATACAGCCTTGTATCATAGGATGACTCAATAATAATGGCCTTAAATTTATGAATAATTTGCGGGGGGAGCAAGCTGAGCAGTTGTCAAAGGGCAGCTTACCTTTATTTTAGTTGTCAAAGGGCAGCTTACCTTTATTTTATTTTATAAGAGTAAGGGCGGATAGCTTGGCACTTGGACATATAGGCATAGAGACTCTTCCCTCATGCAGCTTATCGGTACTCGTGCAGTAGGGTTGACCTGCTATACAGAACAAACCCACAAGGCCATGTTCGGGAGTAGCACAAAGTGTGAGATTAGATTAATTGTTTAGATAATCTATTTAATTTCATATTTGATAATCTCACTTAAATTAGATTAAATAGACTAAATTCAAATTTAGTCCTATAATTATAGGATTAGTTATCCTGATTTTCACTTGAGTTTAAAGAAGATTAGACTAAGGGGTTGTTTATTAAATGTCTGAAGTCTAAAATTTTATTAATTTCAGACCTTTTCTAAAATATGCTTGTTTTTTTTTTTAAACTTATGTTTGATTTTTAGAAATTTATATCTGAAGAGAAAAAGTAAACTTTTGTGACTTTTATCTGAATGAAAAAATGTCTAAATGACAAGTAAATATTATATTCTAAAAATATCTCTATAAAGTAACTTATTTCCTTAACTATAAAATCTAATACTCTTTTTTTATTTTAATTTATAAGGATATAAATGTCAAATAACCAAATTTAAGACTTTTTTTATTGTGAAAACAAATAAGATGCCACTTATATTCAGATATTTAAAAAAGAAAAACAAACATGTCATTTATATTTTCGTAATCAGACCCATTTAGATTTCAGACAAAAAAACAAACGCTACCTAAGCATTGTTTGTCCTTTAATAATTTCTTTTTATTTGTTTTATTTATTTATGTATTTTTATTATTTATTTTTTTAATTTTTATTCATGGTTCGATAAAATTAAGTAATTTATTTTTGATTTTATCTGTGACATCTTCTTTCATTTATTTATTTGTATTAATATTTAATGTTAAATAATTAATTAATAGTATATTATACAAAATTATTATTGAGAAACATCTCATTTATCATTTGAATAGCATGTAAAATATTAACATTTGATAAATAAATAATTTTGTATTCAATTATTTTAATAATATTTTATTTAATAGGCAAAATATATCATATATAAAAAATATAATTTAAATGAATTTAATTATTCTAATTAAATAATATTTAACTTCACTTGTATTTAATTTGACATAATCTAATCCAATATTAATCCTATATTATACCAAACATAGGATAACATTATATATAATCCAGCCTAATCCAATCTAACCTAATCTAAAATAGTTCTTTTAGCCAATTCAATTTAATCATGTGTGCCACACATAGCCTAAGTGCAAACTTGTACTTAATGCTAGAATCGATGCTTAAAGCACATTTCAAGTTTTTATTTGGTGTTAAGGAATTATAACTTAAACATTATCATTGCGGTAAGGAAAAAGATTGTGATTATAAAATAAAAGTTATTGATGTATTGTGAATATGATTTTTAAATAAATTTTTTGATAAAAATAATAAGGGTATGATAATTTCTTTATAATACAAGTATGACATAAAAAACAAAAACTTCCAAACCACAACGAGGCACTTACCAAATACTTTAATATAGCGGCGAGTACAACATGTGACTAGTGGTAGCTGTAGCTCTGTTGGTTTTAAAAAAAATTATAAGAATAAAAAATATTTTGGAATTTTAATTAGCCACCGTTAAATTTATTAGAATATATAGTCACATTAAATTTATAAAGCCATAAAATTTAAACTTTAAGAATCATAAAAGCCTATACTTTAATTAAAAATAATGATAACCCATCACCCAAAATATTTTTCCATTCTCAAAAATAGGATTGATTCTTCCAATTTTCATAGGAATAGTAGAGCTAAAATTTTCAATAATATAATTTTTAAATTTATGAAGAATCATCTTTGGAACCAAATGTATGAATGATAGTTTAGTTGTTCATATAAGAAATCATATATTTAATAATATTGATAATGAATTTATTACATAACATTTTCAACATATAAAAATGCACGGAGAACAATTATAAATATATTAACAATTTTTTTATATTAAAAATTTTAATTTAAAATTTTACTCTTATTTAATTTAACCCCAATAAATAATTTTTTTAATCCGCTATTGCTTTAATATCGTAATACAGGGAGTTCATTTATTAAAACGGCACCGTTGCCAGCGCCATGCATCATGCATGGGCAAAGGGATATACTATTTAAATGGAGTTCTAGGGCAATCATCTCACTTCCCCTTTTTTTTTTTTTTTTTTTTTTTTTTGTCGGCTAGTGCTTTCTTGCAGCATTAAATTTGATGGGTAATTAACCACTGGGCTTTGCCTTAGTGACCAAGACCCTACACTTACAACGATGAGTACAGTAGTTCGAGCTCCCGCAACACATGTAGGAATTTATTTTTTTCCTTAACTATAGTACATAATTAAGTAAAAGATGTCTTCTTCCTTTCGAAATATGAGTAAAAAAGGTGTCCCTCGACTATCTGAGAGGATAAAATCTGAATAATATAATATAAGATTTAATGTAAACTAATCCTAGTAATTATTTGATTATAAATATTAATTGTAAATTTCATATAATATGATATAAAATAAATTATAATATGAACATTAGTATAAAAAAAAATTTGACGGGTAATTCTTATTCGATTTTATTGTTCTCTGCTAAATTTAGCAAGATTGCTTTAGATTACTCTATTGGTTCGTCCTTAGCCCATAGAATATTTTTTTAAGGGTGGCCGTGGCTCATACAAAATTAGTTACACATAATTGTGTAGAGCTGACCGCATGGTCCTTGACTCACTCTAGCCCAAAAGATAAATTTAAGAAAGAATGCAAGGAGGCCCAAAACTGTTCAACGATACAAAAGAACTTGACAAGCTATGGGTGCCTTGTTGATGAAGGATATGCCCGGGGCACGGCATTTGAACACAAGCTGATCTCTGCACACATTTAATGATTACATCAACTCTAGCTTATTTGGAGAGCACAACAATGGTGTTATTACAAATTCATACTTTGTAATGGCTTTATAAATAAAATGAACATATTCATACAAAGGTCTATTATTATCTCTACTAAAAAAACTTTAACCAACTGAAATAAAAAATAAACCCAAATCTACTTAGCCGCAACCCTGGCTACTGGTAATTCACTTTATCCATTCATATGCATTAAGGAAACCAAAAGCCCTTTCTTAGTTATTTTTAGTGGACCATTAAAAAATCAGCTAAAAGAGAAGAGTTTAATATCTGATCTACTGTGTATATGTTGAATGTAACATGAACTATGTCACTGTAATTTGATTATGTATATCTGTTATATTTCTTTTAATGAAAAATATGTTCTCTTTTAAAAAAATATTATTAAATATTTAAGAACCTAATTTACTTTTCCTCATAACTCTATATATATATCCTTAAACAAAATCAAATCCACATTTCTCTAATTTAACAACCTCTTCTTTTGCAGATACGCTTTCACAAATGAGATAACCCACCATATGATAGATAACAGCCGCAAGAACCATATAAAATCATCCATTTTGATCGTAATGATTTGGAAGTCACTGTTTTGCGCAATAATATCTTCATGGGGGCATGAAATCTTTTTTATTTTTACTTTGAACCTTTATTACAATCTTGGATCTCTTTCTTTTTATTGATACTGCAAGTGCAACAACTAAAAGACCATCAATAAAATCATTTCACAAAGGAATTTGAAACAAATAAAAAAAAATATATGAATTGAAATTTCAAAGGTCTGAAACGTAAAAATTTAATTGACTGAATTTGAGTTTGACTTTTTAAGTTTGTCTCTGAAAAATAGTTATTGATGTAATTATTTTTATTATTATTCTTTTATTCAGTGGCGATGTCTTGTGAATTGTGATACTGAAATATAATGGTGGATGGAAAATCATCTATGTACTTTTAATTATTTTGTTAAAAAACAATTCATGATTTAAAAAAAAAAAAACAAAGATTATTAGGGTCTAATGTTAGAAGTAAATGCTGATACGAGTTCCAATCAGCAATATCATCAAAACAATCAAAGTAACAAAATTAAAACAGGTGAAAGAGATGAGAAAGGTACCGTCACTTGTAGAAATGAAGGTCGCTGTCACTCGCCTGTAGCTCGTTGGCAAAAGGTAATCAGATTCAAACACCGTCACCATAGCTCTGTATCACCGGTAACAGTTGCCGACAGTTCAGAGATGCCGAAAAATGTTAAGACGTAGCTGTTGAATTTTGAGTTTGGGAGACGCAAAATGGAACAAGAAATGCAAATTAGGGTTACATTTCATTTACTCTTATTAATTTGTAATCCTAGGTTACAACTATAAGCCATTGGCATATAAGCAGCGCGAAATTATATGCTCTACACCATGCCATACTATACCGGGAATGTAGTTCGTATGATTCTGATACTTAAAATACAATAATTTTATTAAACGTCAAAATAAAAAATTAATATTAAAATAAGGATAAAATCGAGAACTCATTATATTTTACTCTATATGTATTTGTACAGTTATCTACATCAAAATAAAAAATTAATATTAAAATAAGGGTAAAATCGAGAACTCAATATATTTTACTCTATATGTATTTGTACAGTTATCTACAGTTGCTCTAAGTCAACGATGATGATCATACGATCATAATAATATATACAAGATTAATATTTATTTTTATAATCCTACAACTATCACTAATTGCTCCAACATGGAGCAACTCAAAAGTAGCCGCTGATATAAACACACACACATATATAGTACAAACTATTCACTATTCCAAGAAACAAGCATACCCGCCGAGCCCGGGTTTTTTTAATTCCAATTTTTTAAATTGCTTTCTAATACATATATATATATAAATAAAATATGCAAGGACCAAAGGTCACCAAAACCAGCAACAATTAAAGAAATAAAGAGTCTCAATAACAACATTCTTTTTTTTTTTTTTTTAATACCTCAATAACAACATCTACTCACAGTAATTAAGTTGCTGACCAATTTTCTTGCTCAGCCAACTTAAAACGGGCACTAACAGTGGTAGAGTTTGCAAGTTTGAAATAAGCATCCATCAAGTCTATTTTCGCAAGAATATTGTGGCGATAATAAGGACAACAACATTTCTATTTTAAGGAGCCTTGTGGGTGCTAAGAAATCATATAGTAGTAGTACTAAATACATGACTACCTCTTTTTTTTTTTAAAAAAAAATACATGACTATCTACGCCAATGGACCCGTAGCCTATTGGCACGCCCATGACCTCAATGTTGAGGTCATGGGTTCAAGTCCCTTTGTTTGCAGAGCGCTGGAACTTGATTCTCTTATATAATAGGGGTTGAATAGTCTCCCCATATTGGGATAATCGATTTTCCTCCAGTATTAATAATGAGGACAGATCTCCCTTTACCTTTAAGTGATTTCCCTCCAACTTTAAGTGAAGGGTTGACATTTGTCTTGCAATAGAATTATTTAGAGTCTCGATCGACACGATTGTAAATATCGATCTGATTCGATTGTTGATATTATTTAGGAGAGTCCCGATCGACTTCTGATTGTAAATAGCAGTACAACTCTGATTGTAATATATCAACCAAAATAAAAAATACATGACTACCTATGACAAATTTCCTTGTCCTTTTGCGAATTATGCCACATTGTCATACGGTCACTTTAGTCTACTGTAATCCTTGTGTCGCTTTATTTAGAAACTCCTGTCCCAAGCAATCATCACAATTTTGCCACATGGTCATAGTCATGCTCATTATCTTATTTATCAAAATCGGAAGAGCTTTAAGTAAAATTTCAAATTATTTCAGTGTTACTTATGAAATTGGGTGCCCGATTTTGGTAGTTGAATTAATGTAATGACTAATGAATCGTCACTAAATTATAACAATTGCAAGTTATACTTATTTTCGGAAGCGATGCGAATTTGGCCGGTGATATGTATATCCGTCAGCTGATAAAATTTGGGGAAAGTTTATCACATCCAATAACAAGTTAATTAAACTTAAGGTGTTTATGGGTTGAGCTTGCTATTGACAGATCACAGAAGCTTGCTGAGAAAGGAAAAATAGAATGAATGATCCAGAAGTTTGTTCACATCAAACGGCTGTGGATCAAGAGACAAGATAAATAATGCAGATTTCTCAGAGAATAGAGCCAAAAGTACATAACGTTTCTTATCCATTTGTCTGTGTTCAACAAACAATCTTAGCCATAGATCTTCTGATATCACAGCTGTAAACCTAGTGCGTACAATATCCTTGCATAAATAGAGAATGTTACGAGGAATAAAATTATATATGCTAGGTTACCGTCATATCACATTTCTTGTGCATGTATTGTTCTGATTTTTATTCTCTGCACAATATACCTAAATTTGAGTCATTTTCTTAACACAATCTTTTGTTTACACCATTTACTACCAGAATCAATTTTATGCTATTAATGCATACTTTACGTCAAATATTTTCAAGGAATTGTGGAAGAATTTGTATATGGTAGAATCAGATCATGATGATGGGGCATTATTTGTGGTTTCACGAACAGGAGTGCAATTACTACCCGATAATAAAGAGGAAGTAAGTAGAGACCACTTACTTGAATTTTGGGATTTCATGTTTTTGAGGTCGACCAAAGTAGTAATGCATGGACGATATATGATCAAGAGTATGGGTAAACCCATCTCTCTCTGTCTAGTAATTGATGCATAAAATAATTTTCAGTATAAACCAAGTTACGTATATATATTTCACCAACGATCTTGTGGACTGTTTTTGGTACTTGGTCTTGGATGAAATTCACAAGAAACACATTGGAAGAGGAGGTAAAAATGTATGAATTTATAATTTGGAAGACGGAAGCATTGAGCCATTCTTTGAAACAAATCCCTGCAATCATTTTAAATTCATTTGTGGGTGTTCAACATGTTGAAATATTGACGTCTTCTATATAACTGGTGGGAAACAATTGCATGCATCGTTGGTGCATGCTGAATTACTTCGACAAAGAGTGCAGGGTTTTAATGCATGAAGTAGCGAGGGATTTCCACGTGATGGCAAATATGGCATGTGTTCCTGTTGTCAAGATTTGCACGACGAAATGGCAGCCATTTCAGTGGATTTTATATGGTAATTGCTGAAGCTCTATGCAAAGGCTGTAACACTTTAGGTGAATTCTACATCGGCAAAATACGGGAGAGATGTTGGGTTTATAAAGGTGATTCACATCTTAATTAGCCAGACGCGTTTTGGGGTGTATGAGCGTCCCATAAACAAAACGGACAATATTTTGTCAAGTCTAGGTTAGATCATGATAGATGGTATCAGAGTAGCTCCGCGTATCCTCTTGAGCGATGGTGAGACAAACCCCAGTGAGGACGTTGAGTTCCTAAAGAGGGTGTATGTAACACCCTAGTCGAATCTCACAACGGCAAAGCATGAGAGAGATGCGGGGTTTATAGGGAATGATCCACACCTCAATTGGCAAGATGCGTGCTGTGGCGTATAGGCGCCCTAGAAACAAAACCGTGCGGGTCTTGTTAAGGCTAAAAGCGGACGATATCTTGTCAGGCCTAAGTTGGGTCATGACATATGCTATCAGAGCAGCTCTTGAGCGATGGTGAGGCAAACCTCAAAGATGCCGCTTCGTGGGTCCTCTTGAGCAATGGTGGGGCAAACTTCAGCGAGGACGCTGAGTCCCTGAAGGGGGTGTATGTAACACACTAGGCAAATCGTACATCGACAAAGTACGGGAGTAATGCTGGGTTTATAAGAGGTGATCCATACCTTAATTGGCAAGGGACATTCTGAGGTGTATGGGCGCCCTAGAAACAAAACTGTGTGAGCCTTATTGAGGTCAAAAGCGGACAATATCTTGCCAGGTTTGGGTTGGGTCATGACAGGTGTGGATTATCTCTTATAAACCCAGTATCTCTCTTGTGGTTTGCCGATGTGGGATTCGCCTAGGGTGTTACATACACCTCATTAGGGACTCAGTATTCTCACTGAGGTTTGCCCCACCATCGTTCAAAAGGACATGTAGAGCCGTTTTGATACCTATACCCTCTTAGGGACTCAGCGTCCTCGCTGAAGTTTGCTCTACCATTGCTCAAGAGGACACACAAAGCCGCTCTGATATCATCTGTCATAACCCAACCCAGACCCAGCAAGATATTGTCTGCTTTGGACCTTAACAAGGCCTGCGCGGTTTTGTTTCTGGCGCGTTCATAAACACCAAAACACATCTTACCAATTAAAATGTGGATCACCCTTTATAAATTCAGCATCTCTCCCGTGCTTTGTTGATGTGGGATTCTCCTAGGTGTTACATACACGCCCCTTAGGAACTTAGTGTCCTCATTGAGGTTTGACCCACCATTGTTCAAGAGGACATGTAGAGCCACTTTGATACCATCTGTCATGACCTAACCCATACCTGACAAAATATTATCCGCTTTGGGCCTTAACAGGGCCAACACCGTTTTGTTTCTAAGGTGCCCATACATTCCAAAATGCGTCTTTTCAATTCAGATGTGAGTCACCCCTTATAAACCCAGCATCTCTTCTATATTTTATCGATGTGGGATTCACCTAGGGTGTTATATACATCTCCCATAGGGACTTAGCATCCTCGCTGAGGTTTGCCCCACCGTCGTTTAAGAGGACGCGCGGAGCCTCTCTACCATCAGTCATGATCCAATCCAGACCTGACAAGATATTGTCCGCTTTAGGCCTTAACAAGGCCTGTGCATTTTTGTTCTTGGGGCACCCATACATCCCAAAATGTGTCTTGCCAATTAAAATGTGGATCATTTTTTGTAAACTCAGCATCTTTGCTGTGATTTATCAATGTGAGATTTGCCTAGGATGCGTTGGAATATTGAATTTTGAGAGTCGCTCACAATCTTTGTACATTCCCATTTGTTTTTCTTTTCTTTAGCTCTCCCATTTATTATTAAAATTATCTTCCAATTTTTTGCTCTTAAACTCAAACCAACTTAGTTATTTTACTATATTTCTTTGCTTTTATTAGTTACCTTACTGACACATTTTATATTTTTCCCACCGTAATTTTGATAGCTACTCAACCTTTCACTTCTGCAACATAACAAAGTTCTTAAAAATAGGGTTTATTCTTTAGTTCCCTTTTGATTTTACTTCAAATTTTCAGAAAAGTTGTCTTAGGTTTTGGTTTGCTGGATGACTTGACCAATGAGTGGTTTATTGGAATTGTCACATGTTAAAAGCTAATTGACGAGTTTATTAATTTTTTATCAATGTTAGTTTATCAAATTATTTTTCTATAAATATTTCTGGTTCAATTAATGTACAATATAATTTTGCCAAAAGAAAATTAAATAGGAATTGAGCAAAGAGCCTTTTTTTTTTTTTAAGTTGTTTACAAACAAACACAAAAATTTTATTTTTGACTTTTGTTTTTTAATGCAAGGGAGGAATTGCTATGTTATACATTAAAAAAAAGGATATATAATAAATTCTTTTTATAGTTTACAAGATTTTTTTATTTTTTAAAAGTTTTAAGATTATTTAATTTAAATTGACTGTATGCATGACAAGATTTTATAATAAAGGTATATTTGTAATATACGGTTGTTCTTGTGTACATATATTCTAGGGTATAGGCACTTATATATAAATATGTATAGGGTGGTAAGATACCATTGGCAACATTTGATCCAACATTTTACTTGCATACATCAACTATATGCCTCATATTTTTAAAGAAGATTAATCACCTTAGTCAGTAAAATGACCACTGAACAAGGCAGCTGGGATTACCCAATTTCACTTGCCTTGATTTTTGTTATTTATGTATGATTGTATATCTCTTTTAATTTTTTCTTCTTTAATAAGGCATCACACATTTATATTAAAACGATAATCAATTTGTTTATATTCATACGCAAATAACAACTATCATCTTATCGATCTTCTTATTGTAGATAAACAGGCTATTAGATTGTTTTATGGTAGTAAGAAAGAACAAATAAGCATAGACTAAAGAGCAATCTAAACAAAAATACATGTACATTTGCAAGCAATTTGTATAAGACCAAGGGTCTCTTTAAATCCATTTAAAAAAACTTGGAAGTCATGTCACTTTCATAAGCATTGAAGAGAGAGGATATACATAGACCTCAAAGCAATATGAACATATATATATTTATACTTAGAGAGATATTTGGTGTAAACCAAAGCTAAGAGCTTGTTCGATATTATCTTTAAATTTGTATTTCTAAAAACAAAAATGAAAATGAAAATAGTGTTTTGCAGTAGCTGTATTTCTAATTTATGTATGTGTTTGGTATCATTTTCTGTTTCTTATATTTTAAAACTGAAAATAGTAATATATATTTGGTAGACAAAATTGAAAATGATAAAAATAGTAAATATGCATTCGATAGTACCATTTTTTAAAAAAACTTTTTACTAAACATTTAAGTTATACTTAAAGTTAAAGAATAATTGTTTAACAAATACATATATAATAAAGGGATATTATCATTTTACTACCAAAGTTATCCTGAAATATCATGTCAGTACCATGGTTTGTCGAAAAGTGCATTTTACTACCAAACATTTGCGTCATTATCAATTTACTACAATTCCGTTAAGAACGTTAAAAATTTGCTGATGTCATAAGGGCATCAAAGACATTTCCAGCTGTAAAAGCAAAATTGTCTATTAATTTGATAGATAAATTATCATTTTACTTCCAAGGTTTTAGGGGAATTATCATTTTACTACCAAGGTTTTAGGACGATTATCATTTGACTACCAAACTCTTGGGGGTAAAATCAACTTTTAACTTAATTTCCGTTAAACATTAACGTTTTCTTAATGGAATGGTAGTAAATTGATAAAGGCGTAAACGTTTGGTAGTAAAATGCACTTTTTGGTAAACCATGGTACTAACATGATATGTCAGAATAACTTTGATAGTAAAATGATAATATCCCTATAATAAATGTGGTTAAGTAGTAGATTATTTCAACAACATTTTGTGTGCACGGCAAAAGTCTTTTATCCCTAAATTTAAATAAATTTAATCACGACCAATAAATATGGATAAAACCTTATGTTACATGGATATTTTTGACAACACGCAGATACAAGTTGGGATTAATATTTTGCTTTGAGGTAAAAAATATACACACGCACATTCTAATTACAAGTTTGTACAAATATTAACATAAAAATTAACAAAAACTAACTTTTAATAAAAAGTAATAATACTTTAGCATAAAAATAATACAGTTAATAATTGTCAATAATTGACCTCTTCCTTTCTCGACAATAATAAATAATATTAGCAAAAATTGTTAAAACTATATGACAAACATGCAGTCTAGTATTTATGTTGCACTTTCTTCTCAACTAATTTTGATAGCTTTACACAATGCCACACTTAAAATAAAGTATGAAAAATAAAATTAAAACTAAAAAAAAAAAAGGAAAATGGGAATGAATTCATTTATTACTAGAACCTATAAGCTATCACACCTGCAAAGCAAATGAAGTCCAATAAATTCTTTTAAGAGGACATCCGCTTTTAATTTTCACATAAAATTAAAATTAAAAAAAATTAAGCTTGTAGGGGCGAACTACAAAATGAATCAACAAACAAGCACAATAATAATAGTCATGCACAATATGAATTTAAACTTATACTAAAGTGGAATAGACATAGCATCAACTATGTAAATGATACTAATGGTCTAACTAATCATATATTTTAAATCATTGTGCAATACATACTGTAATAAAACATTTTAAAAATCAATTACAGTTTTTGCTAAAAGGAGGTTTTGCTAAAATCTCTTTACCTTTTACATCTGTTGTAATGGCTTTAATGCATGAAACGTTCATGGCAACTTGACGCCAATTGTAAATCCACTTTCTATGCTGCATTTCAACATAAAACTCTTCTACAAATGATCAAAATAGTAAGCATAACCAGTAGCGAAGCTAGTATTATTTTTTTGGGTGGGCTAGATAAACAAAAATAATTAAGCACACTACATAAACAAAAATCTATTTATAAAACTATAAAAAAAAAATGTAAATTTGTAAAAAAATTTTTTTTTCAGAACCCTCCTTTAGCTTCGCCCCTGAGCATAACTATCTTTTTTCTTGAATGAATTTGTTAACAATATATTATAATTTACATTATTCAATATAAACATCAGCGATAAGTAGCAGAGCTTGCAACACTTAGAGGAACATTTTCATTTACATTATACATTATATAATATAGAAATCAATCTTCAAAACCTGTTCTTAGGGAATAAAATATCAAGCAACTTCATGGATTCTACTACAACCAGACTGAATAAAAAAGAAGAAGTGTCATTCAAGTATGTCTAACAAGAACCAAAGACCAATTATTAATTAGATAAATCAAGAATGTTAATAAATTAGTCAAAAAATTTCAATCATAATATTAGATCAAACAACAAATATGTTAAAATAAAAATTTGTTATCAAATGACACAACTTAAAGCTATGTATTTGAATACTTCATTACTTATTGTCAATATTAATCACATACCTTAGCTTCTTGACTGCCAAAACAAGCCACAATTGGCCTCTGTTGCTCTTATGACACTAGAGATTAGTTATATCTAAAATAACATACTGAAAGAACAGAATGTAAATTCAATACCTTTTGTGATTTTGATTTTTCTTTTGGGCATAGTCATCACCCAAGGAAAGAAAAAGGTTGCTTCCAGATCAAAGATAATAAAAAAAAATTGTTCATAAATCAAAATAATCATTTGGTGCCCATAAAACCAATCAGACTTTAGAATAGTAAGGTTGGGATGCAGTAGCAACTTTTGCCTTATACCTAATGAGAAGCTACTGTTAATTTGATAAGCCACTAATTATTTCAAGGTCAGTTTTAAGAAGGGGAAAATGAACATTAACTAATTTTGCAAGCTTTAATCTCACTATAATTATTCATTGGACATCAAAGTGATAAGAGTTTAGTTAAATATATTTCCAAACTCCAGCGAAGTATGCTAGAACATGCTTCAAATTCATATAAACAAAACATCAAACGTGTAGATTTAGGTGATTAGAGAAACAAAAAGTAATATTTACGATCCATATTGAAATGGAGATCGGTTTTTAAACTAATAAAACTAAGTTTCATACTTAAATTTGAATGTAAAAATGAAACATTGAACAAACTACATTCAATAACTTCAATTAGAGGCAGATATTAAAAAGAAAAAGAGGAAGAAAATTACCATTGAAATTGATAAAGAAAAAGACAATATAACAAACTCTGATTGATTGGTGCATGCTGATATGGTAAGATCAGTCGTCATTAGCCAATTTCTAAAATTAATCATCGTTGTCTAAGGCTATGGAAACAAGCAGCAGCAGAGATGCGAGAAACAACAGCGGAAACATGAGTGACAGTTAGATCAGGATAAACAGAAGAAGAGTGAAAGAGCTGTGAAATTGATGAAGAGATAACGAAAGAGAGCTAACAGTTAGATGTGATAAAGAGAAAAAGAAGTGAGAGCTGTGAAATTAATGAAGAGATAAGAGGAGACCGAGAGAGAGCTTTTGGATTTTGTTTCATAAGTTATTTCTAAATTTAATTTGTAATATATAGAGAACAGGTTAAACATGTTTTCAATTTTATAACTGTTAAAGTGAATCTAAATTATTTGTTATATGTTTCTTTTTTAATCCAGTCCACCGAACATGTATTATAGTTGTATTCTTAAAACAAAAATGAAAATAAAGGCCTAAAAACATTATCGAACACGCCCTACACTTCCCATTGAAAATACCTTTGTGGTCATATCACTTTCTACCTTCCGAAATGTGTCTTTTGCAATCAAATCCATAATTCACCTTTTAAACTTATCTTAAAGGATGACGAAAATGATTTTCCAAATCATCATAGCATATATATAACACATTATTATTGATATTGCATCAAGTTACCAATGATATTTACAATTAAACTATTACATAATGCAATATTATTGATATTACGTCATATTACTATCGAAACTTACAATTAGATTATTACTAGGACTAATTTATATTTTAACCATTGAATTGAGGGACATCAACTGAGACTAGTGTACAACATCTACTAGGACTTGTTTGCATTAATCTTATGAAGCACTGTCTAGATTTTAATCTCATTAATATTCGAGAGATGTCTATTCTACTCATATCTACCCATATTATTTTTATAAAGCATTACCTAAATTTTAACACTCACTAATATTTAAGAAACGTTTATTCCACTAAGATCTACCCACGTTAATATTATAAAGCATTGTCTAGATTTTCATCCTTACTAATATTCTAAAAGAATACAATTCTCACTAATATTCAAGGGACGTCCACTTATATCTACCCACATTAATCTTATGACGTCTACTCCACTCACGACTAATATTCGAGAGACGTCCACTCAAATCTATCTATGTTAATTTTATAATGTCTACTCCACTTAGGACTAATATTTAAGGGATGTCACATCTATTCCATTCACATCTACCTACATTAATTTTATGAAGCACTGGTTAAATTTTAACTCTCATTAATATTATAAAGATGTCTACTCATATCTACCCAATCAATATTCGAGGAGATTTTAAAATTCACTAATATTCAAGGGATGTTCATTAACTTCTATCGATCGAAAACTTTAAAAAATAGAAAAAATTACTTAAAGATGAAATTTTAATCCCTAATTGATAAAATTTGGCCAAAGTTTAATTTATCTTGCCAAAAGCTTTGAAATTAGTTATCATTCATCCAATTCTAATCAAGATTATGATAGCAAGTACTAAGTCAACATATTTAATCATTCTACATCTTGTACCCTTAAATTTAGGGTGCCATAGGTTCAAGTCATAACTTCAAGTCAGGCCTTTATTCCCTCTTAATTATGTGGGATAGATAATCTCTCGCATAAATGTGGAATATCTCATGAAAATATTAGAATGAGATAGATATATCATAATATTATAGTAGAAATGCAATAAATTAGTTTAGGTTTATTTAATAAATTTCAGATAATCAGTACTTATAAACTTCATATTGTTGTTAATATATGCACATACGGTGTGGTATATACATTTTTTTTTCCCTAATGTTGTGAAAAAACAAAAAAGTAATTACCAGCTTGGAATGTAAGCATGCGTAGCAGAAGTTAGTTCCCTCTTTATCAAGTTTTTTTTTTTTTGCAAATATAAAACCAAAACCTTGCTTATCCTTTGTTTTTACTTGCTATATAAAACCTACATTTACTTACATTCTTTGCTTTTCGTTGCAAAACATATAAAACCCACAGCTTGTAAGTTTGAAATGACATTAGAATTACATAGTGTAAATATAATAATGCCAACTCGCCCATTAGAACTTTGAAGGTCCATCAACTAACAAAGACATACATTTTTTTTTTAATTTTTCCTATGATTTTTAATTTGCAAGTTGCTTTGTTTTCTAATCTTTTATGGTTTGTATCTCTGAACAAGTTTTTTTTTTTTTTGTGCTAGATCAGTAAAACTTTCATTTTTTTTTTTTATGTTTCTCATGAACTAACATTACATGAAACTCTTACTTTTAAAAAAGTAAGATTACATTACATTTTTTTTTTATGTTTCTTTCACTTTTGATTTTTTATTTTTTATGTGTAATATTTGTTTGAAGTTTTCTACCTCATTTATTATATTTCTATCTGTGCAAGTTGCTTTATTTTCTAATATATTATATTATGTATCTTTAAGAAGTTCACTTTTTTTTGTTCTACATCAATAAATATGCATGTTTATGGTTTATCGTGAACTAAACTTGTTTAAAACTTTTTTTAAAAAAATATAACTTTTGTTAGTTTGCTCTATTTTCTTTCACATTTGATTTTTTTATGTGCAATATTTATCTGAAAATTTTTGCCTCATTTATTTTATTTATACTGTAGAGATGTTATCTAAAATTTCTATATTGTTATCTAAAATTTCTATCTTGCTATTTAGATATACACATCTTTGCTTATTGAAAAAAAAAAAGTAAATGAAAATATTAAGACACAATCCTTTTTTTTTTCTTTCAGAGTTAAAATACAAATGTTTTTATTTTTATTTTTTTATGATTATTAACTGGCCCAAGTTTGTATCTTTTCAATTAGTTTGTAATTGATAAATTTGCATTTTTTGTACTTTATTTTTTATTTTATGCTAGATCAGTAATGTTTGCTTCTTTTTTGGTTTATCATGAAGTAAACTTATGTATGATTTTTTTTTCTTTTGCTAAAAACATGAAGTTTGTAACTTTGTTCTTTATTCTTTCAATTTGATTTTTTAAATTTATTTAAGAAATATTTGTCTGAAGTCTTGTATCTTAGTTAGACTATTTATTATGAAAAGATAAAATTTTGTTTCATGCCATTTTTTTAAAATAATACCCATCTTTTGCTTTTTGAGAAATAAATGAAAGAAAAATAGTAAAAAAAAATTATTATTGCAATCTTTGATCTTAGTATATAAGGTTTACACTATAACAATTGAGTGCTTTGAAAACTATGCATGAAATGTGCTTGAGAAAAGTAGGAGCTACAAAAACTTCAAGGCTAATCTCAAGGGCGACTTTGAAGGAGCTGGGTTGTACACCTCTAAACAGGACTCCAAATCTTTTCGACACCTGTGGTAGGGAGTTTATCTCATCTAGGTGATGGTGCTATGAATAGATTAAATCAGGCAGAAAATCCAATACTCTAGCTTTTATATTAAACTTGTTGAAATGGGTAGAGTGCGTGTGATTCCTCTAATTTATAATGAACTTGAAGACATTATTTTTAAGGTTAAAGAAATAGCTTAGTAAATAAATAAGTGATTTTTTTTCTTTTGTTTTGTTAGTATACATGAAGAAGAAACAAAGCAGTAGCAGAATATGATAAGTTTTTTGTGCACTCAAGCAGTTGATATACTCCTAGCTACTGACTTAACTGATTATATTATTGGCTACAATTATGAAGAAGTTAGTCAGTTATTCTTATAGCTTCTGTGATTAGTTAGCTACTATATAAATAATTTGTAAAACATTCTTTTAGTGTGTAGCAGATATTATATTCATATTGTTTCCAGATTCTTCTAAGCTTTCTCTCTTATTTTCTGTTGATTTCTTACTTGCTAAACACTCATATAACATTTTTTAAAATGTTATCAGAGCAAATGACAAATACAAATCAAAATTCATAATCATACAACTTTGTTATTCTAGTTATGTTAGATCAAAATAATTTTATGGTGCGGAGAAATCAAGTACTTACATCAACTAAAGGTAATGTCTATATCAGTATCTTGCTCAAATTGATGGTGCTTTAAGCTTAATGAATACAAAGTCTCAATCTCGGCTGAGACTCCTACTTTTATTACTTGTATCAAAATAAATCAGCTGCTTCTAAGCTAGATATCCTATTCAATACAAGAAAATCTTCTTGTTTTAGTCATTCATCATGTTTATTCTCAAGAGCCATGGTTGTTTCTTACAATTATGTCTGTATACCTAAGAGAAATTTTAGGCCTGGATTTGTCAGTATACCAGGCAATTCGTGCCATATAACTTTGCACAAACGCCTTTTTAGAACTTTGGTAAGCGTGGTAGTAGTCAATATGGCCGTTTTTGTGGTCAGTATAGTGGTTTCTCAAAGGTTATACCTATCATGATCATGTTGTTGGTGTTGTTTCTTCATCACCAATACATTTTGGCTCATACAATCCTAATCCTAGCAAACTGCATTTACTTGCTATAATGGGGTAAATGATGCTCCAAAGATTAATCAAATTTTTGTAACTATAGTTCTTCTTTCTCCTGAAACAATTGAGAATCCATCTTGGAATATAGACAATATAGCCTCTAGTCATCTTACAAGTAACTTAGGCAAAATCTTTAACTCAAAGCTTTATTTTAGATTAAAAAAAATACTACTTGTTAAAAATAAGAATAGTTTACATATTAAGCATGTTGGATTTGAAATGTACATACATATTTCATTACTGTTACTTTGCAGAGCTTTTGGATAACATTATTGGTGTAATTTTACCACTAATTGCTCTTTGTAGATTTCCATCTAAATTGATGGAGAAGCTAAGAAATGACCGCGTTGCTATGAACAACAATCAAGTAAGACTCTTGTACTTCTTGTACATTGCTTAACTTGCTGCATGTTTCTCGTATTCAACTACACCAATATTCAATAAGTTTTAAGTCTAAAAAAAATAATCATTTAATTGGCTTTTTATACTATTGAATTCACCTTCTTGTAGTGATTTACTTGCTAAATGTTTCAATTAATATATATTCAACTACTTGAATATTGATAAAGAAGTTTTAAGTTAAGAAACAACTAGTTTTTAGCGGCTTAGAAAGGGGTATGAGGGAGCTGTGAGATGAACTTATAAACTAAGAGTACGTTTGACATATTATATTATAGTATGCTATATTGCATTATTTTAACATAGGTGTATTATATTATACTGTATTACATTAACACCGTATTATAATAACGTTGTATAGAGTTTGGTGCTACACTGTACTGTATTAATTTTTTGTGATTAATTTAGATTATATATTTAGAAACTAATATTTATTAGTTGTTAGAAGAATACTAAATATAGAAGTCTTGAATTTTACAAATTTAATAATATTTTTTAGTGTGAATGTTAAAACTATCATAATTTTTCATAAAGATTGAAGCTTATAATCTTACATTTACAGCAGCATAAAATTTATTTTTCAATATTTTCCAAATATAAAACTTGTGAAATAAAGATCAAAGTAAATAATTTAATCAAATAATTTATAAATAATATCATAATGTAAATTAATTGTTAAAACCTACAAGAATGGTTTAAAAGTTATTTTAGGATAGAATTCTCATAATTGCGAGATCATGGCTTCGAGCCCCCACAACACATTGAAGGGGCTAATTTTCTTCATTAATTTGAGTGAAATCAGTCTTCTCTCTTTCAAAATATGAGTGGAGTGGACGTCCCTCAAATATTAGATAGTTACACTAATCTCATTAAATATGAGTTGAAATGTGAATGGAGTGAACATCTCTCGAATATGAAAGAGGTATACTAATCTCATTAAATATAAGTTGAAATTTGAGTAGAGTGGACGTCCCTTGAACATTAGAAAGGTATACTAATCTCATTAAATATGAGTTGTAATTTGAACATTAATCTCATGTAATAAAAAAAAAATACAATTATCTAGTTACTGTCTTTCAAGTGTCATCCAGAGGTATGATTTACTGCTTTGGTTATTTAATGGTGCATATAATATTAAAATAATTTTAATAGAAATGTGTTAAAAAAAAATAATCAGGTGCTCGTCTCAACCGTCCAAGCTTACAATTATCTAGCTACTGTCTTCCAAGTATCATCTAGAGGTATGATTTACTGCTTTTGTTATTTGATAGTCCATACAATATTAAAATAATTTGAATAGAAATGTGTTGAAAATGAAGAATATATAACCAATCATTTTGTAGAAAAATACTTTTAAGGAGGGGGAACAAAATGACTCCACAGTCAGAGGATGCTGTTCAAGTGGCTCTTAACATGTTGTAAATTTTCTTGTCAAGCATGTTCTTTTAAACTAAAATAAAATTATTGATAATTTATGTTATTGTAAGTGCCAAAAACTAAAGGGACTGAGGCTGACGTCAAACTCTGTTGTTGGTGCAGGGAGGCTAGGAAGTCACTTAACAGGCCCCTAAACAGGAAAAAAATCACTTACTTATTTAACTAAGTTATTTCTTTAACCTTAAAAATAATATCTGTAGTTCATTATAAATCAGCGAAATCACTCATGCTCTACCCATTTCAACAAGTTTAACATAAGAAGCTAGAATATTGGGCTCATTTTTTGCCTAATTCAATCTATTCATAGTAGTATTACCTGGATGTGATAAAATCCCTATCACAGATAGACAAGATTTAGAGTTCTGTTTGGAGGATTACAGCATTGGCTCCTTCAAAGCTGCCTTTGAGATTATGCTTTAAGTCTTTGTAGCTCCCATCTTTCCCAAGCACATTCCATGAGTACTTTTCTAAGCAATCAGTTTGTTATAGTGTAAATCCGATATAATTAGATCAAAGATTGTTTTAATATTTTCATTTTTTATCTTTCTCTTTTTCATTTCTCAAAAAGCATAAGTATAATACAAAGTTTTATCTTTTCGAAATAAATAGTCTAACTAAGATACAAGATTTTGGACAAGTATTTCAAAAAAAAATTAAAAAAGAATAAAAAGAATGTGGAACAAAAGTTAAAAACTTTATGTTTCCTAGCAAAATAAAAAAAGATATTATACATAAACTTACTTCATGATAAACCAAAGAAAAAGCAAACTTTACTGGTCCACCACAAAATATAAAAAAATGCAAATTTATGAAATACAAACTAATTGAAAAGATACAATATTGGGACAATTAACAATCACAAAATAAAAATGTATAAAATATAAAAACGCTAATTTTTAAATTCTATGAGAGCATTAATTAATATTTTCATTTACCTTCTTTCTTTCTTTCATTTTTAAATATACAAGGACTAGTTTATCAAAATAGCACGGTTCAAATGAGGTAGAAAACTTCAGACAAATATTGCACATAAAAAAATCAAACGTGAAAGAAAAAGAAGCAAAGTGACAAAAGTTATGTTTTTTAACAAAAAGAAAAGGTTTCATACAAGGTTGGTTCATAATAAACCATAAAAATGCAAACTTTATTGATTTAGCAAAAAGAAAAATTAAAAGAAAAAAGAAGCAAACTTTGTTCAAGATACAAACTGTAAGAGATTAGAAAAAAAAGTAACTTGAACAATTAAAAAATTACTAAAAAATTAAAAAAATATTTGGATGATCAAATAGGGCGACTACAATCACATTTTACTTGAAACTTGACTGTGCTCGCTTCACCATATATCACAGTCAAATGGTAGCCGGTGAGTAAGATTTAACAAAGAGACAGTTAAACTAAGAATGGACTCAATTAAAACTACTCTCCTTACCCTCTTAAAAAAATTAGGGCTCAAGTGCTATCATTAAAGGAAGAGGATCTTAACCTTTATAAAACTCCCAAAGAGCCCAAAAGGAAAGGGACTTTTTTAATCTTATCCATTTTATCTATCTTATCTAAGCTAATCCTATCATATGAACACTCCTTCTTCATCTTTATTATTTTAACTTAATCACATGAATTTTTCTAAGATTTTTCTTTATTTATATTACAAAAAAAAATTGTATTTTTCTAGTGAACCCCTAATACGGACTTAAATGTTGGAAGGTTAACAGTGGAAAACCTTTCAGCGCCATTGATTGCTTTTTGTGGTTATAGCCTATAGGTGCTAGCTAAGTTGTAACTTATGGTTGTCAGTTTTTGCTTGGACTGTTGGATAAAGGCAAAGCCATCTCCCTATACAAATAAATTCAAATGTTGGCATTGAAATCCCCATATATTGGCACCATTTGTTTTTTTTTTTTTTTTTTGATAAGAAAGTATGCCTTTCATTAAACTAAACCGAAAGCAATGACAGAATGTCTGTTGGAAATTCATCCAACCAAATTACAGACTCGTTCCTTTGCAGAGCCAGCTTAGCCAACGCATGAGCTGTGCCATTACAATTTCTAGAGATGTGCTGAGCTTTGAAATTCTGGAAATTCTTCTTGATTTGCAATTTGAGATCACCCGAAAAATTTCAGACATACTACTTGACTTCATATTAACTAGCTCAACAACTTCTAAAGAATCGATTCAAACATAAACACCACTCTTAATGCAGTAGGCCCAACTCCAAGTGCACGGCCATTGCCACGCTCCGTAAAACTTGGATGATTTAACGATTGCATGGAGCTTCCTTCCAGTCTCGATTACAACCCCAAGCCTTCCTTTGATTAACCATATCCACAGCAGCATCAACATTAATTTTCAGCCAGCTCTTTGGGGGAGGGCACCACTGATTCTGCTCCCCTGCCTTCTGACTTGCCCCATAGCTCACCTCGGGTTGCTTCACCTGCCTATAGTATTCTATAACTGATTCAGCTCGAGCCACAGCCATAATTGGATTCTCTTTTCTTCCTTCAAACAGCCATTTGTTTCTCGAGCTCCAAATAACCCACAGCAAAGCAGCCACTAGATCCCCTTCAATATTGGTTTGCTGTCGAGGCAAGATTTGCAGCAGCCCAAGTAAATCATGATTGTGATCCCCTTGAGAACTAACCGTTACCTGAGCAGCTTTCCATATTTTCTTTGTCATTTTGCACTCCAACAGAGCGTGAGAGATTGACTCCATTGCGCAGCCACAGATTTGGCAAGTTGACTTCTGTAAAATCTTTCTCTTCCATAAGTTTTCAGATGTTGGCAATAAATCATGGGTTGCTCTCCACAAAAATTTTTTTATCTTTTCTGGTATTGCAAGCTTCCAGATAGCACTCCATTGGGGCCTGGTGGAACAACTTGGGGAGTCTGGAAACCTCATTTGCAGAGCCACTTGGCACCATTTGTTAAGACAATACAAAAAGCCATTCTACCAGAGCAGCTATGCCTATATGGAATTTAGAGAAAAGGCAATTAAAGGAGTAATGTAAGGATGAATATTAGCAATGATGAAATGGAAAGCAAGAGACCCAGTATTGATAAAAATGCCACTTTATGGCAAAAGGCGCGCGAGCTAGAGATAGGGCTATCAATGACAAAATAGAGCAGATAGAAAAACGAATATACAACCTACTTATGTTATTGCAGGAACTAAGAAAAGGATAAATGAGGCTCGATGAAAATAATTATGCTAGAAATACAGATCTACCCAAATCAAATAACAGGATATATATATGAGGAAGGCTATAAAATGTGTATTGATGCCACTAAGAATGGATGATCCACTTTAAATCAGCTTAAACGTCGCGCATAGGTATCAATGGAGGAAAATATTAAAAAAAGAAAACTGAGATCATGTTTATTGGATACAAACTATGAACACAAGCAAATAATAGGGCAAAATCCAAGTCACACTGGGGAACTAGAAGCTAAGGTGCGAGGGCTAGCAAGAATCATCCAAGAGATACAAGGTTGAGGAAGAACTCAGGTTGAAAGATAATGCTAGATAATGAGTTTCTATTATCAATAGAAATCATAAACACTATGATTCCAATGAATCTTCAGTTCTCGAATCTTTGTTATTCTTAAAAAAAATGACCCATCGATGCATATAGAGTAGTTTAACGAGATGACTGAAGTATAAGGCTTAACGTTATTGCAGAGATGCAGAGCATCCCTATTGACATTAACAGGGTGAGCACATTATGATATAGAAAACTAACTTAAGAAGGTATTAAAATCTTTGACAAGTTGTGTAAAGATTTTACTGAACAATTTTTAAGTGCCGTGACCCCGGAAAATTATATAATAGTACTTATAAGTCTTAAACAGAACGAGGAGGAAACCTTTAGAGACTTATTAAAAAGGTGCTATAGATCGGTCTTGGAGCTTGGTACTTTCAATCATCCATAATGAAAGTATTTCGAAAGAAGTCATTAAAACTTACCTCGTTCGAATATGCAGCGGAATAAACAAGCGTTGGATCACGTCACAGGTCGGAAAGAAATCACGAACGGAAATCCTCCTCTAATCATGATATTTGTTCGTCGGTTTGTTCAAGATTCTTTGTTTGTTTTCTCGTTCTTTCTCACACACTCACTCACTGTTTTCTCTTCTTTTTCTTATTCGAAAAACAATTTCATTCCTCTCGTTCCTTTTCTCAACAGCAGTTATATTGTTATATATACTGCAGTTGGGAACGGTTGGGGAGTTCCCAAACGTGCATGGTAACCACCAAGTGGTTACCATGTGTGGATCGGGTCGGGTCGGCCCATCTTGGGCGCCCACCCGTCTAACATCTCCCACTCGCATACGATGGGACGACATCGAAACAAAGCAGTAGTGAACAAAGAAATAATGAACAATCACATATCTACAATCATACAGACAAATATACCGTGTGACCTATGAACATATCTAAAATCCATTTGGAGAGCCAAAAATATATCTCAATTGCTAACTAGGCAAGAGATGTCTCAATTGCAATCTTTTGTAAGAGAACTCATCATATGTTCATTGTATCCCAGATTTAATTTACTTTAATACTCTAGCATACTAAATCCCCTCGGTATGCCAAAATTGCGCAATCTCATTATGTATTCATAATTGTAATATCACAAAGATATTAAACAATTGGTCGACCAGTGAATCACATAAAAGGAAAAATTAAATCTTCCCATCACACTTATGTCTATCAATTCAGAATAGTTGCTTTCCTAGTCATGTTTCATAGACCAAATTATTTCAAGGTCATAGATAACATGCTAAAGTAGCAAACACCAGTCTAAAATCTCAGAAACATAGTTGATAGTCATAAGGATACTAGAATTGACTTATATAAAGTCATATGGAACTTACACAATGAAGAAAGGAAATTCTATCATTTTCCATTTTGGTCATCAAGCACGCGCAGTATGATACACGCGTTACAGTGAATCTTCCGTTTTAGGGCGTATGTCTCATTAATTCAATTCACTGTACAGATCTTAGTCCAGTCGCTTAACTACAGCGCCTAACCTGAGTTTTTAAAATGAACACTTTCATTTTAGCGTCAAAATAAAAGCTCACATCTGGCTTCAATCAAGTCTCTATAATCGTGGGGTACATTATAGTCGGTCAACGAGAAAATATCGTATACGACCTCATCTTGACTCTAGTCAAGGCGACAAAATTTGTAGAATATTTCTTTATTCTTTGGCTCTTAGACAAAACACATTGTCTCATTACTCTACTTGTCTCATCTCAGCTTGCTCCCAGAGCAACTGAGGTGACCACTCGTGTAAGAAAGCCGGTCATTGACTTGATGACATACTCTTATATGTGTGTAATTATGCCTTTCTCAAACTAAATTAAAATAAGAGAGCTTAAAACATCATTGCATTTTATAATAATTCATATAATAACAAGTTTACTAAATAAAATTATTTTATAATGCAAGATTACAATCTACGTAACCCCAATGATCTAGCATGAGAGGCGAATACATCCCTCGTTACAGCTTTTGTAAGTGGGTCAGCTATCATGCTATGAGTAGATATATATTGTATAGCTACTTCCTTCTTTGCCAAAATGTCTCTTATAAAATTGTATTTAGTCTCAATGTGTTTTGACTTGCTATGGTATTTGGCATCCTTAGAGAAAGAAATAGCAGCCTGACTGTCACAATAGATAGTTACTGGACTAGTAGCGCTAATATTAATTTCTAAGTCTTCCAAAAATCTCTTAAGCCACACAGCTTCTTGTACTGCTGCAGAACATGCAATGTATTCGGCTTCCATCGTCGATAAAGCTGTGCATGTTTGTTTCTTGCTACTCCATGTAATCGTTCCTCTGTTTAGCAAGAATGCATATCCTGAGGTCGATTTGCGCTCATCCAGATCCCCACCCCAGTCAGCATCTGAATATCCAACAATTCGCAAACCACCTCCTTGATAGCATAAAAAATAATCTGCAGTGCCTTTGAGATATGCTAAAATCCTCTTGATCGCACTCCAATGCTTTTGTCCAGGATTTGACTGGTACCTACTTACCAGTCCTACAGCATAACTTATATCAGGCCTTGTACACATCATGGCATACATGAGACTTCCAATGGCATTTGCATAAGGAACTCTAGCCATTCTTTCCTTTTCTTGAGGAGTCTTGGGACACATATCGAGACTAAGAGATTGTCCTATCGGGGTATCCATTGGCTTACAATTAACCATATTGAATCTTTCAAGGATCTTCTTAATGTAAGGTTCTTGTGACAGAGCCAAAAGTTTTCTTGAACGATCCCTAAAAATTTTGACTCCTAAGATATGTTTCACCATATCTTTCATGTCAAAATTTGAGTATAGCCAATCTTTACAGCTGACAAACTCTTTATCGCTCGCATAACAACAAGATATCGTCCACATACAAAGACAATATTGCAAAATCGCCTTTAGACCTCCTAACATACACACAATGATCTTCCTCAACCATCCTAAAACCATAAGAAATTATGGCTGATGGAATTTAAGGTTCCATTGTCAGTAGGACATTTAAGGCCATAGATAGATCTTTTGAGCTTGCATACTGCTCTTGACCTTTAACAATAAAACCTTGTGGTTGTTCCATATAAATTTCTTCCTCTAGTTCTCCATTGAGAAATGCGCTTACATCCATTTGATGTAACTCAAGGTCTTGATGCAACGATACCAAGATTAATCGATAGAAGCAAATCTTACTACAGGAGAAAAGGTTTCTTCATAGTCTATACCCTCTGGGGTATAGCCTGCGACTAATCTTGCTTTATATCTTCGATTGTCCCATCTACCTTACGCTTTATTCGGAGAACCCATTTGTTTCGATAGCTTTAC